>JBBPBQ010000008.1:24825992-24862300 GCA_037974755.1 Cicer yamashitae | reverse complement strand
GACGAAAATGACCTAAATGTTCAACCAATGACACAAAATCACTTTTTGGATGCACAAAATTGGTTAAAAACCCTAGTTGGATTAGAATAAGTCGAAGGATGACGAAAATGACCTAAATGTTCAACCAATGACACTAACGCACTTCTTGGATGCACAAGATTGGTCAAAAACCCTAATTGGATTGGTATAAGCGTAGGGAGGATGAAAATGAACTAAATGTTCAACTAATGACACAAGATTACTTGTTTGATGCACAAGATTGGTTAAAAACCCTAACAGGATTAGAATAAGCCTTGGGAGGACGAAAATGACCTAAATGTTCAACCAATGACACAAAATCACTTTTTGGATGCACAAGATTGGTTAAAAAACCTAGTTGGATTAGAATAAGTCGAAGGATGACGAAAATGACCTAAATGTTCGACCAATGACACTAACGCACTTCTTGGATGCACAAGATTGGTCAAAAACCCTAATTGGATTGGTATAAGCCTAGGGAGGATGAAAATGACCTAAAGGTTGAACTAATGACACAAAATTACTTGTTTGATGCACAAGATTGGTTAAAAACCCTAATTGGATTAGAATAAGCCTAGGGAGGACGAAAATGACCTAAATGTTCAACCAATGACACAAATGCACTTATTGGATGCACAAGATTGGTTAAAAACCCTAACTGGATTAGAATAAGCCTTGGGAGGACGAAAATGACCTAAATGTTCAACCAATGACCAAAAAATCACTTTTTGGATGCACAAAATTGGTTAAAAACCCTAGTTGGATTAGAATAAGTCGAAGGATGACGAAAATGACCTAAATGTTCAACCAATGATACTAACGCACTTCTTGGATGCACAAGATGGGTCAAAAACCCTAATTGGATTGGTATAAGCGTAGGGAGGATGAAAATGAACTAAATGTTCAACTAATGACACAAAATTACTTGTTTGATGCACAAGATTGGTTAAAAACCCTAATTGGATTAGAATAAGCCTTGGGTTGACGAAAATGACCTAAATGTTCAACCAATGACACATAATCACTTTTTGGATGCACAAGATTGGTTAAAAAACCTAGTTGGATTAGAATAAGTCGAAGGATGACGAAAATGACCTAAATGTTCAACCAACGACACTAACGCACTTCTTGGATGCACAAGATTGGTCAAAAACCCTAATTGGATTGGTATAAGCCTAGGGAGGATGAAAATGACCTAAATGTTGAACTAATGACACAAAATTACTTGTTTGATGCACAAGATTGGTTAAAAACCCTAATTGGATTAGAATAAGCCTAAGGAGGACGAAAATGACCTCAATGTTCAACCAATGACACAAATGCACTTATTGGATGCACAAGATTGGTTAAAAACCCTAATTGGATTAGAATAAGCCTAGTGAGGATGAAAATGACCTAAATGTTCAACCAATGAAACAAAATCACTTATTGGATGCACAAGATTGGTTAAAAACCTTAATTGGACTTGAATAAGCCTAGGGAGGGCGAAAATGACCTAAATGTTCAACCAATGACACAAATGCACTTATTGGATGCACAAGATTGGATAAAAACCCTAATTGGATTAGAATAAGCCTAGGGAGGACGAAAATGATCTAAATGTTCAACCAATGACACAAAATCACTTATTGGATGCACAACATTGGTTAAAAACCCTAATTAGATTAGAATACGCCCAGGGAGGACGAAAATGACCTTAATGTTGAACCAATGACACAAAATCACTTATTGGATGCACAAGATTGGTTAAAAACGCTAATTGGATTAGGATAAGATTATGGAGGAAAAAAATGACCTAAATATTTAACCAATGACACAAACACACTAATTGGATGGACAAGATTGGTTAAAAACCCTAATTGGATTAGAATAAGCATAGGAAGGACGAAAATGACCTAAATGTTCAACCAATGACACAAAATCACTTTTTGGATGCACAAAATTGGTTAAAAACCCTAGTTGAATTAGAATAAGTCGAAGGATGACGAAAATGACCTAAATGTTCAACCAATGACACAAACGCACTTATTGGATGCACAAGATTGGTTAAAAACCCTAATTGGATTAGAATAAGCCTAGGGAGGAAGAAAATGACCTAAATGTTCAACCAATGAAACAAAATCACTTATTGGATGCACAAGATTGGTTAAAAACATTAATTGGATTCGAATAAGCCTAGGGAGGGCGAAAAAGACCTAAATGTTCAAACAATGACACAAATGCACTTATTGGATGAACAAGATTGGTTAAAAACCCTAATTGGATTAGAATAAGCCTAGGGAGGACGAAAATGATCTAAATGTTCAACCAATGACACAAAATCACTTATTGGATGCACAAGATTGGATAAAAACCTTAATTAGATTATTATAAGCCTAAGGAGGACGAAAATGACCTAAATGTTCAACCAATGACACAAACGCACTTATTGGTTGCACCAGATTGGTTAAAAACCCTAATTGGATTAAAATAAGCCTAGGGAGGACGAAAATGACCTACATGTTCAACCAATGACCCAAAATCACTTATTGGATCCACAAGATTGGTTAAAAACCATAATTGGAGTAGAATAAACCTACGGAGGCAGAAAATGACCTAAATGTTCAACCAATGACACAAAATCACTTATTGGATGCACAAGATTGGATAAAAACCTTAATTAGATTATTATAAGCCTAGGAAGGACGAAAATGACCTAATTCTACAACCAATGACACAAACGCACTTATTGGATGCACAAGATTGGTTAAAAACCCTAATTGGATTAGAATAAGCCTAGGGAGGACGCAAATGACCTAAATGTTAAACCAATGACACAAACGCACTTATTGGATGTATAAGATTGGTAAAAAAACCATAATTCGATTAGAATAAGCCTACGGAGGACGAAAATGACCTAAATGTTCAACCAATGACACAAAATGACACAAAATCACATATTGGATGCACAAGATTGGTTAAAAACCCTAATTGGATTAGAATAAGCCTAAGGAAGACGAAAATTACCTAAATATTCAACCAATGACACAAAATCACATATAGGATGCACAAGATTGGTTAAAAACCCTAATTGGATTAGAATAAGACTAGGGAGGACAAAAATGACCTAAATGTTCAACCATTGACACAAAATCCCATATTGGATGCACAAGATTGGTTAAAAACCCTAATTGGATTAGAATAAGCCTAAGGAGGACGAAAATGACCTAAATATTCAACCAATGACACAAAATCACATATAGGATGCACAAGATTGGTTAAAAACCCTAATTGGATTAGAATAAGACTAGGGAGGACAAAAATAACCTAAATGTTCAACCAATGACACAAAATCCCATATTGGATGCACAAGATTGGTTAAAAACCCTAATTGGATTAAAATAAGCCAAGGGAGGACGAAAATGACCTAAATGTTCAACCAATGACACAAAATGACACAAAATCACATATTGGATGCACAAGATTGGTTAAAAACCCTAATTGGATTAGAATAAGCCTAGGAAGGACGAAAATGACCTAAATGTCCAAGCAATGACACAAAATCACTTTTTGGATGCACAAAATTGGTTAAAAACCCTAGTTGGATTAGAATAAGTCGAAGGTTGACGAAAATGACCTAAATGTTCAACCAATGACACTAACGCACTTCTTGGATGGACAAGATTGGTCAAAAACCCTAATCGGATTGGTATAAGCCTAGGGAGGATTAAAATGACCTAAATGTTCAACTAATGACTCAAAATTACTTGTTTGATGCACAAGATTGGTTAAAAACCCTAATTGGATTAGAATAAGCCGAGGGAGGATGAAAATGACCTAAATGTTCAACCAATGAAACAAAATCACTTATTGGATGCACAAGATTGGTTAAAAACCTTAATTGGATTCGAATAAGCCTAGGGAGGGCGAAAATGACCTAAATGTTCAACCAATGACACAAATGCACTTATTGGATGCACAAGATTGGATAAAACCCCTAATTGGATTACAATAAGCCTAGGGAGGACGAAAATGATCTAAATGTTCAACCAATGACACAAAATCACTTATTGGATGCACAACATTGGTTAAAAACCGTAATTAGATTAGAATACGCCCAGGGAGGACGAAAATGACCTAAATGTTGAACCAATGACAAAAAATCACTTATTGGATGCACAAGATTGGTTAAAAACGCTAATTGGATTAGGATAAGATTATGGAGGAAGAAAATGACCTAAATATTACACCAATGACACAAACACACTAATTGGATGCACAAGATTGGTTAAAAAATCTAACTGGATTAGAATAAGCCTAGGGAGGACGAAAATGACCTAAATATTCAACCAATGACACAAAATCACTTATTGGATGCACAAGATTGGTAAAAAACCCTAACTGGATTAGAATAAGCCTTGGGAGGACGAAAATGACCTAAATGTTCAACCAATGACACAAAATCAGTTATTGGATACACAAGATTGGTTAAAAACCCAAATTAGAATAGAATAAGCATAGGGAGGACGAAAATGACCTAAATGTTCAACCAATGACATAAAATCACTTATTGGATGCACAAGATTGGATAAAAACCTTAATTAGATTATTATAAGCCTAGGGAGGACGAAAATGACCTAAATATTCAACCAATGACACAAGATTGGTTAAAAACCCTAATTGGATTAAAATAAGCCTAGGGAGGACGAAAATTAACTAAATGTTCAACCAATGACACAAAATCACTTATTGGATGCACAAGATTGGTTAAAAACCATAATTGGAGTAGAATAAGCCTAGGGAGGACGAAATTGACCTAAATGTTAAACCAATGACACAAACGCACTTATTGGATGTACAAGATTGGTAAGAAAACCATAATTCGATTAGAATAAGCCTAGGAAGGATGAAAATGACCTAAATGTTCAACCAATGACACAAAATCTTTTTTTGGATGCACAAAATCGGTAAAAAGCCCTAGTTGGATTAGAATAAGTCGAAGGTTGATGAAAATGACCTAAATGTTCAACCAATGACACTAACGCACTTCTTGGATGCACAAGATTGGTTAAAAACCCTAATTGGATTAGATAAGCCTACGGAGGACGAAAATTAACTAAATGTTCAACCAATGACACAAAATCACTTATTGGATGCACAAGATTGGTTAAAAACCCTAATTGGAATAGAATAAGCCTAAGAAGGACGAAAATGACCTAAATGTTCAACCAATGACACAAAATCACTTTTAGGATCCACAAGATTGGTTAAAAACCCTAGTTGGATTAGAATAAGTCGAAGGATGACGAAAATGACCTAAATGTTCAACCAATGACACTAACACACTTCTTGGATGCACAAGATTGGTCAAAAACCCTAATTGGATTGGTATAAGCGTAGGGAGGATGAAAATGAACTAAATGTTCAACTAATGACACAAAATTACTTGTTTGATGCACAAGATTGGTTAAAAACCCTAATTGGATTAGAATAAGCCTTGGGAGGACGAAAATGACCTAAATGTTCAACCAATGACACAAATGCACTTATTGGATGCACAAGATTGGTTAAAAACCCTAATTGGATTAGAATAAGCCTAGGGAGGATGAAAATGACCTAAATGTTCAACCAATGAAACAAAATCACTTATTGGATGCAAAAGATTGGTTAAAAACCTAAATTGGATTCGAATAAGCCTAGGGAGGGCGAAAATGACTTAAATGTTCAACCAATGACACAAATGCACTTATTGCATGCACAAGATTGGTTAAAATCCCTAATTTGATTAGAATAAGCCTAGGGAGGACGAAAATGACCTAAATATTCAACCAATGACACAAAATCACTTATTGGATGCACAAGATTGGTTAAAAACCCTAACTGGATTAGAATAAGCCTAGTGAGGACGAAAATGAACTAAATGTTCAACCAATGACACAAACGCACTTATTGGATGCACCAGATTGGTTAAAAACCCTAATTGGATTAAAATAAGCCTAGGGAGGACGAAAATGACCTACATGTTCAACCAATGACACAAAATCACTTATTGGATCCACAAGATTGGTTAAAAACCATAATTGGAGTAGGATAAGCCTAGGGAGGACGAAATTGACCCAAATATTCAACCAATGACACAAAATCACTTATTGGATGCACAAGACTGGTTAAAAATCCTAATTGGATTAGAATAAGCCTACGGAGGCAGAAAATGACCTAAATGTTCAACCAATGACACAAAATCATTTATTCGATGCACAAGATTGGATAAAAACCTTAATTAGATTATTATAAGCCTAGGGAGGACGAAAATGACCTAAATGTTCAACCAATGACACAAACGCACTTATTGGATGCACAAGATTGGTTAAAAACCCTAATTGGATTAGAATAAGCATAGGGAGGACGCAAATGACCTTAATGTTAAACCAATGACACAAACGCACTTATTGGATGTACAAGATTGGTAAAAAACCATAATTCGATTAGAATAAGCCTAGGAAGGACGAAAATGACCTAAATGTTCAACCAATGACACAAAATCACTTATTGGATGCACAACATGGGTTAAAAACCGTAATTTGATTAGAATACGCCCAGGGAGGACGACAATGACCTAAATGTTGAACCAATGACACAAAATCACTTATTGGATGCACAAGATTGGTTAAAAACCCTAATTGGAATAGAATAAGCCTAGGGAGGACGAAAATGACCTAAATTTTCAACCAATGACATAAAATCACTTATTGGAGGCACAAGATTGGATAAAAACCTTAATTAGATTATTATAAGCCTATGGAGGACGAAAATGACCTAAATAAGTGCACCAATGACACAAAATCACTTATTGGATGCACAAGATTGGTTAAAAACCCTAACTGGATTAGAATAAGCCTAGGGAGGACGAAAATGACCTAAATATTCAACCAATGACACAAACACACTAATTGGATGCACAAGATTGGTTAAAAACTCTAATTGGATTAGAATAAGCCTAGGGAGGACAAAAATGAGCTAAATGTTCAACCAATGACACAAAATCACTTATTGGATGCACAAGATTGGTTAAAAACCCTAACTGGATTAGAATAAGCCTAGGGAGGACGAAAATGACCTAAATATTCAACCAATGACACAAAATCACTTATTGGATGCACAAGATTGGTTAAAAACCCTAACTGGATTAGAATAAGCCTTGGGAGGACGAAAATGACCTAAATGTTTAACCAATGACACAAAATCAATTATTGGATGCACAAGATTGGTTAAAAACCCTAATTGGATTAGAATAAGCCTAGGGAGGACGAAAATGACCTAAATGTTCAACCAATGACACAAGTGCACTTATTGGATGCACAAGATTGGTTAAAAACCCTAATTGGATTAGAATAAGCCTAGGGAGGATGAAAATGACCTAAATGTTCAACCAATGAAACAAAATCACTTATTGGATGCACAAGATTGGTTAAAAACCTTAATTGGATTCGAATAAGCCTAGGGAGGGCGAAAATGATCTAAATGTTCAACCAATGACACAAATGCACTTATTGGATGCACAAGATTGGATAAAAACCCTAATTGGATTGGAATAAGCCTAGGGAGGACGAAAATGATCTAAATGTTCAACCAATGACACAAAATCACTTATTGGATGCACAACATGGGTTAAAAACCGTAATTTGATTAGAATACGCCCAGGGAGGACGACAATGACCTAAATGTTGAACCAATGACACAAAATCACTTATTGGATGCACAAGATTGGTTAAAAACCCTAATTGGAATAGAATAAGCCTAGGGAGGACGAAAATGACCTAAATTTTCAACCAATGACATAAAATCACTTATTGGAGGCACAAGATTGGATAAAAACCTTAATTAGATTATTATAAGCCTATGGAGGACGAAAATGACCTAAATATTCAACCAATGACACAAAATCTCTTATTGGATGCATAAGATTGGTTAAAAACCCTAATTGGAATTGAATAAGCCTAGGGAGGACGAAAATTAGCTAAATGTTCAACCAATGACACAAAATCACTTATAGGAAGCACAAGATTGGTTAAAAACCCTAACTGGATTAGAATAAGCCTAGTGAGGACGCAAATGACCTTAATGTTAAACCAATGACACAAACGCACTTATTGGTGTACAAGATTGGTAAAAAAACCATAATTCGATTAGAATAAGCCTAGGAAGGACGAAAATGACCTAAATGTTCAACCAATGACACAAAATCTTTTTTTGGATGCACAAAATTGGTTAAAAACCCTAGTTGGATTAGAATAAGTCGACGGATGACGAAAATGACCTAAATGTTCAACCAATGACACTAACGCACTTCTTGGATGCACAAGATTGGTCAAAAACCCTAAATGGATTGGTATAAGCCTAGGGAGGATGAAAATGAACTAAATGTTCAACTAATGACACAAAATTACTTATTTGATGCACAAGATTGGTTAAAAACCCTAATTGGATTAGAATAAGCCTAGGGAGGATAAAAATGACCTAAATGTTCAACCAATGACATAAAAACACTTATTGGATGCACAAGATTGGATAAAAACCTTAATTAGATAATTATAAGCCTAGGGAGGACGAAAATGACCTAAATGTTCAACCAATGACACAAACGCACTTATTGGATGCACAAGATTGGTTAAAAACCCTAATTGGATTAGAATAAGCCTACGGAGGACGAAAATTAACTAAATGTTTAACCAATGACACAAAATCACTTATTGGGTGCCCAAGATTGGTTAAAAACCCTAATTGGAATATAATAAGCCTAGGAAGGACGAAAATGACCTAAATGTTCAACCAATGGCACAAAATCACTTTTTGGATGCACAAGATTGGTTAAAAACCCTAGTTGGATTAGAATAAGTCGAAGGAAGACGAAAATGACCTAAATGTTCAACCAATGACACTAACCCACTTCTTGGATGCACAAGATTGGTCAAAAACCCTAATTGGATTGGTATAAGCCTAGGGAGGATGAAAATGACCTAAATGTTCAACTAATGACACAAAATTACTTGTTTGATGCACAAGATTGGTTAAAAACCCTAATTGGATTAGAATAAGCCTAGGGAGGACGAAAATAACCTAAATGTTCAACCAATGACACAAGTGCACTTATTGGATGCACAAGATTGGTTAAAAACCCTAATTGGATTAGAATAAGCCTAGGGAGCATGAAAATGACCGAAATGTTCAACCAATGACACAAACACACTAATTGGATGCATAAGATTGGTTAAAAACTCTAATTGGATTTGAATAAGCCTAGGGAGGAAAAAAATGAGCTAAATGTTCAACCAATGACACAAAATCACTTATTGGATGCACAAGATTGGTTAAAAACCCTAACTGGATTAGAATAAGCCTAGGGAGGACGAAAATGACCTAAATATTCAACCAATGACACAAACACACTAATTGGATGCACAAGATTGGTTAAAAACTCTAATTGGATTAGAATAAGCCTAGGGAGGACAAAAATGAGCTAAATGTTCAACCAATGACACAAAATCACTTATTGGATGCACAAGATTGGTTAAAAACCCTAACTGGATTAGAATAAGCCTAGTGAGGACGAAAATGACCTAAATATTCAACCAATGACACAAAATCACTTATTGGATGCACAAGATTGGTTAAAAACCCTAATTGGAATAGAATAAGCCTACGGAGGACGAAAATGACCTAAATGTTCAACCAATGACATAAAATCACTTATTGGATGCACAAGATTGGATAAAAACCTTAATTAGATTATTATAAGCCTAGGGAGGACGAAAATGACCTAAATGTTCAACCAATGACACAAACGCACTTATTGGATGCACCAGATTGGTTAAAAACCCTAATTGGATTAAAATAAGCCTAGGGAGGACGAAAATGACCTACATGTTCAACCAATGACACAAAATCACTTATTGGATCCACAAGATTGGTTAAAAACCATAATTGGAGAAGAATAAGCCTAGGGAGGACGAAATTGACCCAAATATTCAACCAATGACACAAAATCACTTATTGGATGCACAAGACTGGTTAAAAATCCTAATTGGATTAGAATAAGCCTACGGAGGCAGAAAATGACCTAAATGTTCAACCAATGACACAAAATCATTTATTCGATGCACAAGATTGGATAAAAACCTTAATTAGATTATTATAAGCCTAGGGAGGACGAAAATGACCTAAATGTTCAACCAATGACACAAACGCACTTATTGGATGCACAAGATTGGTTAAAAACCCTAATTGGATTAGAATAAGCATAGGGAGGACGCAAATGACCTTAATGTTAAACCAATGACACAAACGCACTTATTGGATGTACAAGATTGGTAAAAAACCATAATTCGATTAGAATAAGCCTAGGAAGGACGAAAATGACCTAAATGTTCAACCAATGACACAAAATCACTTTTTGGATGCACAAAATTGGTTAAAAACCCTAGTTGGATTAGAATAAGTCGAAGGACGACGAAAATGACCTAAATGTTCAACCAATGACACTAACGCACTTCTTGGATGCACAAGATTGGTCAAAAACCCTAATTGGATTGTTATAAGCCTAGGGAGGATGAAAATGACCTAAATGTTCAACTAATGACACAAAATTACTTGTTTGATGCACAAGATTGGTTAAAAACCCTAATTGGATTAGAATAATCCGAGGGAGGATGAAAATGACCTAAATGTTCAACCAATGAAACAAAATAGCTTATTGGATGCACAACATTGGTTAAAAACCTTAATTGGATTCGAATAAGCCTAGGGAGGGCGAAAATGACCTAAATGTTCAACCAATGACACAAATGCACTTATTGGATGCACAAGATTGGATAAAACCCCTAATTGGATTACAATAAGCCTAGAGAGGATGAAAATGATATAAATGTTCAACCAATGACACAAAATCACTTATTGGATGCACAACATTGGTTAAAAACCGTAATTAGATTCGAATACGCCCAGGGAGGACGAAAATGACCTAAATGTTGAACCAATGACACAAAATCACTTATTGGATGCACAAGATTGGTTAAAAACGCTAATTGGATTAGGATAAGATTATGGAGGAAGAAAATGACCTAAATATTCAACCAATGAGACAAACACACTAATTGGATGCACAAGATTTGTTAAAAACTCTATTTGGATTAGAATAAGCCTAGGGAGGACAAAAATGAGCTAAATGTTCAACCAATGACACAAAATCACTTATTGGATGCACAAGATTGGTTAAAAACCCTAACTGGATTAGAATAAGCCTAGGGAGGACGAAAATGACCTAAATATTCAACCAATGACACAAACACACTAATTGGATGCACAAGATTGGTTAAAAACTCTAATTGGATTAGAATAAGCCTAGGGAGGACAAAAATGAGCTAAATGTTCAACCAATGACACAAAATCACTTATTGGATGCACAAGATTGGTTAAAAACCCTAACTGGATTAGAATAAGCCTAGTGAGGACGAAAATGACCTAAATATTCAACCAATGACACAAAATCACTTATTGGATGCACAAGATTGGTTAAAAACCCTAATTGGAATAGAATAAGCCTACGGAGGACGAAAATGACCTAAATGTTCAACCAATGACATAAAATCACTTATTGGATGCACAAGATTGGATAAAAACCTTAATTAGATTATTATAAGCCTAGGGAGGACGAAAATGACCTAAATGTTCAACCAATGACACAAACGCACTTATTGGATGCACCAGATTGGTTAAAAACCCTAATTGGATTAAAATAAGCCTAGGGAGGACGAAAATGACCTACATGTTCAACCAATGACACAAAATCACTTATTGGATCCACAAGATTGGTTAAAAACCATAATTGGAGAAGAATAAGCCTAGGGAGGACGAAATTGACCCAAATATTCAACCAATGACACAAAATCACTTATTGGATGCACAAGACTGGTTAAAAATCCTAATTGGATTAGAATAAGCCTACGGAGGCAGAAAATGACCTAAATGTTCAACCAATGACACAAAATCATTTATTCGATGCACAAGATTGGATAAAAACCTTAATTAGATTATTATAAGCCTAGGGAGGACGAAAATGACCTAAATGTTCAACCAATGACACAAACGCACTTATTGGATGCACAAGATTGGTTAAAAACCCTAATTGGATTAGAATAAGCATAGGGAGGACGCAAATGACCTTAATGTTAAACCAATGACACAAACGCACTTATTGGATGTACAAGATTGGTAAAAAACCATAATTCGATTAGAATAAGCCTAGGAAGGACGAAAATGACCTAAATGTTCAACCAATGACACAAAATCACTTTTTGGATGCACAAAATTGGTTAAAAACCCTAGTTGGATTAGAATAAGTCGAAGGACGACGAAAATGACCTAAATGTTCAACCAATGACACTAACGCACTTCTTGGATGCACAAGATTGGTCAAAAACCCTAATTGGATTGTTATAAGCCTAGGGAGGATGAAAATGACCTAAATGTTCAACTAATGACACAAAATTACTTGTTTGATGCACAAGATTGGTTAAAAACCCTAATTGGATTAGAATAATCCGAGGGAGGATGAAAATGACCTAAATGTTCAACCAATGAAACAAAATAGCTTATTGGATGCACAACATTGGTTAAAAACCTTAATTGGATTCGAATAAGCCTAGGGAGGGCGAAAATGACCTAAATGTTCAACCAATGACACAAATGCACTTATTGGATGCACAAGATTGGATAAAACCCCTAATTGGATTACAATAAGCCTAGGGAGGATGAAAATGATATAAATGTTCAACCAATGACACAAAATCACTTATTGGATGCACAACATTGGTTAAAAACCGTAATTAGATTAGAATACGCCCAGGGAGGACGAAAATGACCTAAATGTTGAACCAATGACACAAAATCACTTATTGGATGCACAAGATTGGTTAAAAACGCTAATTGGATTAGGATAAGATTATGGAGGAAGAAAATGACCTAAATATTCAACCAATGAGACAAACACACTAATTGGATGCACAAGATTTGTTAAAAACTCTATTTGGATTAGAATAAGCCTAGGGAGGACAAAAATGAGCTAAATGTTCAACCAATGACACAAAATCACTTATTGGATGCACAAGATTGGTTAAAAACCCTAACTGGATTAGAATAAGCCTAGGGAGGACGAAAATGACCTAAATATTCAACCAATGACACAAAATCACTTATTGGATGCACAAGATTGGTTAAAAACCCTAATTGGAATAGAATAAGCCTAGGGAGGACGAAAATGACCTAAATGTTCAACCAATGACATAAAATCACTTATTGGATGCACAAGATTGGATAAAAACCTTAATTAGATTATTATAAGCCTAGGGAGGACGAAAATGACCTAAATGTTCAACCAATGACACAAACGCACTTATTGGATGCACAAGATTGGTTAAAAACCCTAATTGGATTAGAATAAGCCTAGGGAGGACGAAAATGACCTAAATGTTCAACCAATGACACAAAATCACTTATTGGATGCACAAGATTGGTTAAAAACCCTAATTGGATTAGAATAAGCCTAGGGAGGACGAAAATGATCTAAATGTTCAACCAATGACACAAAATCACTTATTGGATGCACAACATTGGTTAAAAACCCTAATTAGATTAGAATACGCCCAGGGAGGACGAAAATGACCTAAATGTTGAACCAATGACACAAAATCACTTATTGGATGCACAAGATTGGTTAAAAACGCTAATTGGATTAGGATAAGATTATGGAGGAAGAAAATGACCTAAATATTCAACCAATGAGACAAACACACTAATTGGATGCACAAGATTTGTTAAAAACTCTATTTGGATTAGAATAAGCCTAGGGAGGACAAAAATGAGCTAAATGTTCAACCAATGACACAAAATCACTTATTGGATGCACAAGATTGGTTAAAAACCCTAACTGGATTAGAATAAGCCTAGTGAGGACGAAAATGACCTAAATATTCAACCAATGACACAAAATCACTTATTGGATGCACAACATTGGTTAAAAACCCTAATTGGAATAGAATAAGCCTACGGAGGACGAAAATGACCTAAATGTTCAACCAATGACATAAAATCACTTATTGGATGCACAAGATTGGATAAAAACCTTAATTAGATTATTATAAGCCTAGGGAGGACGAAAATGACCTAAATGTTCAACCAATGACACAAACGCACTTATTGGATGCACCAGATTGGTTAAAAACCCTAATTGGATTAAAATAAGCCTAGGGAGGACGAAAATGACCTACATGTTCAACCAATGACACAAAATCACTTATTGGATCCACAAGATTGGTTAAAAACCATAATTGGAGAAGAATAAGCCTAGGGAGGACGAAATTGACCCAAATATTCAACCAATGACACAAAATCACTTATTGGATGCACAAGACTGGTTAAAAATCCTAATTGGATTAGAATAAGCCTACGGAGGCAGAAAATGACCTAAATGTTTAACCAATGACACAAAATCACTTATTCGATGCACAAGATTGGATAAAAACCTTAATTAGATTATTATAAGCCTAGGGAGGACGAAAATGACCTAAATGTTCAACCAATGACACAAACGCACTTATTGGATGCACAAGATTGGTTAAAAACCCTAATTGGATTAGAATAAGCATAGGGAGGACGCAAATGACCTTAATGTTAAACCAATGACACAAACGCACTTATTGGATGTACAAGATTGGTAAAAAACCATAATTCGATTAGAATAAGCCTAGGAAGGACGAAAATGACCTAAATGTTCAACCAATGACACAAAATCACTTTTTGGATGCACAAAATTGGTTAAAAACCCTAGTTGGATTAGAATAAGTCGAAGGACGACGAAAATGACCTAAATGTTCAACCAATGACACTAACGCACTTCTTGGATGCACAAGATTGGTCAAAAACCCTAATTGGATTGTTATAAGCCTAGGGAGGATGAAAATGACCTAAATGTTCAACTAATGACACAAAATTACTTGTTTGATGCACAAGATTGGTTAAAAACCCTAATTGGATTAGAATAATCCGAGGGAGGATGAAAATGACCTAAATGTTCAACCAATGAAACAAAATAGCTTATTGGATGCACAACATTGGTTAAAAACCTTAATTGGATTCGAATAAGCCTAGGGAGGGCGAAAATGACCTAAATGTTCAACCAATGACACAAATGCACTTATTGGATGCACAAGATTGGATAAAACCCCTAATTGGATTACAATAAGCCTAGGGAGGATGAAAATGATATAAATGTTCAACCAATGACACAAAATCACTTATTGGATGCACAACATTGGTTAAAAACCGTAATTAGATTAGAATACGCCCAGGGAGGACGAAAATGACCTAAATGTTGAACCAATGACACAAAATCACTTATTGGATGCACAAGATTGGTTAAAAACGCTAATTGGATTAGGATAAGATTATGGAGGAAGAAAATGACCTAAATATTCAACCAATGAGACAAACACACTAATTGGATGCACAAGATTTGTTAAAAACTCTATTTGGATTAGAATAAGCCTAGGGAGGACAAAAATGAGCTAAATGTTCAACCAATGACACAAAATCACTTATTGGATGCACAAGATTGGTTAAAAACCCTAACTGGATTAGAATAAGCCTAGGGAGGACCAAAATGACCTAAATATTCAACCAATGACACAAACACACTAATTGGATGCACAAGATTGGTTAAAAACTCTAATTGGATTAGAATAAGCCTAGGGAGGACAAAAATGAGCTAAATGTTCAACCAATGACACAAAATCACTTATTGGATGCACAAGATTGGTTAAAAACCCTAACTGGATTAGAATAAGCCTAGTGAGGACGAAAATGACCTAAATATTCAACCAATGACACAAAATCACTTATTGGATGCACAAGATTGGTTAAAAACCCTAATTGGAATAGAATAAGCCTACGGAGGACGAAAATGACCTAAATGTTCAACCAATGACATAAAATCACTTATTGGATGCACAAGATTGGATAAAAACCTTAATTAGATTATTATAAGCCTAGGGAGGACGAAAATGACCTAAATGTTCAACCAATGACACAAACGCACTTATTGGATGCACCAGATTGGTTAAAAACCCTAATTGGATTAAAATAAGCCTAGGGAGGACGAAAATGACCTACATGTTCAACCAATGACACAAAATCACTTATTGGATCCACAAGATTGGTTAAAAACCATAATTGGAGAAGAATAAGCCTAGGGAGGACGAAATTGACCCAAATATTCAACCAATGACACAAAATCACTTATTGGATGCACAAGACTGGTTAAAAATCCTAATTGGATTAGAATAAGCCTACGGAGGCAGAAAATGACCTAAATGTTCAACCAATGACACAAAATCATTTATTCGATGCACAAGATTGGATAAAAACCTTAATTAGATTATTATAAGCCTAGGGAGGACGAAAATGACCTAAATGTTCAACCAATGACACAAACGCACTTATTGGATGCACAAGATTTGTTAAAAACCCTAATTGGATTAGAATAAGCATAGGGAGGACGCAAATGACCTTAATGTTAAACCAATGAGACAAACGCACTTATTGGATGTACAAGATTGGTAAAAAACCATAATTCGATTAGAATAAGCCTAGGAAGGACGAAAATGACCTAAATGTTCAACCAATGACACAAAATCACTTTTTGGATGCACAAAATTGGTTAAAAACCCTAGTTGGATTAGAATAAGTCGAAGGACGACGAAAATGATCTAAATGTTCAACCAATGACACTAACGCACTTCTTGGATGCACAAGATTGGTCAAAAACCCTAATTGGATTGTTATAAGCCTAGGGAGGATGAAAATGACCTAAATGTTCAACCAATGACACAAAATCACTTATTGGATGCACAAGATTGGTTAAAAACCCTAACTGGATTAGAATAAGCCTAGGGAGGTCGAAAATGACCTAAATGTTACACCAATGACACAAACGCACTTATTGGATGCACAAGATTGGTTAAAAACCCTAATTGGATTAGATAAGCCTACGGAGGACAAAAATTAACTAAATGTTCAACCAATGACACAAAATCACTTATTGGATGCACAAGATTGGTTAAAAACCCTAATTGGATTAGAATAAGCCTACGGAGGACGAAAATTAACTAAATGTTCAACCAATGACATAAAATCACTTATTGGATGCACAAGATTGGTTAAAAACCCTAATTGGAATAGAATAAGCCTAGGAAGGACGAAAATGACCTAAATGTTCAACCAATGACACAAAATCACTTTTTGGATGCACAAGATTGGTTAAAAACCCTAGTTGGATTAGAATAAGTCGAAGGAAGACGAAAATGACCTAAATGTTCAACCAATGACACTAACCCACTTCTTCGATGCACAAGATTGGTCAAAAACCCTAATTGGATTGGTATAAGCCTAGGGAGGATGAAAATGACCTAAATGTTCAACTAATGACACAAAATTACTTGTTTGATGCACAAGATTGGTTAAAAACCCTAATTGGATTAGAATAAGCCTAGGGAGGATGAAAATGACCTAAATGTTCAACCAATGAAACAAAATAGCTTATTGGATGCACAACATTGGTTAAAAACCTTAATTGGATTCGAATAAGCCTAGGGAGGGCGAAAATGACCTAAATGTTCAACCAATGACACAAATGCACTTATTGGATGCACAAGATTGGATAAAACCCCTAATTGGATTACAATAAGCCTAGGGAGGACGAAAATGATCTAAATGTTCAACCAATGACACAAAATCACTTATTGGATGCACAACATTGGTTAAAAACCGTAATTAGATTAGAATACACCCAGGGTGGACGAAAATGACCTAAATGTTGAACCAATGACACAAAATCACTTATTGGATGCACAAGATTGGTTAAAAACGCTAATTGGATTAGGATAAGATTATGGAGGAAGAAAATGACCTAAATATTCAACCAATGACACAAACACACTAATTGGATGCACAAGATTGGTTAAAAACTCTAATTGGATTAGAATAAGCCTAGGGAGGACAAAAATGAGCTAAATGTTCAACCAATGACACAAAATCACTTATTGGATGCACAAGATTGGTTAAAAACCCTAACTGGATTAGAATAAGCCTAGGGAGGACGAAAATGACCTAAATATTCAATCAATGACACAAACACACTAATTGGATGCACAAGATTGGTTAAAAACTCTAATTGGATTAGAATAAGCCTAGGGAGGACAAAAATGAGCTAAATGTTCAACCAATGACACAAAATCACTTATTGGATGCACAAGATTGGTTAAAAACCCTAACTGGATTAGAATAAGCCTAGGGAGGACGAATATGACCTAAATATTCAACCAATGACACAAAATCACTTATTGGATGCACAAGATTGGTTAAAAACCCTAACTGGATTAGAATAAGCCTTGGGAGGACGAAAATGACCTAAATGTTTAACCAATGACACAAAATCAATTATTGGATGCACAAGATTGGTTAAAAACCCTAATTGGATTAGAATAAGCCTAGGGAGGACGAAAATGACCTAAATGTTCAACCAATGACACAAGTGCACTTATTGGATGCACAAGATTGGTTAAAAACCCTAATTGGATTAGAATAAGCCTAGGGAGGATGAAAATGACCTAAATGTTCAACCAATGAAACAAAATCACTTATTGGATGCACAAGATTGGTTAAAAACCCTAACTGGATTAGAATAAGCCTAGGGAGGACGAAAATGACCTAAATATTCAACCAATGACACAAAATCACTTATTGGATGCACAAGATTGGTTAAAAACCCTAACTGGATTAGAATAAGCCTTGGGAGGACGAAAATGACCTAAATGTTTAACCAATGACACAAAATCAATTATTGGATGCACAAGATTGGTTAAAAACCCTAATTGGAATAGAATAAGCCTAGGGAGGACGAAAATGACCTAAATGTTAAACCAATGACACAAACGCACTTATTGGATGTACAAGATTGGTAAAAAACCATAATTCGATTAGAATATGCCTAGGAAGGACGAAAATGACCTAAATGTTCAACCAATGACACAAAATCTTTTTTTGGATGCACAAAATTGGTTAAAAACCCTAGTTGGATTAGAATAAGTCGAAGGATGACGAAAATGGCCTAAATGTTCAACCAATGACACTAACGCACTTCTTGGATGCACAAGATTGGTCAAAAACCCTAATTGGATTGGTATAAGCCTAGGGAGGATGAAAATGAACTAAATGTTCAACTAATGACACAAAATTACTTGTTTGATTCACAAGATTGGTTAAAAACCCTAATTGGATTAGAATAAGCCTAGGGAGCATGAAAATGACCTAAATGTTCAACCAATGACAGAAAAACACTTATTGGATGCACAAGATTGGATAAAAACCTTAATTAGATAATTATAAGCCTAGGGAGGTCGAAAATGACCTAAATGTTACACCAATGACACAAACGCACTTATTGGATGCACAAGATTGGTTAAAAACCCTAATTGGATTAGATAAGCCTACGGAGGACAAAAATTAACTAAATGTTCAACCAATGACACAAAATCACTTATTGGATGCACAAGATTGGTTAAAAACCCTAATTGGATTAGAATAAGCCTACGGAGGACGAAAATTAACTAAATGTTCAACCAATGACATAAAATCACTTATTGGATGCACAAGATTGGTTAAAAACCCTAATTGGAATAGAATAAGCCTAGGAAGGACGAAAATGACCTAAATGTTCAACCAATGACACAAAATCACTTTTTGGATGCACAAGATTGGTTAAAAACCCTAGTTGGATTAGAATAAGTCGAAGGAAGACGAAAATGACCTAAATGTTCAACCAATGACACTAACCCACTTCTTCGATGCACAAGATTGGTCAAAAACCCTAATTGGATTGGTATAAGCCTAGGGAGGATGAAAATGACCTAATTGTTCAACTAATGACACAAAATTACTTGTTTGATGCACAAGATTGGTTAAAAACCCTAATTGGATTAGAATAAGCCGAGGGAGGATGAAAATGACCTAAATGTTCAACCAATGAAACAAAATAGCTTATTGGATGAACAACATTGGTTAAAAACCTTAATTGGATTCGAATAAGCCTAGGGAGGGCGAAAATGACCTAAATGTTCAACCAATTATACAAATGCACTTATTGGATGCACAAGATTGGATAAAACCCCTAATTGAATTACAATAAGCCTAGGGAGGACGAAAATGATCTAAATGTTCAACCAATGACACAAAATCACTTATTGGATGCACAACATGGGTTAAAAACCGTAATTTGATTAGAATACGCCCAGGGAGGACGACAATGACCTAAATGTTGAACCAATGACACAAAATCACTTATTGGATGCACAAGATAAGTTAAAAACCCTAATTGGAATAGAATAAGCCTAGGGAGGACGAAAATGACCTAAATTTTCAACCAATGACATAAAATCACTTATTGGAGGCACAAGATTGGATAAAAACCTTAATTAGATTATTATAAGCCTATGGAGGACGAAAATGACCTAAATATTCAACCAATGACACAAAATCTCTTATTAGATGCATAAGATTGGTTAAAAACCCTAATTGGAATTGAATAAGCCTAGGGAGGACGAAAATTAACTAAATGTTCAACCAATGACACAAAATCACTTATAGGAAGCACAAGATTGGTTAAAAACCCTAACTGGATTAGAATAAGCCTAGTGAGGACGCAAATGACCTAAATGTTAAACCAATGACACAAACGCACTTATTGGATGTAGAAGATTGGTAAAAAAACCATAATTCGATTAGAATAAGCCTAGGAAGGACGAAAATGACCTAAATGTTCAAGCAATGACACAAAATCTTTTTTTGGATGCACAAAATTGGTTAAAAACCCTAGTTGGATTAGAATAAGTCGACGGATGACGAAAATGACCTAAATGTTCAACCAATGACACTAACGCACTTCTTGGATGCACAAGATTGGTCAAAAACCCTAAATGGATTGGTATAAGCCTAGGGAGGATGAAAATGAACTAAATGTTCAACTAATGACACAAAATTACTTATTTGATGCACAAGATTGGTTAAAAACCCTAATTGGATTAGAATAAGCCTAGGGAGGATAAAAATGACCTAAATGTTCAACCAATGACACAAAATCTCTTATTGGATGCACAAGATTGGATAAAAACCTTAATTAGATAATTATAAGCTTAGTGAGGACGAAAATTAACTAAATGTTCAACCAATGACACAAAATCACTTATAGGAAGCACAAGATTGGTAAAAACCCTAACTGGATTAGAATAAGCCTAGTGAGGAAGCAAATGACCTAAATGTTAAACCAATGACACAAACGCACTTATTGGATGTACAAGATTGGTAAAAAAACCATAATTCGATTAGAATAAGCCTAGGAAGGACGAAAATGACCTAAATGTTCAACCAATGACACAAAATCACTTTTTGGATGCACAATATTGGTTAAAAACCCTACTTGGATTAGAATAAGTCGAAGGATGACGAAAATGACCTAAATGTTCAACCAATGACAATAACGCACTTCTTGGATGCACAAGATTGGTCAAAAACCCTAATTGGATTGGTATAAGCCTAGGGAGGATGAAAATGAATTAAATGTTCAACTAATGACACAAAATTACTTGTTTGATGCACAAGATTGGTTAAAAACCCTAATTGGATTAGAATAAGCCTAGGGAGGATGAAAATGACCTAAATGTTCAACCAATGAAACAAAATCACTTATTGGATGCACAAGATTGGTTAAAAACCTTAATTGGATTCGAATAAGCTTAGGGAGGGCGAAAATAACCTAAATGTTCAACCAATGACTTAAATGCACTTATTGGACGCACAAGATTGGTTAAAAACCCTAATTGGATTAGAATAAGCCTAGGGAGGACGAAAATGATCTAAATGATCAACCAATGACACAAAATCACTTATTGGATCCACAAGGTTGGTTAAGAACGCTAATTGGATTAGGATAAGATTATGGAGGAAGAAAATTACCTAAATATTCAACCAATGACACAAACACACTAATTGGAAGCACAATATTGGTTAAAAACCCTAATTGGATTAGAATAAGCCTAAGGAGGACAAAAATGAGGTAAATGTTCATCCAATGACACAAAATCACTTATTGGATGCACAAGATTGGTTAAAAACCCTAACTAGATTAGAATAAGCCTAGGGAGGACAAAAATGACCTAAATATTCAACCAATGACACAAAATCACTTATTGGATGCACAAGATTGGTTAAATACCCTAACTGGATTAGAATAAGCCTAGGGAATACGAAAATGATCTAAATGTTCAACCAATGACACAAAATCACTTATTGGATGCACAAGATTGGTTAAAAACGCTAATTGGATTATGATAAGATTATGGAGGAAGAAAATTACCTAAATATTCAACCAATGACACAAACACACTAATTGGAAGCACAATATTGGTTAAAAACCCTAATTGGATTAGAATAAGCCTAAGGAGGACAAAAATGAGGTAAATGTTCATCCAATGACACAAAATCACTTATTGGATGCACAAGATTGGTTAAAAACCCTAACTAGATTAGAATAAGCCTAGGGAGGACAAAAATGACCTAAATATTCAACCAATGACACAAAATCACTTATTGGATGCACAAGATTGGTTAAATACCCTAACTGGATTAGAATAAGCCTAGGGAATACGAAAATGATCTAAATGTTCAACCAATGACACAAAATCACTTATTGGATGCACAAGATTGGTTAAAAACGCTAATTGGATTATGATAAGATTATGGAGGAAGAAAATTACCTAAATATTCAACCAATGACACAAACACACTAATTGGAAGCACAATATTGGTTAAAAACCCTAATTGGATTAGAATAAGCCTAAGGAGGACAAAAATGAGGTAAATGTTCATCCAATGACACAAAATCACTTATTGGATGCACAAGATTGGTTAAAAACCCTAACTAGATTAGAATAAGCCTAGGGAGGACGAAAATGACCTAAATATTCAACCAATGACACAAAATCACTTATTGGATGCACAAGATTGGTTAAAAACCCTAACTGGATTAGAATAAGCCTAGGGAATACGAAAATGACCTAAATATACAACCAATGACACAAAATCACTTATTGGATGCACAAGATTGGTTGAAAACCCTAATTGGAATAACATAAGCCTACGGAGGACGAAAATGACCTAAATGTTCAACCAATGACATAAAATCACTTATTCGATGCACAAGATTGGATAAAAACCTTAATTAGATTATTATAAGCCTAGGGAGGACGAAAATGACCTAAATGTTCAACCAATGACACAAACGCACTTATTGGATGCACCAGATTGGTTAAAAATCCTAATTGGATTAGAATAAGCCTAGGGAGGATGAAAATGACCTAAATGTTCAAGCAATTAAACAAAATCACTTATTGGATGCACAAGATTGGTGAAAAACCTTAATTGGATTCGAATAAGCTTAGGGAGGGCGAAAATGACCTAAATGTTCAACCAATGACACAAATGCACTTATTGAATGTACAAGATTGGTTAAAAACCCTAATTGGATTAGAATAAGCCTAGTGAGGACGAAAATTATCTAAATGTTCAACCAATGACACAAAATCACTTATTGGATGCACAAGATTGGTTAAAAACGCTAATTGGATTAGGATAAGATTATGGAGGAAGAAAATGACCTAAATATTCAACCAATGATACAAAATCACTTATTGGATGCACAAGATTGGTTAAAAACCCTAACTGGATTAGAATAAGCCTAGGGAGGACGAAAATGACCTAAATATTCAACCAATGACACAAACACACTAATTAGATGCACAAGATTGGTTAAAAACCCTAATTGGATTAGAATAAGCCTAGGGAGGACAAAAATGAGTTAAATGTTCAACCAATGATACAAAATCACTTTTTGGATGCACAAGATTGGTTAAAAACCCTAACTGGATTAGAATAAGCCTAGGGAGGACGAAAATGACCTAAATATTCAACCAATGACACAAAATCACTTATTGGATGCACAAGATTGGTTAAAAACCCTATCTTGATTAGAATAAGCCTAGGGAGGACGATAATGACCTAAATATTCAACCAATGACACAAAGTCACTTATTGGACGCACAAGATTGGATAAAAACCTTAATTAGATTATTATACGCCTAGGGAGGACAAAAATGACCTAAATGTTCAACCAATGACACAAACGCACTTATTGGATGCACAAGATTGGTTAAAAACTTTAATTGGATTAGAATAAGCCTACGGAGGACGAAAATTAACTAAATGTTCAACCAATGACACAAAATCACTTATTGGATGCACAAGATTGCTTAAAAACCCTAATTGGATTAGAATAAGCCTAGGAAGGACGCAAATGACCTAAATGTTAAACCAATGACACAAACGCACTTATTGGATGTACAAGATTGGTAAAAAAACCATAATTCGATTAGAATAAGACTATGAAGCACGAAAATGACCTAAATGTTCAACCAATGACACAAAATCACTTTTTGGATGCACAAAATTGGTTAAAAACCCTAGTTGGATTAGAATAAGTCGAAGGATGACGAAAATGACCTAAATGTTCAACCAATGACAATAACGCATTTCTTGGATGCACAAGATTGGTCAAAAACCCTAATTGGATTGGTATAAGCCAAGGGAGGATGAAAATGAATTAAATGTTCAACTAATGACACAAAATTACTTGTTTGATGCACAAGATTGGTTAAAAACCCTAATTGGATTAGAATAAGCCTTGGGAGGACGAAAATGACCTAAATATTCAACCAATGACACAAATGCACTTATTGGATACACAAGATTGGGTAAAAACCCTAATTGGATTAGAATAAACCTAGGAAGGATGAAAATGACCTAAATGTTCAACCAATGAAACAAAATCACTTATTGGATGCACAAGATTGGTTAAAAACCTTAATTGGATTCGAATAAGCTTAGGGAGGGTGAAAATGAGCTAAATGTTCAACCAATGACTTAAATGCACTTATTGGATGCACAAGATTGGTTAAAAACCCTAATTGGATTAGAATAAGCCTAGGGAGGACGAAAATTATCTAAATGTTCAACCAATGACACAAAATCACTTATTGGATGCACAAGATTGGTTAAACACGCTAATTGGATTAGGATAAGATTATGGAGGAAGAAAATGACCTAAATATTCAACCAATGACACAAACACACTAATTGGAAGCACAATATTGGTTAAAAACCCTAATTGGATTAGAATAAGCCCAGGGAGGAAAAAAATGAGGTAAATGTTCAACCAATGACACAAAATCACTTATTGGATGCATAATATTGGTTAAAAACCCTAACTGGATTAGAATAAGCCTAGGTAGGACGAAAATGACCTAAATATTCAACCAATGACACAAAATCACTTATTGGATGCACAAGATTGGTTAAAAACCCTAACTGGATTAGATTAAGCCTAGGGAGGACGAAAATGACCTAAATATTCAACCAATGACACAAACACACTAATTAGATGCACAAGATTGGTTAAAAACCCTAATTGGATTAGAATAAGCCTAGGGAGGACAAAAATGAGCTAAATGTTCAACCAATGATACAAAATCACTTATTGGATGCACAAGATTGGTTAAAAACCCTAACTGGATTAGAATAAGCCTAGGGAGGACGAAAATGACCTAAATATTCAACCAATGACACAAAATCACTTATTGGATGCACAAGATTGGTTAAAAACCCTAACTTGATTAGAATAAGCCTAGGGAGGACGATAATGACCTAAATATTCAACCAATGACACAAAGTCACTTATTGGACGCACAAGATTGGATAGAAACCTTAATTAGATTATTATATGCCTAGGGAGGACAAAAATGACCTAAATGTTCAACCAATGACACAAACGCACTTATTGGATGCACAAGATTGGTTAAAAACTTTAATTGGATTAGAATAAGCCTACGGAGGACGAAAATTAACTAAATGTTCAACCAATGACACAAAATCACTTATTCGATGCACAAGATTGGTTAAAAACCCTAATTGGATTACAATAAGCCTAGGAAGGACGCAAATGACCTAAATGTTAAACCAATGTCACAAACGCACTTATTGGATGTACAAGATTGGTAAAAAAACCATAATTCGATTAGAATAAGCCTAGGAAGGACGAAAATGACCTAAATGTTCAACCAATGACACAAAATCACTATTTGGATGCACAAAATTGGTTAAAAAACCTAGTTGGATTAGAATTAGTCGAAGGATGACGAAAATGACCTAAATGTTCAACCAATGACAATAACGCACTTCTTGGATGCACAAGATTGGTCAAAAGCCCTAATTGGATTGGTATAAGCCAAGGGAGGATGAAAATGAATTAAATGTTCAACTGATGACACAAAATTACTTGTTTGATGCACAAGATTGGTTAAAAACCCTAATTGGATTAGAATAAGCCTTGGGAGGACGAAAATGACCTAAATATTCAACCAATGACACAAATGCACTTATTGGATGCACAAGATTGGGTAAAAACCCTAATTGGATTAGAATAAGCCTAGGAAGGATGAAAATGACCTAAATGTTCAACCAATGAAACAAAATCACTTATTGGATGCACAAGATTGGTTAAAAACCTTAATTGGATTCGAATAAGCTTAGGGAGGGTGAAAATGACCTAAATGTTCAACCAATGACTTAAATGCACTTATTGGATGTACAAGATTGGTTAAAAACCCTAATTGGATTAGAATAAGCCTAGGGAGGACGAAAATGATCTAAATGTTCAACCAATGACACAAAATCACTTATTGAATGCACAAGATTGGTTAAAAACGCTAATTGGATTAGGATAAGATTATGGAGGAAGAAAATGACCTAAATATTCAACCAATGACACAAACACACTAATTGGAAGCACACTATTGGTTAAAAACCCTAATTGGATTAGAATAAGCCTAAGGAGGACAAAAATGAGGTAAATGTTCAACCAATGACACAAAATCACTTATTGGATGCACAAGATTGGTTAAAAACCCTAACTAGATTAGAATAAGCCTAGGGAGGACGAAAATGACCTAAATATTCAACCAATGACACAAAATCACTTATTGGATGCACAAGATTGGTTAAAAACCCTAACTGGATTAGAATAAGCCTAGGGAATACGAAAATGACCTAAATATTCAACCAATGACACAAAATCACTTATTGGATGCACAAGATTGGTTGAAAACCCTAATTGGAATAGAATAAGCCTACGGAGGACGAAAATGACCTAAATGTTCAACCAATGACATAAAATCACTTATTGGATGCACAAGATTGGATAAAAACCATAATTAGATTATTATAAGCCTAGGGAGGACGAAAATGACCTAAATGTTCAACCAATGACACAAACGCACTTATTGGATGCAGCAGATTGGTTAAAAACCCTAATTGGATTAGAATAATCCTAGGGAGGATGAAAATGACCTAAATGTTCAACCAATTAAACAAAATCACTTATTTGATGCACAAGATTGGTGAAAAACCTTAATTGGATTCGAATAAGCTTAGGGAGGGCGAAAATGACCTAAATATTCAACCAATGACACAAATGCACTTATTGGATGCACAAGATTGGGTAAAAACCCTAATTGGATTAGAATAAGCCTAGGAAGGATGAAAATGACCTAAATGTTCCACCAATGAAACAAAATCACTTATTGGATGCACAAGATTGGTTAAAAACCTTAATTGGATTCGAATAAGCTTAGGGAGGGTGAAAATGACCTAAATGTTCAACCAATGACTTAAATGCACTTATTGGATGCACAAGATTGGTTAAAAACCCTAATTGGATTAGAATAAGCCTAGGGAGGACGAAAATGATCTAAATGTTCAACCAATGACACAAAATCACTTATTGGATGCACAAGATTGGTTAAAAACGCTAATTGGATTAGGATAAGATTATGGAGGAAAAAAATGACCTAAATATTCAACCAATGACACAAACACACTAATTGGAAGCACACTATTGGTTAAAAACCCTAATTGGATTAGAATAAGCCTAAGGAGGACAAAAATGAGGTAAATGTTCAACCAATGACACAAAATCACTTATTGGATGCACAAGATTGGTTAAAAACCCTAACTAGATTAGAATAAGCCTAGGGAGGACGAAAATGACCTAAATATTCAACCAATGACACAAAATCACTTATTGGATGCACAAGATTGGTTAAAAACCCTAACTGGATTAGAATAAGCCTAGGGAATACGAAAATGACCTAAATGTTCAACCAATGACACAAAATCACTTATTGGATGCACAAGATTGGTTGAAAACCCTAATTGGAATAGAATAAGCCTACGGAGGACGAAAATGACCTAAATGTTCAACCAATGACATAAAATCACTTATTGGATGCACAAGATTGGATAAAAACCATAATTAGATTATTATAAGCCTAGGGAGGACGAAAATGACCTAAATGTTCAACCAATGACACAAACGCACTTATTGGATGCAGCAGATTGGTTAAAAACCCTAATTGGATTAGAATAAGCCTAGGGAGGTTGAAAATGACCTAAATGTTCAACCAATTAAACAAAATCACTTATTGGATGCACAAGATTGGTGAAAAACCTTAATTGGATTCGAATAAGCTTAGGGAGGGCGAAAATGACCTAAATGTTCAACCAATGACACAAATGCACTTATTGGATGCACAAGATTGGTTAAAAACCCTAATTGGATTAGAATAAGCCTAGGGAGGACGAAAATTATCTAAATGTTCAACCAATGACACAAAATCACTTATTGGATGCACAAGATTGTTTAAAAACGCTGATTGGATTAGGATAAGATTATGGAGGAAGAAAATGACCTAAATATTCAACCAATGACACAAACACACTAATTTGAAGCACAATATTGGTTAAAAACCCTAATTGGATTAGAATAAGCCCAAGGAGGACAAAAATGAGGTAAATGTTCAACCAATGACACAAAATCACTTATTGGATGCACAAGATTGGTTAAAAACCCTAACTAGATTAGAATAAGCCTAGGGAGGACGAAAATGACCTAAATATTCAACCAATGACACAAAATCACTTGTTGGATGCACAAGATTGGTTAAAAACCCTAACTGGATTAGAATAAGCCTAGGGAATATGAAAATGACCTAAATATTCAACCAATGACACAAAATCACTTATTGGATGCACAAGATTGGTTGAAAACCCTAATTGGAATAGAATAAGCCTACGGAGGACGAAAATGACCTTAATGTTCAACCAATGACATAAAATCACTTATTGGAGGCACAAGATTGGATAAAAATCTTAATTAGATTATTATAAGCCTAGGGAGGACGAAAATGACCTAAATATTCAACCAATGACACAACATCTCTTATTGGATGCATAAGATTGGTTAAAAACCCTAATTGGAATTGAATAAGCCTAGGGAGGACGAAAATTAACTAAATGTTCAACCAATGACACAAAATCACTTATAGGAAGCACAAGATTTGTTAAAAACCCTAACTGGATTAGAATAAGCCTAGTGAGGACGCAAATGACCTAAATGTTAAACCAATGACACAAACGCACTTATTGGATGTACAAGATTGGTAAAAAAACCATAATTCGATTAGAATAAGCCTAGGAAGGACGAAAATGACCTAAATGTTCAACCAATGACACAAAATCACTTTTTGGATGCACAAAATTGGTTAAAAACCCTAGTTGGTTTAGAATAAGTCGAAGGATGACGAAAATGACCTAAATGTTCAACCAATGACAATAACGCACTTCTTGGATGCACAAGATTGGTCAAAAACCCTAATTGGATTGGTATAAGCCTAGGGAGGATGAAAATGAATTAAATGTTCAACTAATGACACAAAATTACTTGTTTGATGCACAAGATTGGTTAAAAACCCTAATTGGATTAGAATATGCTAGGGAGGATGAAAATGACCTAAATGTTCAACCAATGAAACAAAATCACTTATTGGATGCACAAGATTGGTTAAAAACCTTAATTGGATTCGAATAAGCTTAGGGAGGGTGAAAATAACCTAAATGTTCAACCAATGACTTAAATGCACTTATTGGATGCACAAGTATTGGTTAAAAACCCTAACTAGATTAGAATAAGCCTAGGGAGGACAAAAATGACCTAAATATTCAACCAATGACACAAAATCACTTATTGGATGCACAAGATAGGTTAAAAACCCTAACTGGATTAGAATAAGCCTAGGGAATACGAAAATGATCTAAATGTTCAACCAATGACACAAACGCACTTATTGGATGCACAAGATTGTTTAAAAACGCTAATTGGATTATGATAAGATTATGGAGGAAGAAAATTACCTAAATATTCAACCAATGACACAAACACACTAATTGGAAGCACAATATTGGTTAAAAACCCTAATTGGATTAGAATAAGCCTAAGGAGGACAAAAATGAGGTAAATGTTCATCCAATGACACAAAATCACTTATTGGATGCACAAGATTGGTTAAAAACCCTAACTAGATTAGAATAAGCCTAGGGAGGACGAAAATGACCTAAATATTCAACCAATGACACAAAATCACTTATTGGATGCACAAGATTGGTTAAAAACCCTAACTGGATTAGAATAAGCCTAGGGAATACGAAAATGACCTAAATGTTCAACCAATGACACAAAATCACTTATTGGATGCACAAGATTGGTTAAAAACCCTAACTTGATTAGAATAAGCCTAGGGAGGACGATAATGGCCTAAATATTCAACCAATGACACAAAGTCACTTATTGGACGCACAAGATTGGATAAAAACCTTAATTAGATTATTATATGCCTAGGGAGGACAAAAATGACCTAAATGTTCAACCAATGACACAAACGCACTTATTGGATGCACAAGATTGGTTAAAAACTTTAATTGGATTAGAATAAGCCTACGGAGGACGAAAATTAACTAAATGTTCAACCAATGACACAAAATCACTTATTGGATGCACAAGATTGGTTAAAAACCCTAATTGGATTAGAATAAGCCTAGGAAGGATGCAAATGACCTAAATGTTAAACCAATGACACAAACGCACTTATTGGATGTACAAGATTGGTAAAAAAACCATAATTCGATTAGAATAAGCCTAGGAAGGACGAAAATGACCTAAATGTTCAACCAATGACACAAAATCACTTTTTGGATGCACAAAATTGGTTAAAAAACCTAGTTGGATTAGAATTAGTCGAAGGATGACGAAAATGACCTAAATGTTCAACCAATGACAATAACGCACTTCTTGGATGCACAAGATTGGTCAAAAACCCTAATTGGATTGGTATAAGCCAAGGGAGGATGAAAATGAATTAAATGTTCAACTAATGACACAAAATTACTTGTTTGATGCACAAGATTGGTTAAAAACCCTAATTGGATTAGAATAAGCCTTGGGAGGACGAAAATGACCTAAATATTCAACCAATGACACAAATGCACTTATTGGATGCACAAGATTGGGTAAAAACCCTAATTGGATTAGAATAAGCCTAGGAAGGATGAAAATGACCTAAATGTTCAACCAATGAAACAAAATCACTTATTGGATGCACAAGATTGGTTAAAAGCTTAATTGGATTCGAATAAGCTTAGGGAGGGTGAAAATGACCTAAATGTTCAACCAATGACTTAAATGCACTTATTGGATGCACAAGATTGGTTAAAAACCCTAATTGGATTAGAATAAGCCTAGGGAGGACGAAAATGATCTAAATGTTCAACCAATGACACAAAATCACTTATTGGATGCACAAGATTGGTTAAAAACGCTAATTGGATTAGGATAAGATTATGGAGGAAGAAAATGACCTAAATATTCAACCAATGACACAAACACACTAATTGGAAGCACACTATTGGTTAAAAACCCTAATTGGATTAGAATAAGCCTAAGGAGGACAAAAATGAGGTAAATGTTCAACCAATGACACAAAATCACTTATTGGATGCACAAGATTGGTTAAAAACCCTAACTAGATTAGAATAAGCCTAGGGAGGACGAAAATGACCTAAATATTCAACCAATGACACAAAATCACTTATTGGATGCACAAGATTGGTTAAAAACCCTAACTGGATTAGAATAAGCCTAGGGAATACGAAAATGACCTAAATATTCAACCAATGACACAAAATCACTTATTGGATGCACAAGATTGGTTGAAAACCCTAATTGGAATAGAATAAGCCTACGGAGGACGAAAATGACCTAAATGTTCAACCAATGACATAAAATCACTTATTGGATGCACAAGATTGGATAAAAACCATAATTAGATTATTATAAGCCTAGGGAGGACGAAAATGACCTAAATGTTCAACCAATGACACAAACGCACTTATTGGATGCAGCAGATTGGTTAAAAACCCTAATTGGATTAGAATAAGCCTAGGGAGGTTGAAAATGACCTAAATGTTCAACCAATTAAACAAAATCACTTATTGGATGCACAAGATTGGTGAAAAACCTTAATTGGATTCGAATAAGCTTAGGGAGGGCGAAAATGACCTAAATGTTCAACCAATGACACAAATGCACTTATTGGATGCACAAGATTGGTTAAAAACCCTAATTGGATTAGAATAAGCCTAGGGAGGACGAAAATTATCTAAATGTTCAACCAATGACACAAAATCACTTATTGGATGCACAAGATTGTTTAAAAACGCTGATTGGATTAGGATAAGATTATGGAGGAAGAAAATGACCTAAATATTCAACCAATGACACAAACACACTAATTTGAAGCACAATATTGGTTAAAAACCCTAATTGGATTAGAATAAGCCCAAGGAGGACAAAAATGAGGTAAATGTTCAACCAATGACACAAAATCACTTATTGGATGCACAAGATTGGTTAAAAACCCTAACTAGATTAGAATAAGCCTAGGGAGGACGAAAATGACCTAAATATTCAACCAATGACACAAAATCACTTGTTGGATGCACAAGATTGGTTAAAAACCCTAACTGGATTAGAATAAGCCTAGGGAATATGAAAATGACCTAAATATTCAACCAATGACACAAAATCACTTATTGGATGCACAAGATTGGTTGAAAACCCTAATTGGAATAGAATAAGCCTACGGAGGACGAAAATGACCTTAATGTTCAACCAATGACATAAAATCACTTATTGGAGGCACAAGATTGGATAAAAATCTTAATTAGATTATTATAAGCCTAGGGAGGACGAAAATGACCTAAATATTCAACCAATGACACAACATCTCTTATTGGATGCATAAGATTGGTTAAAAACCCTAATTGGAATTGAATAAGCCTAGGGAGGACGAAAATTAACTAAATGTTCAACCAATGACACAAAATCACTTATAGGAAGCACAAGATTTGTTAAAAACCCTAACTGGATTAGAATAAGCCTAGTGAGGACGCAAATGACCTAAATGTTAAACCAATGACACAAACGCACTTATTGGATGTACAAGATTGGTAAAAAAACCATAATTCGATTAGAATAAGCCTAGGAAGGACGAAAATGACCTAAATGTTCAACCAATGACACAAAATCACTTTTTGGATGCACAAAATTGGTTAAAAACCCTAGTTGGTTTAGAATAAGTCGAAGGATGACGAAAATGACCTAAATGTTCAACCAATGACAATAACGCACTTCTTGGATGCACAAGATTGGTCAAAAACCCTAATTGGATTGGTATAAGCCTAGGGAGGATGAAAATGAATTAAATGTTCAACTAATGACACAAAATTACTTGTTTGATGCACAAGATTGGTTAAAAACCCTAATTGGATTAGAATATGCTAGGGAGGATGAAAATGACCTAAATGTTCAACCAATGAAACAAAATCACTTATTGGATGCACAAGATTGGTTAAAAACCTTAATTGGATTCGAATAAGCTTAGGGAGGGTGAAAATAACCTAAATGTTCAACCAATGACTTAAATGCACTTATTGGATGCACAAGTATTGGTTAAAAACCCTAACTAGATTAGAATAAGCCTAGGGAGGACAAAAATGACCTAAATATTCAACCAATGACACAAAATCACTTATTGGATGCACAAGATAGGTTAAAAACCCTAACTGGATTAGAATAAGCCTAGGGAATACGAAAATGATCTAAATGTTCAACCAATGACACAAACGCACTTATTGGATGCACAAGATTGTTTAAAAACGCTAATTGGATTATGATAAGATTATGGAGGAAGAAAATTACCTAAATATTCAACCAATGACACAAACACACTAATTGGAAGCACAATATTGGTTAAAAACCCTAATTGGATTAGAATAAGCCTAAGGAGGACAAAAATGAGGTAAATGTTCATCCAATGACACAAAATCACTTATTGGATGCACAAGATTGGTTAAAAACCCTAACTAGATTAGAATAAGCCTAGGGAGGACGAAAATGACCTAAATATTCAACCAATGACACAAAATCACTTATTGGATGCACAAGATTGGTTAAAAACCCTAACTGGAATAGAATAAGCCTACGGAGGACGAAAATGACCTAAATGTTCAACCAATGACATAAAATCACTTATTCGATGCACAAGATTGGATAAAAACCTTAATTAGATTATTATAAGCCTAGGGAGGACGAAAATGACCTAAATGTTCAACCAATGACACAAACGCACATATTGGATGCACCAGATTGGTTAAAAACCCTTATTGGATTAGAATAAGCCTAGGGAGGATGAAAATGACCTAAATGTTCAAGCAATTAAACAAAATCACTTATTGGATGCACAAGATTGGTGAAAAACCTTAGTTGGATTCGAATAAGCTTAGGGAGGGCGAAAATGACCTAAATGTTCAACCAATGACACAAATGCACTTATTGGATGCACAAGATTGGTTAAAAACCCTAATTGGATTAGAATAAGCCTAGTGAGGACGAAAATTATCTAAATGTTCAACCAATGACACAAAATCACTTATTGGATGCACAAGATTGGTTAAAAACGCTAATTGGATTAGGATAAGATTATGGAGGAAGAAAATGACCTAAATATTCAACCAATGACACAAACACACTAATTGGAAGCACACTATTGGTTAAAAACCCTAATTGGATTAGAATAAGCCTAAGGAGGACAAAAATGAGGTAAATGTTCAACCAATGACACAAAATCACTTATTGGATGCACAAGATTGGTTAAAAACCCTAACTAGATTAGAATAAGCCTAGGGAGGACGAAAATGACCTAAATATTCAACCAATGACACAAAATCACTTATTGGATGCACAAGATTGGTTAAAAACCCTAACTGGATTAGAATAAGCCTAGGGAATACGAAAATGACCTAAATATTCAACCAATGACACAAAATCACTTATTGGATGCACAAGATTGGTTGAAAACCCTAATTGGAATAGAATAAGCCTACGGAGGACGAAAATGACCTAAATGTTCAACCAATGACATAAAATCACTTATTGGATGCACAAGATTGGATAAAAACCATAATTAGATTATTATAAGCCTAGGGAGGACGAAAATGACCTAAATGTTCAACCAATGACACAAACGCACTTATTGGATGCAGCAGATTGGTTAAAAACCCTAATTGGATTAGAATAATCCTAGGGAGGATGAAAATGACCTAAATGTTCAACCAATTATACAAAATCACTTATTGGATGCACAAGATTGGTGAAAAACCTTAATTGGATTCGAATAAGCTTAGGGAGGGCGAAAATGACCTAAATATTCAACCAATGACACAAATGCACTTATTGGATGCACAAGATTGGGTAAAAACCCTAATTGGATTAGAATAAGCCTAGGAAGGATGAAAATGACCTAAATGTTCCACCAATGAAACAAAATCACTTATTGGATGCACAAGATTGGTTAAAAACCTTAATTGGATTCGAATAAGCTTAGGGAGGGTGAAAATGACCTAAATGTTCAACCAATGACTTAAATGCACTTATTGGATGCACAAGATTGGTTAAAAACCCTAATTGGATTAGAATAAGCCTAGGGAGGACGAAAATGATCTAAATGTTCAACCAATGACACAAAATCACTTATTGGATGCACAAGATTGGTTAAAAACGCTAATTGGATTAGGATAAGATTATGGAGGAA
>JBBPBQ010000008.1:24786367-24796675 GCA_037974755.1 Cicer yamashitae | reverse complement strand
ATTGGTTAAAAACCCTAATTGGATTAGAATATGCCTAGGGAGGACGAAAATGATCTAAATGTTCAACCAATGACACAAAATCACTTATTGGATGCACAACATTAGTTAAAACCCTAATTAGATTAGAATACGCCCAGGGAGGACGAAAATGACCTAAATGTTCAACCAATGACACAAACACACTAATTGGATGCACAAGATTGGTTAAAAACCCTAATTGGATTAGAATAAGCCTAGGGAGGACATAAATGAGCTAAATGTTCAACCAATGACACAAAATCACTTATTGGATGCACAAGATTGGTTAAAAACCCTAATTGGATTAGAATAATCTTACGGAGGACGAAAATTAACTAAATGCTTAACCAATCTCACAAAATTACTTATTGGATGCCAAAGATTGGTTAAAAACCCTAATTGGATTAGAATAAGCCTAGGGAGGACGCATATGACCTAAATGTTAAACCAATGACACAAACGCACTTATTGGATGTACAAGATTGGTAAAAAAACCATAATTTGATTAGAATAACCCTAGGAAGGACAAAAAAGACCTAAATGTTCAACCAATGACACAAAATCACTTTTTGGATGCACAAAATTGGTTAAAAACCCTAGTTGCATTAAAATAAGTCGAAGGATGACGATAATGACCTAAATGTTCAACCAATGACACTAACGCACTTCTTGGATGCACAAGATTGGTCAAAAACCCAAATTGGATTGGTATAAGCCTAGGGAGGATGAAAATGACCTAAATGTTCAACCAATGAAACAAAATCACTTACTGGATGCACAAGATTGGTTAAAAACTTAATTGGATTATTATAAGCCTAGGGAGGACGAAAATGACCTAAATATTCAACCAATGACACAAACACACTTATTGGATGCACAAGATTGGTTAAAAACCCTAACTGGATTAGAATAAGCCTAGGGAGGACGAAAATGACCTAAATATTCAACCAATGACACAAAATCACTTATTGGATGCACAAGATTGGAAAAAAACCTTAATTAGATTATTATAAGCCTAGCGAGGACGAAAATGACCTAAATGTTCAACCAATCACACAAACGCACTTATTGGATGCACAAGATTGGTTAAAAACCCTAATTGGATTAGAATAAGCCTACGGAGGACGAAAATTAACTAAATGTTCAACCAATGACACAAAATCACTTATTGGATGCACAAGATTGGTTAAAAACCCTAATTAGAATAGAATACGCCCAGGGAGGACGAAAATGACCTAAATGTTCAACCAATGACACAAATGCACTTATTGGATGCACAAGATTGCTTAAAAACCCTAATTGGATTAGAATATGCCTAGGGAGGACGAAAATGATCTAAATGTTCAACCAATGACACAAAATCACTTATTGGATGTACAACATTAGTTAAAACCCTAATTAGATTAGAATACGCCCAAGGAGGACGAAAATGACCTAAATGTTCAACCAATGACACAAACACACTAATTGGATCCACAAGATTGGTTAAAAACCCTAATTGGATTAGAATAAGCCTATGGAGGACAAAAATGAGCTAAATGTTCAACCAATGACACAAAATCACTTATTGGATGCACAAGATTGGTTAAAAACCCTAACTGGATTAGAATAAGCCTAGGTAGGACGAAAATGACCTAAATATTCAACCAATGACACAAAATCACTTATTGGATGCACAAGATTGGTTAAAAACCCTAATTGGAATAGCATAAGCCTAGGGAGGACGAAAATGACCTAAATGTTCAACAAATGACAGAAAATCACTTTTTGGATGCACAAAATTGGTTAAAAACCCTAGTTTGATTAGAATAAATCGAAGGATGACGAAAATGACCTAAATGTTCAACCAATGACACTAACGCACTTCTTGGATGCACAAGATTGGTCAAAAACCCTAATTGAAGTGGTATAAGCCTAGGGAGGATGAAAATGACCTAAATGTTCAACCAATGACACAAATGCACTTATTGGATGCACAAGATTGGTTAAAAACCCTAATTGGATTAGATTAAGCCTAGGGAGGACGCAAATGACCTAACTGTTAAACCAATGACACAAACGCACTTATTGGATGTACAAGATTGGTAAAAAAACCATAATTTGATTAGAATAAGCCTAGGAAGGACGAAAATGACCTAAATGTTCAACCAATGACACAAAATCACTTTTTGGATGCACAAAATTGGTTAAAAACCGTAGTTGGATTAGACTAAGTCGAAGGATGACGAAAATGACCTAAATGTTCAACCAATGACACTAACGCACTTCTTGGATGCACAAGATTGGTCAAAAACCCTAATTGGATTGGTATAAGCCTACGGAGGATGAAAATAACCTAAATGTTCAACTAATGACACAAAATTACTTGTTTGATGCACAAGATTACTTAAAAACCCTAATTGAATTAGAATAAGCTTAGGGAGGACGAAAATGACCTAAATGTTCAACCAATGACACAAATGCACTTATTGGATGCACAAGATTGGTTAAAAACCCTAATTGGATTAGAATAAGCCTAGGGAGGCTGAAAATGACCTAAATGTTCAACCAATGAAACAAAATCACTTATTGGGTGCACAAGATTGGTTAAAAACCTTAATTGGATTCGAATAACCCTAGGGAGGGCGAAAAATGACCTAAATGTTCAACCAAAGACACAAATGCACTTATTGGATGCACAAGATTGGTTAAAAACCCTAATTGCATTAGAATAAGCCTAGGGAGGACGAAAATGACCTACATGTTCAACCAATGACACAAAATCACTTATTGGATGCACAAGATTGGTTAAAAACCATAATTGGAATAGAATAAGCCTAGGGAGGATGAAAATGACCTAAATATTCAACCAATGACACAAAATCACTTATTGGATGCACAAGACTGGTTAAAAATCCTAATTGGATTAGAATAAGCCTACGGAGGACGAAAATGACCTAAATGTTCAACCAATCACACAAAATCACTTATTGGATGCACAAGATTGGATAAAACCCTTAATTAGATTATTATAAGCCTAGGGAGGACGAAAATGACCTAAATGTTCAACCAATGACACAAACGCACTTATTGGATGCAGAAGATTGGTTAAAAACCCTAATTGGATTAGAATATGCCTAGGGAGGACGAAAATGATCTAAATGTTCAACCAATGACACAAAATCACTTATTGGATGCACAACATTAGTTAAAACCCTAATTAGATTAGAATACGCCCAGGGAGGACGAAAATGACCTAAATGTTCAACCAATGACACAAACACACTAATTGGATGCACAAGATTGGTTAAAAACCCTAATTGGATTAGAATAAGCCTAGGGAAGACAAAAATGAGCTAAATGTTCAACCAATGACACAAAATCACTTATTGGATGCACAATATTGGTTAAAAACCCTAACTGGATTAGAATAAGCCTAGGTAGGACAAAAATGACCTAAATATTCAACCAATCACACAAAATCACTTATTGGATGCACAAGATTGGATAAAAACCTCAATTAGATTATTATAAGCCTAGGGAGGACGAAAATGACCTAAATGTTCAACCAATGACACAAACGCACTTATTGGATGCACAAGATTGGTTAAAAACCCTAATTGGATTAGAATAAGCCTAGGGAGGACGCAAATGACCTAAATGTTAAACCAATGACACAAACGCACTTATTGAATGTACAAGATTGGTAAAAAACCATAATTCGATTAGAATAAGCCTACGGAGGACGAAAATGACCTAAATGTTCAACCAATGACACAAAATCACTTTTTGGATGCACAAAATTGGTTAAAAACCCTAGTTGGATTAGAATAAGTCGAAGGATGACGAAAATGACCTAAATGTTCAACCAATGACACTAACGCACTTCTTGGATGCACGAGATTGGTCAAAAACCCAAATTGGATTGGTATAAGCCTAGGGAGGATGAAAATGACCTAAATGTTCAACTAATGACACAAAATTACTTGTTTGATGCACAAGATTGCTTAAAAACCCTAATTGGATTAGAATAAGCCTAGGGAGGACGAAAATGACCTAAATGTTCAACCAATGACACAAATGCACTTATTGGATGCACAAGATTGGTTAAAAACCCTAATTGGATTAGAATAAGCCTAAGGAGGATGAAAATGACCTAAATGTTCAACCAATGAAACAAAATCACTTATTGGATGCACAAGATTGGTTAAAAACCTTAATTGGATTCGACTAAGCCTAGGGAGGGCGAAAATGACCTAAATGTTCAACCAATGACACAAATGCACTTATTGGATGCACAAGATTGGTTAAAAACCCTAATTGGATTAGAATAAGCCTAGGGAGGACGAAAATGACCTACATGTTCAACCAATGACACAAAATCACTTATTGGATGCACAAGATTGGTTAAAAACCATAATTGGAATAGAATAAGCCTAGGGAGGATGAAAATGACCTAAATATTTAACCAATGACACAAAATCACTTATTGGATGCACAAGACTGGTTAAAAATCCTAATTGGATTAGAATAAGCCTACGGAGGACGAAAATGACCTAAATGTTCAACCAATCACACAAAATCACTTATTGGATGCACAAGATTGGATAAAACCCTTAATTAGATTATTATAAGCCTAGGGATGACGAAAATGACCTAAATGTTCAACCAATGACACAAACGCACTTATTGGATGCACAAGATTGGTTAAAAACCCTAATTGGATTAGAATATGCCTACGGAGGACGAAAATGACCTAAATGTTCAACCAATAACACAAATGCACTTATTGGATGCACAAGATTGGTTAAACACCCTAATTGGATTAGAATAAGCCTAGGGAGGACGAAAATGACCTACATGTTCAACCAATGACACAAAATCACTTATTGGATGCACAAGATTGGTTAAAATCCATAATTGGAATAGAATAAGCCTAGGGAGGATGAAAATGACCTAAATATTTAACCAATGACACAAAATCACTTATTGGATGCACAAGACTGGTTAAAAATCCTAATTGGATTAGAATAAGCCTACGGAGGACGAAAATGACCTAAATGTTCAACCAATCACACAAAATCACTTATTGGATGCACAAGATTGGATAAAACCCTTAATTAGATTATTATAAGCCTAGGGAGGACGAAAATGACCTAAATGTTCAACCAATGACACAAACGCACTTATTGGATGCAGAAGATTGGTTAAAAACCCTAATTGGATTAGAATATGCCTAGGGAGGACGAAAATGATCTAAATGTTCAACCAATGACACAAAATCACTTATTGGATGCACAACATTAGTTAAAACCCTAATTAGATTAGAATACGCCCAGGGAGGACGAAAATGACCTAAATGTTCAACCAATGACACAAACACACTAATCGGATGCACAAGATTGGTTAAAAACTCAAATTGGATTAGAATAAGCCTAGGGAGGACAAAAATGAGCTAAATGTTCAACCAATGACACAAAATCACTTATTGGATGCACAAGATTGGTTAAAAACCCTAACTGGATTAGAATAAGCCTAGGTAGGACGAAAATGACCTAAATATTCAACCAATCACACAAAATCACTTATTGGATGCACAAGATTGGATAAAAACCTTAATTAGATTATTATAAGCCTAGGGAGGACGAAAATGACCTAAATGTTCAACCAAAGACACAAATGCACTTATTGGATGCACAAGATTGGTTAAAAACCCTAACTGCATTAGAATAAGCCTAGGGAGGACGAAAATGACCTACATGTTCAACCAATGACACAAAATCACTTATTGGATGCACAAGACTGGTTAAAAATCCTAATTGGATTAGAATAAGCCTACGGAGGACGAAAATGACCTAAATGTTCAACCAATCACACAAAATCACTTATTGGATGCACAAGATTGGATAAAACCCTTAATTAGATTATTATAAGCCTAGGGATGACGAAAATGACCTAAATGTTCAACCAATGACACAAACGCACTTATTGGATGCACAAGATTGGTTAAAAACCCTAATTGGATTAGAATATGCCTACGGAGGACGAAAATGACCTAAATGTTCAACCAATAACACAAATGCACTTATTGGATGCACAAGATTGGTTAAACACCCTAATTGGATTAGAATAAGCCTAGGGAGGACGAAAATGACCTACATGTTCAACCAATGACACAAAATCACTTATTGGATGCACAAGATTGGTTAAAATCCATAATTGGAATAGAATAAGCCTAGGGAGGATGAAAATGACCTAAATATTTAACCAATGACACAAAATCACTTATTGGATGCACAAGACTGGTTAAAAATCCTAATTGGATTAGAATAAGCCTACGGAGGACGAAAATGACCTAAATGTTCAACCAATCACACAAAATCACTTATTGGATGCACAAGATTGGATAAAACCCTTAATTAGATTATTATAAGCCTAGGGAGGACGAAAATGACCTAAATGTTCAACCAATGACACAAACGCACTTATTGGATGCACAAGATTGGTTAAAAACCCTAATTGGATTAGAATAAGCCTAGGGAGGACGCAAATGACCTAAATGTTAAACCAATGACACAAACGCACTTATTGAATGTACAAGATTGGTAAAAAACCATAATTCGATTAGAATAAGCCTACGGAGGACGAAAATGACCTAAATGTTCAACCAATGACACAAAATCACTTTTTGGATGCACAAAATTGGTTAAAAACCCTAGTTGGATTAGAATAAGTCGAAGGATGACGAAAATGACCTAAATGTTCAACCAATGACACTAACGCACTTCTTGGATGCACGAGATTGGTCAAAAACCCAAATTGGATTGGTATAAGCCTAGGGAGGATGAAAATGACCTAAATGTTCAACTAATGACACAAAATTACTTGTTTGATGCACAAGATTGCTTAAAAACCCTAATTGGATTAGAATAAGCCTAGGGAGGACGAAAATGACCTAAATGTTCAACCAATGACACAAATGCACTTATTGGATGCACAAGATTGGTTAAAAACCCTAATTGGATTAGAATAAGCCTAAGGAGGATGAAAATGACCTAAATGTTCAACCAATGAAACAAAATCACTTATTGGATGCACAAGATTGGTTAAAAACCTTAATTGGATTCGACTAAGCCTAGGGAGGGCGAAAATGACCTAAATGTTCAACCAATGACACAAATGCACTTATTGGATGCACAAGATTGGTTAAAAACCCTAATTGGATTAGAATAAGCCTAGGGAGGACGAAAATGACCTACATGTTCAACCAATGACACAAAATCACTTATTGGATGCACAAGATTGGTTAAAAACCATAATTGGAGTAGAATAAGCCTAGGGAGGATGAAAATGACCTAAATATTCAACCAATGACACAAAATCACTTATTAGATGCACAAGTCTGGTTAAAAATCCTAATTGGATTAGAATAAGCCTACGGAGGACGAAAATGACTTAAATGTTCAACCAATCACACAAAATCACTTATTGGATGCACAAGATTGGATAAAAACCTTAATTAGATTATTATAAGCCTAGGGAGGACGAAAATGACCTAAATGATCAACCAATGACACAAACGCACTTATTGGATGCACAAGATTGGTTAAAAACCCTAATTGGATTAGAATAAGCCTAGGGAGGACGCAAATGACCTAAATGTTAAACACATGACACAAACGCACTTATTGGATGTACAAGATTGGTAAAAAACCATAATTCGATTAGAATAAGCCTAGGAAGGACGAAAATGACCTAAATGTTCAACCAATGACACAAAATCACTTTTTGGATGCACAAAATTGGTTAAAAAGCCTAGTTGGATTAGAATAAGTCGAAGGATGACGAAAATGACCTCAATATTCAACCAATGACACTAACGCACTTCTTGGACGCACAAGATTGGTCAAAACCCCTAATTGGATTGGTATAAGCCTAGGGAGGACGAAAATGACCTAAATGTTCAACTAATGACACAAACGCACGTATTGGATGCAAAAGATTGGTTAAAAACCCTAATTGGATTAGAATAACCCTACGGAGGACGAAAATTAACTAAATGTTCAACCAATGACACAAAATCACATATTGGATGCACAAGATTGGTTAAAAACTCTAATTGGATTAGAATAAGCCTAGGGAAGACGCAAATGACCTGACTGTTAAACCAATGACACAAACGCACTTATTGGATGTAAAAGATTGGTAAAAAACCATAATTTGATTAGAATAAGCCTAGGAAGGACGAAAATGACCTAAATGTTCAACCAATGACACAAAATCACTTTTTGGATGCACAAAATTGGTTAAAAACCCTAGTTGGATTAGAATAAGTCGAAGGATGACGAAAATGACCTAAATGTTCAACCAATGACACTAACGCACTTCTTGGATGCACGAGATTGGTCAAAAACCCTAATTGGATTGGTATAAGCCTAGGGAGGATGAAAATGACCTAAATGTTCAACTAATGACACAAAATTACTTTTTTGATGCACAAGATTGCTTAAAAACCCTAATTGGATTAGAATAAGCCTAGGGAGGACGAAAATGACCTAAATGTTCAACCAATGACACAAATGCACTTATTGGATGCACAAGATTGGTTAAAAACCCTAATTGGATTAGAATAAGCCTAGGGAGGCTGAAAATGACCTAAATGTTCAACCAATGAAACAAAATCACTTATTGGGAGCACAAGATTGGTTAAAAACCTTAATTGGATTCGAATAAGCCTAGGGAGGGCGAAAATGACCTAAATGTTCAACCAATGACACAAATGCACTTATTGGATGCACAAGATTGGTTAAAAACCCTAATTGGATTAGAATAAGCCTAGGGAGGACGAAAATGACCTAAATGTTCAACCAATGAAACAAAATCACTTATTGGATGCACAAGATTGGTTAAAAACCTTAATTGGATTCGAATAAGCCTAGGGAGGGCGAAAATGACCTAAATGTTCAACCAATGACACAAATGCACTTATTGGATGCACAAGATTGGTTAAAAACCCTAATTGGATTAGCATAAGCCTAGGGAGGACAAAAATGACCTAAATATTCAACCAATGACACAAAATCACTTATTGGATGCACAAGATTGGTTAAAAACCCTAATTGGAATAGAATAAGCCTAGGGAGGACAAAAATGACCTAAATGTTCAACCAATGACATAAAATCACTTATTGGATGCACAAGATTGGATAAAAACCTTAATTAGATTATTATAAGCCTAGGGAGGACGAAAATGACCTAAATGTTCAACCAATGACACAAACGCACTTATTGGATGCACAAGATTGGTTAAAAACCCTAATTGGATTAGAATAAGCCTAGGGAGGACGCAAATGACCTAAATGTTAAACCAATGACACAAACGCACTTATTGGATGTACAAGATTAATAAAAAACCATAATTCGATTAGAATAAGCCTAGGAAGGACGAAAATGACCTAAATGATCAACCAATGACACAAAATCACTTTTTGGATGCACAAAATTGGTTAAAAACCCTAGTTGGATTAGAATAAGTCGAGGATGACGAAAATGACCTAAATGTTCAACCAATGACACTAACACACTTCTTGGATGCATAAGATTGGTCAAAAACCCTAATTGGATTGGTATAAGCCTAGGGAGGATGAAAATGACCTAAATGTTCAACTAATGACACAAAATTACTTGTTTGATGCACAAGATTGCTTAAAAACCCTAATTGGATTAGAATAAGCCTAGGGAGGACGAAAATGACCTAAATGTTCAACCAATGACACAAATGCACTTATTGGATGCACAAGATTTGTTAAAAACCCTAATTGGATTAGAATAAGCCTAAGGAGGATGAAAATGACCTAAATGTTCAACCAATGAAACAAAATCACTTATTGGATGCACATTATTAGTTAAAAACCTTAATTGGATTCGACTAAGCCTAGGGAGGGCGAAAATGACCTAAATGTTCAACCAATGACACAAATGCACTTATTGGATGCACAAGATTGGTTCAAAACCCTAATTGGATTAGAATAAGCCAAGGGAGGACGAAAATGACCTACATGTTTAACCAATGACACAAAATCACTTATTGCATGCACAAGATTGGTTAAAAACCATAATTGGAGTAGAATAAGCCTAGGGAGGATGAAAATGATCTAAATATTCAACCAATGACACAAAATCACTTATTGGATGCACAAGACTGGTTAAAAATCCTAATTGGATTAGAATAAGCTTACGGAGGACGAAAATGACCTAAATGTTCAACCAATCACACAAAATCACTTATTGGATGCACAAGATTGGATAAAA
>JBBPBQ010000008.1:24769541-24784270 GCA_037974755.1 Cicer yamashitae | reverse complement strand
AAAATGACCTAAATGTTCAACCAATGACACAAATGCACTTATTGGATGCACAAGATTGGTTAAAAACCCTAATTGGATTAGAATAAGCCTAGGGAGGACGAAAATGACCTACATGTTCAACCAATGACACAAAATCACTTATTGGATGCACAAGATTGGTTAAAAACCATAATTGGAGTAGAATAAGCCTAGGGAGGATGAAAATGACCTAAATATTCAACCAATGACACAAAATCACTTATTGGATGCACAAGACTGGTTAAAAATCCTAATTGGATTAGAATAAGCCTACAGAGGACGAAAATGACCTAAATGTTCAACCAATCACACAAAATCACTTATTAAATGCACAAGATTGGATAAAACCCTTAATTAGATTATTAAAAGCCTAGGGAGGACGAAAATGACCTAAATGTTCAACCAATGACACAAACGCACTTATTGGATGCACAATATTGGTTAAAAACCCTAATTGGATTAGAATATGCCTAGGGAGGACGAAAATGATCTAAATGTTCAACCAATGACACAAAATCACTTATTGGATGCACAACATTAGTTAAAACCCTAATTAGATTAGAATACGCCCAGGGAGGACGAAAATGACCTAAATGTTCAACCAATGACACAAACACACTAATTGGATGCACAAGATTGGTTAAAAACCCTAATTGGAATAGAATAAGCCTGGGGAGGACGAAAATGACCTAAATTTTCAACCAATGACACAAAATCACATTTTGGATGCACAAAATTGGTTAAAAACCCTAGTTGGATTAGAATAAGTCGAAGGATGACGAAAATGACCTAAATGTTCAAGCAATGACACTAACGCACTTCTTGGATGCACAAGATTGGTCAAAAACCCTAATTGAAGTGGTATAAGCCTAGGGAGGATGAAAATGACCTAAATGTTCAACCAATGACTCAAATGCACTTATTGGATGCACAAGATTGGTTAAAAACCCTAATTGGATTAGAATAAGCCTAGGGAGGACGCAAATGACCTAACTGTTAAACCAATGACACAAACGCACTTATTGGATACACAAGATTGCTTAAAAACCCTAATTGGATTAGAATAAGCCTAGGGAGGACGAAAATGACCTAAATGTTCAACCAATGACACAAATGCACTTATTGGATGCACAAGATTGGTTAAAAACCCTAATTGGATTAGAATAAGCCTAGGGAGGCTGAAAATGACCTAAATGTTCAACCAATGAAACAAAATCACTTATTGGGAGCACAAGATTGGTTAAAAACCTTAATTGGATTCGAATAAGCCTAGGGAGGGCGAAAATGACCTAAATGTTCAACCAATGACACAAATGCACTTATTGGATGCACAAGATTGGTTAAAAACCCTAATTGGATTAGAATAAGCCTAGGGAGGACGAAAATGACCTACATGTTCAACCAATGACACAAAATCACTTATTGGATGCACAAGATTGGATAAAACCCTTAATTAGATTAATAAAAGCCTAGGGAGGACGAAAATGACCTAAATGTTCAACCAATGACACAAACGCACTTATTGGATGCACAAGATTGGTTAAAAACCCTAATTGGATTAGAATATGCCTAGGGAGGACGAAAATGATCTAAATGTTCAACCAATGACACAAAATCACTTATTGGATGCACAACATTAGTTAAAACCCTAATTAGATTAGAATACGCCCAGGGAGGACGAAAATGACCTAAATGTTCAACCAATGACACAAACACACTAATTGGATGCACAAGATTGGTTAAAAACCCTAATTGGATTAGAATAAGCCTAGGGAAGACAAAAATGAGCTAAATGTTCAACCAATGACACAAAATCACTTATTGGATGCACAATATTGGTTAAAAACCCTAACTGGATTAGAATAAGCCTAGGTAGGACAAAAATGACCTAAATATTCAACCAATCACACAAAATCACTTATTGGATGCACAAGATTGGATAAAAACCTCAATTAGATTATTATAAGCCTAGGGAGGACGAAAATGACCTAAATGTTCAACCAATGACACAAACGCACTTATTGGATGCACAAGATTGGTTAAAAACCCTAATTGGATTAGAATAAGCCTAGGGAGGACGCAAATGACCTAAATGTTAAACCAATGACACAAACGCACTTATTGAATGTACAAGATTGGTAAAAAACCATAATTCGATTAGAATAAGCCTACGGAGGACGAAAATGACCTAAATGTTCAACCAATGACACAAAATCACTTTTTGGATGCACAAAATTGGTTAAAAACCCTAGTTGGATTAGAATAAGTCGAAGGATGACGAAAATGACCTAAATGTTCAACCAATGACACAAACGCACTTTTTGGATGTTCAAGATTGGTAAAAAACCATAATTCGATTAGAATAAGCCTAGGAAGGACGAAAATGACCTAAATGTTCAACCAATGACACAAAATCACTTTTTGGATGCACAAAATTGGTTAAAAACCCTAGTTGGATTAGAATAAGTCGAAGGATGACGAAAATGACCTAAATGTTCAACCAATGACACTAACGCACTTCTTGGATGCACGAGATTGGTCAAAAACCCAAATTGGATTGGTATAAGCCTAGGGAGGATGAAAATGACCTAAATGTTCAACTAATGACACAAAATTACTTGTTTGATGCACAAGATTGCTTAAAAACCCTAATTGGATTAGAATAAGCCTAGGGAGGACGAAAATGACCTAAATGTTCAACCAATGACACAAATGCACTTATTGGATGCACAAGATTGGTTAAAAACCCTAATTGGATTAGAATAAGCCTAAGGAGGATGAAAATGACCTAAATGTTCAACCAATGAAACAAAATCACTTATTGGATGCACAAGATTGGTTAAAAACCTTAATTGGATTCGACTAAGCCTAGGGAGGGCGAAAATGACCTAAATGTTCAACCAATGACACAAATGCACTTATTGGATGCACAAGATTGGTTAAAAACCCTAATTGGATTAGAATAAGCCTAGGGAGGACGAAAATGACCTACATGTTCAACCAATGACACAAAATCACTTATTGGATGCACAAGATTGGTTAAAAACCATAATTGGAGTAGAATGAGCCTAGGGAGGATGAAAATGACCTAAATATTCAACCAATGACACAAAATCACCTATTAGATGCACAAGACTGGTTAAAAATCCAAATTGGATTAGAATAAGCCTACGGAGGACGAAAATGACTTAAATGTTCAACCAATCACACAAACTCACTTATTGGATGCACAAGATTGGATAAAAACCTTAATTAGATTATTATAAGCCTAGGGAGGACGAAAATGACCTAAATGTTCAACCAATGACACAAACGCACTTATTGGATGCACAAGATTGGTTAAAAACCCTAATTGGATTAGAATAAGCCTAGGGAGGACGAAAATGACCTACATGTTCAACCAATGACACAAAATCACTTATTGGATGCACAAGATTGGTTAAAAACCATAATTGGAGTAGAATAAGCCTAGGGAGGATGAAAATGACCTAAATATTCAACCAATGACACAAAATCACTTATTGGATGCACAAGACTGGTTAAAAATCCTAATTGGATTAGAATAAGCCTACAGAGGACGAAAATGACCTAAATGTTCAACCAATCACACAAAATCACTTATTGGATGCACAAGATTGGATAAAACCCTTAATTAGATTATTAAAAGCCTAGGGAGGACGAAAATGACCTAAATGTTCAACCAATGACACAAACGCACTTATTGGATGCACAAGATTGGTTAAAAACCCTAATTGGATTAGAATATGCCTAGGGAGGACGAAAATGATCTAAATGTTCAACCAATGACACAAAATCACTTATTGGATGCACAACATTAGTTAAAACCCTAATTAGATTAGAATACGCCCAGGGAGGACGAAAATGACCTAAATGTTCAACCAATGACACAAACACACTAATTGGATGCACAAGATTGGTTAAAAACCCTAATTGGATTAGAATAAGCCTAGGGAAGACAAAAATGAGCTAAATGTTCAACCAATGACACAAAATCACTTATTGGATGCACAATATTGGTTAAAAACCCTAACTGGATTAGAATAAGCCTAGGTAGGACAAAAATGACCTAAATATTCAACCAATCACACAAAATCACTTATTGGATGCACAAGATTGGATAAAAACCTCAATTAGATTATTATAAGCCTAGGGAGGACGAAAATGACCTAAATGTTCAACCAATGACACAAACGCACTTATTGGATGCACAAGATTGGTTAAAAACCCTAATTGGATTAGAATAAGCCTAGGGAGGACGCAAATGACCTAAATGTTAAACCAATGACACAAACGCACTTATTGAATGTACAAGATTGGTAAAAAACCATAATTCGATTAGAATAAGCCTACGGAGGACGAAAATGACCTAAATGTTCAACCAATGACACAAAATCACTTTTTGGATGCACAAAATTGGTTAAAAACCCTAGTTGGATTAGAATAAGTCGAAGGATGACGAAAATGACCTAAATGTTCAACCAATGACACAAACGCACTTTTTGGATGTTCAAGATTGGTAAAAAACCATAATTCGATTAGAATAAGCCTAGGAAGGACGAAAATGACCTAAATGTTCAACCAATGACACAAAATCACTTTTTGGATGCACAAAATTGGTTAAAAACCCTAGTTGGATTAGAATAAGTCGAAGGATGACGAAAATGACCTAAATGTTCAACCAATGACACTAACGCACTTCTTGGATGCACGAGATTGGTCAAAAACCCAAATTGGATTGGTATAAGCCTAGGGAGGATGAAAATGACCTAAATGTTCAACTAATGACACAAAATTACTTGTTTGATGCACAAGATTGCTTAAAAACCCTAATTGGATTAGAATAAGCCTAGGGAGGACGAAAATGACCTAAATGTTCAACCAATGACACAAATGCACTTATTGGATGCACAAGATTGGTTAAAAACCCTAATTGGATTAGAATAAGCCTAAGGAGGATGAAAATGACCTAAATGTTCAACCAATGAAACAAAATCACTTATTGGATGCACAAGATTGGTTAAAAACCTTAATTGGATTCGACTAAGCCTAGGGAGGGCGAAAATGACCTAAATGTTCAACCAATGACACAAATGCACTTATTGGATGCACAAGATTGGTTAAAAACCCTAATTGGATTAGAATAAGCCTAGGGAGGACGAAAATGACCTACATGTTCAACCAATGACACAAAATCACTTATTGGATGCACAAGATTGGTTAAAAACCATAATTGGAGTAGAATGAGCCTAGGGAGGATGAAAATGACCTAAATATTCAACCAATGACACAAAATCACCTATTAGATGCACAAGACTGGTTAAAAATCCAAATTGGATTAGAATAAGCCTACGGAGGACGAAAATGACTTAAATGTTCAACCAATCACACAAACTCACTTATTGGATGCACAAGATTGGATAAAAACCTTAATTAGATTATTATAAGCCTAGGGAGGACGAAAATGACCTAAATGTTCAACCAATGACACAAACGCACTTATTGGATGCACAAGATTGGTTAAAAACCCTAATTGGATTAGAATAAGCCTAGGGAGGACGAAAATGACCTACATGTTCAACCAATGACACAAAATCACTTATTGGATGCACAAGATTGGTTAAAAACCATAATTGGAGTAGAATAAGCCTAGGGAGGATGAAAATGACCTAAATATTCAACCAATGACACAAAATCACTTATTAGATGCACAAGTCTGGTTAAAAATCCTAATTGGATTAGAATAAGCCTACGGAGGACGAAAATGACTTAAATGTTCAACCAATCACACAAAATCACTTATTGGATGCACAAGATTGGATAAAAACCTTAATTAGATTATTATAAGCCTAGGGAGGACGAAAATGACCTAAATGATCAACCAATGACACAAACGCACTTATTGGATGCACAAGATTGGTTAAAAACCCTAATTGGATTAGAATAAGCCTAGGGAGGACGCAAATGACCTAAATGTTAAACACATGACACAAACGCACTTATTGGATGTACAAGATTGGTAAAAAACCATAATTCGATTAGAATAAGCCTAGGAAGGACGAAAATGACCTAAATGTTCAACCAATGACACAAAATCACTTTTTGGATGCACAAAATTGGTTAAAAAGCCTAGTTGGATTAGAATAAGTCGAAGGATGACGAAAATGACCTCAATATTCAACCAATGACACTAACGCACTTCTTGGACGCACAAGATTGGTCAAAACCCCTAATTGGATTGGTATAAGCCTAGGGAGGACGAAAATGACCTAAATGTTCAACTAATGACACAAACGCACGTATTGGATGCAAAAGATTGGTTAAAAACCCTAATTGGATTAGAATAACCCTACGGAGGACGAAAATTAACTAAATGTTCAACCAATGACACAAAATCACATATTGGATGCACAAGATTGGTTAAAAACTCTAATTGGATTAGAATAAGCCTAGGGAAGACGCAAATGACCTGACTGTTAAACCAATGACACAAACGCACTTATTGGATGTAAAAGATTGGTAAAAAACCATAATTTGATTAGAATAAGCCTAGGAAGGACGAAAATGACCTAAATGTTCAACCAATGACACAAAATCACTTTTTGGATGCACAAAATTGGTTAAAAACCCTAGTTGGATTAGAATAAGTCGAAGGATGACGAAAATGACCTAAATGTTCAACCAATGACACTAACGCACTTCTTGGATGCACGAGATTGGTCAAAAACCCTAATTGGATTGGTATAAGCCTAGGGAGGATGAAAATGACCTAAATGTTCAACTAATGACACAAAATTACTTTTTTGATGCACAAGATTGCTTAAAAACCCTAATTGGATTAGAATAAGCCTAGGGAGGACGAAAATGACCTAAATGTTCAACCAATGACACAAATGCACTTATTGGATGCACAAGATTGGTTAAAAACCCTAATTGGATTAGAATAAGCCTAGGGAGGACGAAAATGACCTACATGTTCAACCAATGACACAAAATCACTTATTGGATGCACAAGATTGGATAAAACCCTTAATTAGATTAATAAAAGCCTAGGGAGGACGAAAATGACCTAAATGTTCAACCAATGACACAAACGCACTTATTGGATGCACAAGATTGGTTAAAAACCCTAATTGGATTAGAATATGCCTAGGGAGGACGAAAATGATCTAAATGTTCAACCAATGACACAAAATCACTTATTGGATGCACAACATTAGTTAAAACCCTAATTAGATTAGAATACGCCCAGGGAGGACGAAAATGACCTAAATGTTCAACCAATGACACAAACACACTAATTGGATGCACAAGATTGGTTAAAAACCCTAATTGGATTAGAATAAGCCTAGGGAAGACAAAAATGAGCTAAATGTTCAACCAATGACACAAAATCACTTATTGGATGCACAATATTGGTTAAAAACCCTAACTGGATTAGAATAAGCCTAGGTAGGACGAAAATGACCTAAATATTCAACCAATCACACAAAATCACTTATTGGATGCACTAGATTGGATAAAAACCTCAATTAGATTATTATAAGCCTAGGGAGGACGAAAATGACCTAAATGTTCAACCAATGACACAAACGCACTTATTGGATGCACAAGATTGGTTAAAAACCCTAATTGGATTACAATAAGCCTAGGGAGGACGCAAATGACCTAAATGTTAAACCAATGACACAAACGCACTTATTGGATGTACAAGATTGGTAAAAAACCATAATTCGATTAGAATAAGCCTACGGAGGAGGAAAATGACCTAAATGTTCAACCAATGACACAAAATCACTTTTTGGATGCACAAAATTGGTTAAAAACCGTAGTTGGATTAGACTAAGTCGAAGGATGACGAAAATGACCTAAATGTTCAACCAATGACACTAACGCACTTCTTGGATGCACAAGATTGGTCAAAAACCCTAATTGGATTGGTATAAGCCTAGGGAGGATGAAAATGACCTAAATGTTCAACTAATGACACAAAATTACTTGTTTGATGCACAAGATTGCTTAAAAACCCTAATTGGATTAGAATAAGCCTAGGGAGGACGAAAATGACCTAAATGTTCAACCAATAACACAAATGCACTTATTGGATGCACAAGATTGGTTAAAAACCCTAATTGGATTAGAATAAGCCTAGGGAGGACGAAAATGACCTACATGTTCAACCAATGACACAAAATCACTTATTGGATGCACAAGATTGGTTAAAAACCATAATTGGAATAGAATAAGCCTAGGGAGGATGAAAATGACCTAAATATTTAACCAATGACACAAAATCACTTATTGGATGCACAAGACTGGTTAAAAATCCTAATTGGATTAGAATAAGCCTACGGAGGACGAAAATGACCTAAATGTTCAACCAATCACACAAAATCACTTATTGGATGCACAAGATTGGATAAAACCCTTAATTAGATTATTATAAGCCTAGGGAGGTTGAAAATGACCTAAATGTTCAACCAATGACACAAACGCACTTATTGGATGCACAGGATTGGTTAAAAACCCTAATTGGATTAGAATATGCTTAGGGAGGACGAAAATGATCTAAATGTTCAACCAATGACACAAAATCACTTATTGGATGCACAACATTAGTTAAAACCCTAATTAGATTAGAATACGCCCAGGGAGGACGAAAATGACCTAAATATTCAACCAATGACACAAACACACTAATTGGATGCACAAGATTGGTTAAAAACCCAAATTGGATTAGAATAAGCCTAGGGAGGACAAAAATGAGCTAAATGTTCAACCATTGACACAAAATCACTTATTGGATGCACAAGATTGGTTAAAAACCCTAACTGGATTAGAATAAGCCTAGGTAGGACGAAAATGACCTAAATATTCAACCAATCACACAAAATCACTTATTGGATACACAAGATTGGATAAAAACCTTAATTAGATTATTATAAGCCTAGGGAGGACGAAAATGACCTAAATGTTCAACCAATGACACAAACGCACTTATTGGATGCACAAGATTGGTTAAAAACCCTAATTGGATTAGAATAAATCTAGGGAGGACGCAAATGACCTAAATGTTAAACCAATGACACAAACGCACTTATTGGATGTACAAGATTAATAAAAAACGATAATTCGATTAGAATAAGCCTAGGAAGGACGAAAATGACCTAAATGTTCAACCAATGACACAAAATCACTTTTTGGATGCACAAAATTGGTTAAAAACCCTAGTTGGATTAGAATAAGTCGAGGATGACGAAAATGACCTAAATGTTCAACCAATGACACTAACGCACTTCTTGGATGCACAAGATTGGTCAAAATCCCTAATTGGATTGGTATAAGCCTAGGGAGGATGAAAATGACCTAAATGTTCAACTAATGACACAAAATTACTTGTTTGATGCACAAGATTGCTTAAAAACCCAAATTGGATTAGAATAAGCCTAGGGAGGACGAAAATGACCTAAATGTTCAACCAATGACACAAATGCACTTATTGGATGCACAAGATTTGTTAAAAACCCTAATTGGATTAGAATAAGCCTAAGGAGGATGAAAATGACCTAAATGTTCAACCAATGAAACAAAATCACTTATTGGATGCACTAGATTGGTTAAAAACCTTAATTGGATTCGACTAAGCCTAGGGAGGGCGAAAATGACCTAAATGTTCAACCAATGACACAAATGCACTTATTGGATGCACAAGATTGGTTCAAAACCCTAATTAGATTAGAATAAGCCTAGGGAGGACGAAAATGACTTACATGTTTAACCAATGACACAAAATCACTTATTGCATGCACAAGATTGGTTAAAAACCATAATTGGAGTAGAATAAGCCTAGGGAGGATGAAAATGATCTAAATATTCAACCAATGACACAAAATCACTTATTGGATGCACAAGACTGGTTAAAAATCCTAACTGGATTAGAATAAGCTTACGGAGGACGAAAATGACCTAAATGTTCAACCAATCACACAAAATCACTTATTGGATGCACAAGATTGGATAAAAACCTTAATTAGATTATTATAAGCCTAGGGAGGACGAGAATGACCTAAATGTTCAACCAATGACACAAACGCATTAATTGGATGCACAAGATTGGTTAAAAACCCTAATTGGATTAGAATAAGCCTAGGGAAGACAAAAATGACCTAAATGTTCAACCAATGACACAAAATCACTTATTGGATGCACAATATTGGTTAAAAACCCTAACTGGATTAGAATAAGCCTAGGTAGGACGAAAATGACCTAAATATTCAACCAATCACACAAAATCACTTATTGGATGCACTAGATTGGATAAAAACCTCAATTAGATTATTATAAGCCTAGGGAGGACGAAAATGACCTAAATGTTCAACCAATGACACAAACGCACTTATTGGATGCACAAGATTGGTTAAAAACCCTAATTGGATTAGAATAAGCCTAGGGAGGACGCAAATGACCTAAATGTTAAACCAATGACACAAACGCACTTATTGGATGTACAAGATTGGTAAAAAACCATAATTCGATTAGAATAAGCCTACGGAGGACGAAAATGACCTAAATGTTCAACCAATGACACAAAATCACTTTTTGGATGCACAAAATTGGTTAAAAACCCTAGTTGGATTAGAATAAGTCGAAGGATGACGAAAATGACCTAAATGTTCAACCAATGACACTAACGCACTTCTTGGATGCACGAGATTGGTCAAAAACCCAAATTGGATTGGTATAAGCCTAGGGAGGATGAAAATGACCTAAATGTTCAACTAATGACACAAAATTACTTGTTTGATGCACAAGATTGCTTAAAAACCCTAATTGGATTAGAATAAGCCTAGGGAGGACGAAAATGACCTAAATGTTCAACCAATGACACAAATGCACTTATTGGATGCACAAGATTGGTTAAAAACCCTAATTGGATTAGAATAAGCCTAAGGAGGATGAAAATGACCTAAATGTTCAACCAATGAAACAAAATCACTTATTGGATGCACAAGATTGGTTAAAAACCTTAATTGGATTCGACTAAGCCTAGGGAGGGCGAAAATGACCTAAATGTTCAACCAATGACACAAATGCACTTATTGGATGCACAAGATTGGTTAAAAACCCTAATTGGATTAGAATAAGCCTAGGGAGGACGAAAATGACCTACATGTTCAACCAATGACACAAAATCACTTATTGGATGCACAAGATTGGTTAAAAACCATAATTGGAGTAGAATGAGCCTAGGGAGGATGAAAATGACCTAAATATTCAACCAATGACACAAAATCACCTATTAGATGCACAAGACTGGTTAAAAATCCAAATTGGATTAGAATAAGCCTACGGAGGACGAAAATGACTTAAATGTTCAACCAATCACACAAACTCACTTATTGGATGCACAAGATTGGATAAAAACCTTAATTAGATTATTATAAGCCTAGGGAGGACGAAAATGACCTAAATGTTCAACCAATGACACAAACGCACTTATTGGATGCACAAGATTGGTTAAAAACCCTAATTGGATTAGAATAAGCCTAGGGAGGACGCAAATGACCTAAATGTTAAACCAATGACACAAACGCACTTATTGGATGTACAAGATTGGTAAAAAACCATAATTCGATTAGAATAAGCCTAGGAAGGACGAAAATGACCTAAATGTTCAACCAATGACACAAAATCACTTTTTGGATGCACAAAATTGGTTAAAAACCCTAGTTGGATTAGAATAAGTCGAAGGATGACGAAAATGACCTAAATGTTCAACCAATGACACTAACACACTTCTTGGATGCACGAGATTGGTCAAAAACCCTAATTGGATTGGTATAAGCCTAGGGAGGATGAAAATGACCTAAATGTTCAACTAATGACACAAAATTACTTTTTTGATGCACAAGATTGCTTAAAAACCCTAATTGGATTAGAATAAGACTAGGGAGGACGAAAATGACCTAAATGTTCAACCAATGACACAAATGCACTTATTGGATGCACAAGATTGGTTAAAAACCCTAATTGGATTAGAATAAGCCTAAGGAGGATGAAAATAACCTAAATGTTCAACCAATGAAACAAAATCACTTATTGGATGCACAAGATTGGTTAAAAACCTTAATTGGATTCGACTAAGCCTAGGGAGGGCGAAAATGACCTAAATGTTCAACCAATGACACAAATGCACTTATTGGATGCACAAGATTGGTTAAAAACCCTAATTGGATTAGAATAAGCCTAGGGAGGACGAAAATGACCTACATGTTCAACCAATGACACAAAATCACTTATTGGATGCACAAGATTGGTTAAAAACCATAATTGGAGTAGAATGAGCCTAGGGAGGATGAAAATGACCTAAATATTCAACCAATGACACAAAATCACCTATTAGATGCACAAGACTGGTTAAAAATCCAAATTGGATTAGAATAAGCCTACGGAGGACGAAAATGACTTAAATGTTCAACCAATCACACAAACTCACTTATTGGATGCACAAGATTGGATAAAAACCTTAATTAGATTATTATAAGCCTAGGGAGGACGAAAATGACCTAAATGTTCAACCAATGACACAAACGCACTTATTGGATGCACAAGATTGGTTAAAAACCCTAATTGGATTAGAATAAGCCTAGGGAGGACGCAAATGACCTAAATGTTAAACCAATGACACAAACGCACTTATTGGATGTACAAGATTGGTAAAAAACCATAATTCGATTAGAATAAGCCTAGGAAGGACGAAAATGACCTAAATGTTCAACCAATGACACAAAATCACTTTTTGGATGCACAAAATTGGTTAAAAAGCCTAGTTGGATTAGAATAAGTCGAAGGATGACGAAAATGACCTAAATATTCAACCAATGACACTAACGCACTTCTTGGACGCACAAGATTGGTCAAAAACCCTAATTGGATTGGTATAAGCCTAGGGAGGATGAAAATGACCAAAATGTTCAACCAATGACACAAATGCACTTATTGGATGCACAAGATTGTTTAAAAACCCTAATTGGATTAGAATAAGCCTAGGGAGGATGAAAATGACCTAAATGTTCAACCAATGAAACAAAATCACTTATTGGATGCACAAGATTGGTTAAAAACCCTAACTGGATTAGAATAAGCCTAGGGAGGATGAAAATGACCTAAATATTCAACCAATGACACAAAATCACTTATTGGATGCACAAGATTGGATAAAAACCTTAATTAGATTATTATAAGCCAAGGGAGGACGAAAATGACCTAAATATTCAACCAATGACACAAACGCACTTATTGGATGCACAAGATTGGTTAAAAACCCTAATTCGATTAGAATAAGCCTACGGAGTACGAAAATTAACTAAATGTTCAACCAATGAAACAAAATCACTTATTGGATGCACAACATTAGTTAAAACCCTAATTAGATTAGAATACGCCAAGGGAGGACGAAAATGACCTAAATGTTCAACCAATGACACAAAATCACTTATTGGATGCACAAGATTGGTTAAAAACCCTAACTTGATTAAAATAAGCCTATGTAGGACGAAAATGACCTAAATATTCAACCAATGACACAAAATCACTTATTGGATGCACAAGATTGGATAAAACCCTTAATTAGATTATTATAAGCCTAGGGAGGACGAAAATGACCTAAATGTTCAACCAATGACACAAACGCACTTATTGGATGCACAAGATTGGTTAAAAACCCTAATTGGATTAGAATATGCCTAGGGAGGACGAAAATGATCTAAATGTTCAACCAATGACACAAAATCACTTATTGGATGCACAACATTAGTTAAAACCCTAATTAGATTAGAATACGCCCAGGGAGGACGAAAATGACCTAAATGTTCAACCAATGACACAAACACACTAATTGGATGCACAAGCTTGGTTAAAAACCCTAATTGGATTAGAATAAGCCTAGGGAAGACAAAAATGAGCTAAATGTTCAACCAATGACACAAAATCACTTATTGGATGCACAATATTGGTTAAAAACCCTAACTGGATTAGAATAAGCCTAGGTAGGACGAAAATGACCTAAATATTCAACCAATCACACAAAATCACTTATTGGATACACAAGATTGGATAAAAACCTCAATTAGATTATTATAATCCTAGGGAGGACGAAAATGACCTAAATGTTCAACCAATGACACAAAATCACTTATTGGATGCACAAGACTTGTTAAAAATCCTAATTGAATTAGAATAAGCCTACAGAGGACGAAAATGACCTAAATGTTCAACCAATCACACAAAATCACTTATTGGATGCACAAGATTGGATAAAACCCTTAATTAGATTATTAAAAGCCTAGGGAGGACGAAAATGACCTAAATGTTCAACCAATGACACAAAATCACTTATTGGATGCACAAGACTGGTTAAAAATCCTAATTGGATTAGAATAAGCCTACAGAGGACGAAAATGACCTAAATGTTCAACCAATCACACAAAATCACTTATTGGATGCACAAGATTGGATAAAATCCTTAATTAGATTATTAAAAGCCTAGGGAGGACGAAAATGACCTAAATGTTCAACCAATGACACAAACGCACTTATTGGATGCACAAGATTGATTAAAAACCCTAATTGGATTAGAATATGCCTAGGGAGGACGAAAATGATCTAAAAGTTCAACCAATGACACAAAATCA
>JBBPBQ010000008.1:24732237-24751728 GCA_037974755.1 Cicer yamashitae | reverse complement strand
ATTGGATTAGAATAAGCCTAGGGAGGACGCAAATGACCTAAATGTTAAACCAATGACACAAACGCACTTATTGGATGTACAAGATTGGTAAAAAACCATAATTCGATTAGAATAAGCCTACGGAGGACGAAAATGACCTAAATGTTCAACCAATGACACACAATCACTTTTTGGATGCACAAAATTGGTTAAAAACCCTAGTTGGATTAGAATATGTCGAAGGATGACGAAAATGACCTAAATGTTCAACCAATGACACAAACGCACTTTTTGGATGTTCAAGATTGGTAAAAAACCATAATTCGATTAGAATAAGCCTAGGAAGGACGAAAATGACCTAAATGTTCAACCAATGACACAAAATCACTTTTTGGATGCACAAAATTGGTTAAAAACCCTAGTTGGATTAGAATAACTCGAAGGATGACGAAAATGACCTAAATGTTCAACCAATGACACTAACGCACTTCTTGGATGCACGAGATTGGTCAAAAACCCTAATTGGATTGGTATAAGCCTAGGGAGGATGAAAATGACCTAAATGTTCAACCAATGAAACAAAATCACTTATTGGATGCACAAGATTGGTTAAAAACCTTAATTGGATTCGACTAAGCCTAGGGAGGGCGAAAATGACCTAAATGTTCAACCAATGACACAAATGCACTTATTGGATGCACAAGATTGGTTAAAAACCCTAATTGGATTAGAATAAGCCTAGGGAGGACGAAAATGACCTACATGTTCAACCAATGACACAAAATCACTTATTGGATGCACAAGATTGGTTAAAAACCATAATTGGAGTAGAATAAGCCTAGGGAGGATGAAAATGACCTAAATATTCAACCAATGACACAAAATCACTGATTAGATGCACAAGACTGGTTAAAAATCCTAATTGGATTAGAATAAGCCTACGGAGGACGAAAATGACTTATATGTTCAACCAATCACACAAAATCACTTATTGGATGCACAAGATTGGATAAAAACCTTAATTCGATTATTATAATCCTAGGGAGGACGAAAATGACCTAAATGTTCAACCAATGACACAAACGCACTTATTGGATGCACAAGATTGGTTAAAAACCCTAATTGGATTAGAATAAGCCTAGGGAGGACGCAAATGACCTAAATGTTAAACCAATGACACAAACGCACTTATTGGATGTACAAGATTGGTAAAAAACCATAATTCGATTAGAATAAGCCTAGGAAGGACGAAAATGACATAAATGTTCAACCAATGACACAAAATCACTTTTTGGATGCACAAAATTGGTTAAAAAGCCTAGTTGGATTAGAATAAGTCGAAGGATGACGAAAATGACCTAAATATTCAACCAATGACACTAACGCACTTCTTGGACGCACAAGATTGGTCAAAAACCCTAATTGGATTGGTATAAGCCTAGGGAGGATGAAAATGACCAAAATGTTCAACCAATGACACAAATGCACTTATTGGATGCACAAGATTGTTTAAAAACCCTAATTGGATTAGAATAAGCCTAGGGAGAATGAAAATGACCTAAATGTTCAACCAATGAAACAAAATCACTTATTGGATGCACAAGATTGGTTAAAAACCTAACTGGATTAGAATAAGCCTAGGGAGGACGAAAATGACCTAAATATTCAACCAATGACACAAAATCACTTATTGGATGCACAAGATTGGATAAAAACCTTAATTAGATTATTATAAGCCTAGGGAGGACGAAAATGACCTAAATGTTCAACCAATGACACAAACGCACTTATTGGATGCACAAGATTGGTTAAAAACCCTAATTGGATTAGAATATGCCTAGGGAGGACGAAAATGATCTAAATGTTCAACCAATGACACAAAATCACTTATTGGATGCACATAATTAGTTAAAACCCTAATTAGATTAGAATACGCCCAGGGAGGACGAAAATGACCTAAATGTTCAACCAATGACACAAACACACTAATTGGATGCACAAGATTGGTTAAAAACCCTAATTGGATTAGAATAAGCCTAGGGAAGACAAAAATGAGCTAAATGTTCAACCAATGACACAAAATCACTTATTGGATGCACAATGTTGGTTAAAAACCCTAACTTGATTAGAATAAGCCTATGTAGGACGAAAACGACCTAAATATTCAACCAATGACACAAAATCACTTATTGGATGCACAAGATTGGTTAAAAACCCTATTTAGAATAGAATAAGTCGAAGGATGACGAAAATGACCTAAATGTTCAACCAATGAAACAAAATCACTTATTAGATGCACAAGATTTGTTAAAAACCCTAACTGGATTAGAATAAGCCTATGGAGGACGATAATGACCTAAATATTCAACAAATGACACAAAATCACTTATTGGATGCACAAGATTGGATAAAAACCTTATATAGATTATTATAAGCCTAGGGAGGACGAAAATGACCTAAATGTTCAACCAATGACACAAACGCACTTATTGGATGCACAAGATTGGTTAAAAACCCTATTTGGATTAGAATAAGCCTACGGAGGACGAAAATTAACTAAATGTGCAACCAATGAAACAAAATCACTTATTGGATGCACAAGATTGGTTAAAAACCCTAACTGGATTAGAATAAGCCTAGGGAGGACGAAAATGACCTAAATATTCAACCAATGACACAAAATCACTTATTGGATGCACAAGATTGGATAAAAACCTTAATTAGATTATTATAAGCCTAGGGAGGACGAAAATGACCTAAATGTTCAACCAATGACACAAACGCACTTATTGGATGCACAAGATTGGTTAAAAACCCTAATTGGATTAGAATAAGCCTAGGGAGGACGCAAATGACCTAAATGTTAAACCAATGACACAAACGCACTTATTGGATGTACAAGATTGGTAAAAAACCATAATTCGATTAGAATAAGCCTAGGAAGGACGAAAATGACCTAAATGTTCAACCAATGACACAAAATCACTTTTTGGATGCACAAAATTGGTTAAAAACCCTAGTTGGATTAGAATAAGTCGAAGGATGACGAAAATGACCTAAATGTTCAACCAATGACACTAACGCACTTCTTGGATGCACAAGATTGGTCAAAAACCCTAATTGGATTGGTATAAGCCTAGGGAGGATGAAAATGACCTAAATGTTCAACTAATGACACAAAATTACTTGTTTGATGCAAAAGATTGGTTAAAAACCCAAATTGGATTAGAATAAACCTAGGGAGGACGAAAATGACCTAAATGTTCAACCAATGACACAAATGCACTTATTGGATGCACAAGATTGGTTAAAAACCCTAACTGGATTAGAATAAGCTTAGGGAGGATGAAAATGAGCTAAATGTTCAACCAATGAAACAAAATCACTTATTGGATGCACAAGATTGGTTAAAAACCTTAATTGGATTCGAATAATCCTAGGGAGGGCGAAAATGACCTAAATGTTCAACTAATGACACAAATGCACTTATTGGATGCACAAGATTGGTTAAACACCCTAATTGATTAGAATAAGCCTACGGAGGACGAAAATTAACTAAATGTTCAAGCAATGACACAAAATCACTTATTGGATGCACAAGATTGGTTAAAAACCCTAATTGGATTAGAATAAGCCTAGGGAGGACGCAAATGACCTACCTGTTGAACCAATGACACAAACGCACTTTTTGGATGTACAAGATTGGTAAAAAACCATAATTCGATTAGAATAAGCCTAGGAAGGACGAAAATGACCTAAATGATCAACCAATGACACAAAATCACTTTTTGGATGCACAAAATTGGTTAAAAACCCTAGTTGGATTAGAATAAGTCGAAGGATGACGAAAATGACCTAAATGTTCAACCAATGACACTAACGCACTTCTTGGATGCACAAGATTGGTCAAAAACCCTAATTGGATTAGAATAAGCCTAGGGAGGATGAAAATGACCTCAATGTTCAACCAATGAAACAAAATCACTTATTGGATGCACAAGAATGGTTAAAAACGCTAATTTGATTAGGATAAGATTATGGAGGATGAAAATGACCTAAATATTCAACCAATGACACAAACACACTAATTGGATGCACAAGATTGGTTAAAAACCCTAATTGGATTAGAATAAGCCTAGGGAGGACAAAAATGAGCTAAATGTTCAACCAATGACACAAAATCACTTATTGGATGCACAAGATTGGTTAAAACCCCTAACTGGATTAGAACAAGCCTAGGTAGGACGAAGATGACCTAAATATTCAACCAATGACACAAAATCACTTATTGGATGCACAAGATTGGTTAAAAACCCTAATTGGAATAGAATAAGCCTAGGGAGGACGAAAATGACCTAAATGTTCAACCAATGACACAAAATCACTTTTTGGATGCACAAAATTGGTTAAAAACCCTAGTTGGATTAGAATAAGTCGAAGGATGACGAAAATGACCTAAATGTTCAACCAATGACACTAACGCACTTCTTGGATGCACAAGATTGGTCAAAAACCCTAATTGGATTGGTATAAGCCTAGGGAGGATGAAAATGACCGAAATGTTCAACTAATGACACAAAATCACTTGTTTGATGCACAAGATTGGTTAAAAACCCTAATTGGATTAGAATAAGCCTAGGGAGGACGAAAATGACCTAAATGTTCAACCAATGACACAAATGCACTTATTGGATGCACAAGATTGGTTAAAAACCCTAATTGGATTAGAATAAGCCTAGGGAGGCTGAAAATGACCTAAATGTTCAACCAATGAAACAAAATCACTTATTGGGAGCACAAGATTGGTTAAAAACCTTAATTGGATTCGAATAAGCCTAGGGAGGGCGAAAATGACCTAAATGTTCAACCAATGACACAAATGCACTTATTGGATGCACAAGATTGGTTAAAAACCCTAATTGGATTAGAATAAGCCTAGGGAGGACAAAAATGACCTAAATATTCAACCAATGACACAAAATCACTTATTGGATGCACAAGATTGGTTAAAAACCCTAATTGGAATAGAATAAGCCTAGGGAGGACAAAAATGACCTAAATGTTCAACCAATGACATAAAATCACTTATTGGATGCACAAGATTGGATAAAAACCTTAATTAGATTATTATAAGCCTAGGGAGGACGAAAATGACCTAAATGTTCAACCAATGACACAAACGCACTTATTGGATGCACAAGATTGGTTAAAAACCCTAATTGGATTAGAATAAGCCTACGGAGGACGAAAATTAACTAAATGTTCAACCAATGACACAAAATCACATATTGGATGCACAAGATTGGTTAAAAACTCTAATTGGATTAGAATAAGCCTAGGGAGGACGCAAATGACCTAACTGTTAAACCAATGACACAAACGCACTTATTGGATGTACAAGATTGGTAAAAAACCATAATTTGATTAGAATAAGCCTAGGAAGGACGAAAATGACCTAAATGTTCAACCAATGACACAAAATCACTTTTTGGATGCACAAAATTGGTTAAAAACCCTAGTTGGATTAGAATAAGTCGAAGGATGACGAAAATGACCTAAATGTTCAACCAATGACACTAACGCACTTCTTGGATGCACAAGATTGGTCAAAAACCCTAATTGGATTGGTATAAGCCTTGGGAGGATGAAAATGACCTAAATGTTCAACTAATGACACAACATTACTTGTTTGATGCACAAGATTTGTTAAAAACCCTAATTGGATTAGAATAAGCCTAGGGAGGACGAAAATAACCTAAATGTTCAACCAATGAAACAAACTCACTTATTGGATGCACAAGATTGGTTAAAAACCATAATTGGTTTCGAATAAGCCTAGGGAGGGCGAAAATGACCTAAATGTTCAACAAATGACACAAATGCACTTATTGGATACACAAGATTGGTTAAAAACCCTAATTATATTAGAATAAGCCTAGGGAGGACGAAAATGATCTAAATGTTCAACCAATGACACAAAATCACTTATTGGATGCACAACATTGGTTAAAAACCCTAATTATATTAGAATACGCCCAGGGAGGACGAAAATGACCTAAATGTTGAACCAATGACACAAAATCACTTATTGGATGCACAAGATTGGTTAAAAACGCTAATTAGATTAGGATAAGATTATGGAGGAAGAAAATGACATAAATATTCAACCAATGACACAAACACACTAATTGGATGCACAAGATAGGTTAAAAACCCTAATTGGATTAGAATAAGCCTAGGGAGGACAAAACTGAGCTAAATGTTCAACCAATGACACAAAATCACTTATTGGATGCACAAGATTGGTTAAAAACCATAACTGGATTAGAATAAGCCTAGGGAGGACGAAAATGATCTAAATATTCAACCAATGACACAAAATCACTTATTGGATGCACAAGATTGGTTAAAAACCCTAATTGGAATAGAATAAGCCTAGGGAGGACGAAAATGACCTAAATGTTTAACCAATGACATAAAATCACTTATTGGATGCACAAGATTGGATAAAAACCTTAATTAGATTATTATAAGCCTAAGGAGGACGAAAATGACCTAAATGTTCAACCAATGACACAAACGCACTTATTGGATGCACCAGATTGGTTAAAAACCCAAATTGGATTAGAATAAGCCTAGGGAGGACGAAAATGACCTACATGTTCAACCAATGACACAAAATCACTTATTGGATGCATAAGATTGGTTAAAAACCATAATTGGAGTAGAATAAGCCTAGGGAGGACGAAAATGACCTAAATATTCAACCAATGACACAAAATCACTTATTGGATGCACAAGACTGGTTAAAAATCCTAATTGGATTAGAATAAGCCTACGGAGGACGAAAATGACCTAAATGTTCAACCAATGACACAAAATCACTTATTGGATGCACAAGATTGGATAAAAACCTTAATTAGATTATTATAAGCCTAGGGAGGACGAAAATGACCTAAATGTTATACCAATGACACAAACGCACTTATTTGATGCACAAGATTCGTTAAAAACCCTAATTGGATTAGAATAAGCCTAGGGAGGATGCAAATGACTTAAATGTTAAACCAATGACACAAACGCACTTATTGGATGTACAAGATTGGTAAAAAACCATAATTCGATTAGAATAAGCCTACGAAGGACGAAAATGATCTAAATGTTCAACCAATGACACAAAATCACTTATTGGATGCACAAGATTGGTTAAAAACCCTAATTGGAATAGAATAAGCCTAGGGAGGACGAAAATTAACTAAATGTTCAACCAATGACACAAAATCACATATTGGATGCACAAGATTGGTTAAAAACTCTAATTGAAGTGGTATAAGCCTAGGGAGGACGCAAATGACCTAACTGTTAAACCAATGATACAAATGCACTTATTGGATGCACAAGATTGGTTAAAAACCCTAATTGGATTAGAATAAGCCTAGGGAGGACGCAAATGACCTAACTGTTAAACCAATGACACAAACGCACTTAATGGATGTACAAGATTGGTAAAAAACCATAATTTGATTAGAATAAGCCTAGGAAGGACGAAAATTACCTAAATGTTCAACCAATGACACAAAATCACTTTTTGGATGCACAAAATTGGTTAAAAACCGTAGTTGGATTAGAATAAGTCGAAGGATGACGAAAATGACCTAAATGTTCAACCAATGACACTAACGCACTTCTTGGATGCACAAGATTGGTCAAAAACCCTAATTGGATTGGTATAAGCTTTGGGAGGATAAAAATGACCTAAATGTTCAACTAATGATACAAAATTACTTGTTTGATGCACAAGATTGCTTAAAAACCCTAATTGGATTAGAATAAGCCTAGGGAGGACGAAAATGACCTAAATGTTCAACCAATGACACAAATGCACTTATTGGATGCACAAGATTGGTTAAAAACCCTAATTGGATTAGAATAAGCCTAGGGAGGCTGAAAATGACCTAAATGTTCAACCAATGAAACAAAATCACTTATTGGGTGCACAAGATTGGTTAAAAACCTTAATTGGATTCGAATAAGCCTAGGGAGAGCGAAAATGACCTAAATGTTCAACCAATGACACAAATGCACTTATTGGATGCACAAGATTGGTTAAAAACCCTAATTGGATTAGAATAAGCCTAGGGAGGACGAAAATGACCTACATGTTCAACCAATGACACAAAATCACTTATTGGATGCACAAGATTGGTTAAAAACCATAATTGGAGTAGAATAAGCCTAACGAGGATGAAAATGACCTAAATATTCAACCAATGACACAAAATCACTTATTGGATGCACAAGACTGGTTAAAAATCCTAATTGGATTAGAATAAGCCTACAGAGGAGGAAAATGACCTAAATGTTCAACCAATCACACAAAATCACTTATTGGATGCACAAGATTGGATAAAACCCTTAATTAGATTATTAAAAGCCTAGGGAGGACGAAAATGACCTAAATGTTCAACCAATGACACAAACGCACTTATTGGATGCACAAGATTGGTTAAAAACCCTAATTGGATTAGAATATGCCTAGGGAGGACGAAAATGATCTAAATGTTCAACCAATGACACAAAATCACTTATTGGATGCACAACATTAGTTAAAACCCTAATTAGATTAGAATACGCCCAGGGAGGACGAAAATGACCTAAATGTTCAACCAATGACACAAACACACTAATTGGATGCACAAGATTGGTTAAAAACCCTAATTGGATTAGAATAAGCCTAGGGAAGACAAAAATGAGCTAAATGTTCAACCAATGACACAAAATCACTTATTGGATGCACAATATTGGTTAAAAACCCTAACTGGATTAGATTAAGCCTAGGTAGGACGAAAATGACCTAAATATTCAACCAATCACACAAAATCACTTATTGCATGCACAAGATTGGATAAAAACCTCAATTAGATTATTATAAGCCTAGGGAGGACGAAAATGACCTAAATGTTCAACCAATGACACAAACGCACTTATTGGATGCACAAGATTGGTTAAAAACCCTAATTGGATTAGAATAAGCCTAGGGAGGACGGAAATGACCTAAATGTTAAACCAATGACACAAACGCACTTATTGAATGTACAAGATTGGTAAAAAACCATAATTCGATTAGAATAAGCCTACGGAGGACGAAAATGACCTAAATGTTCAACCAATGACACTAAATCACTTTTTGGATGCACAAAATTGGTTAAAAACCCTAGTTGGATTAGAATAAGTCGAAGGATGACGAAAATGACCTAAATGTTCAACCAATGACACAAACGCACTTTTTGGATGTTCAAGATTGGTAAAAAACCATAATTCGATTAGAATAAGCCTAGGAAGGACGAAAATGACCTAAATGTTCAACCAATGACATAAAATCACTTTTTGGATGCACAAAATTGGTTAAAAACCCTAGTTGGATTAGAATAAGTCGAAGGATGACGAAAATGACCTAAATGTTCAAGCAATGACACTAACGCACTTCTTGGATGCACAAGATTGGTCAAAAACCCTAATTGAAGTGGTATAAGCCTAGGGAGAATGAAAATGACCTAAATGTTCAAGCAATGACACAAATGCACTTATTGGATGCACAAGATTGGTTAAAAACCCTAATTGGATTAGAATAAGCCTAGGGAGGACGCAAATGACCTAACTGTTAAACCAATGACACAAACGCACTTAATGGATGTACAAGATTGGTAAAAAACCATAATTTGATTAGAATAAGCCTAGGAAGGACGAAAATTACCTAAATGTTCAACCAATGACACAAAATCACTTTTTGGATGCACAAAATTGGTTAAAAACCGTAGTTGGATTAGAATAAGTCGAAGGATGACGCAAATGACCTAAATGTTCAACCAATGACACTAACGCACTTCTTGGATGCACAAGATTGGTCAAAAACCCTAATTGGATTGGTATAAGCCTTGGGAGGATAAAAATGACCTAAATGTTCAACTAATGACACAAAATTACTTGTTTGATGCACAAGATTGCTTAAAAACCCTAATTGGATTAGAATAAGCCTAGGGAGGACGAAAATGACCTAAATGTTCAACCAATGACACAAATGCACTTATTGGATGCACAAGATTGGTTAAAAACCCTAATTGGATTAGAATAAGCCTAGGGAGGCTGAAAATGACCTAAATGTTCAACCAATGAAACAAAATCACTTATTGGGTGCACAAGATTGGTTAAAAACCTTAATTGGATTCGAATAAGCCTAGGGAGGGCGAAAATGACCTAAATGTTCAACCAATGACACAAATGCACTTATTGGATGCACAAGATTGGTTAAAAACCCTAATTGGATTAGAATAAGCCTAGGGAGGACGAAAATGACCTACATGTTCAACCAATGACACAAAATCACTTATTGGATGCACAAGATTGGTTAAAAACCATAATTGGAGTAGAATAAGCCTAACGAGGATGAAAATGACCTAAATATTCAACCAATGACACAAAATCACTTATTGGATGCACAAGACTGGTTAAAAATCCTAATTGGATTAGAATAAGCCTACAGAGGAGGAAAATGACCTAAATGTTCAACCAATCACACAAAATCACTTATTGGATGCACAAGATTGGATAAAACCCTTAATTAGATTATTAAAAGCCTAGGGAGGACGAAAATGACCTAAATGTTCAACCAATGACACAAACGCACTTATTGGATGCACAAGATTGGTTAAAAACCCTAATTGGATTAGAATATGCCTAGGGAGGACGAAAATGATCTAAATGTTCAACCAATGACACAAAATCACTTATTGGATGCACAACATTAGTTAAAACCCTAATTAGATTAGAATACGCCCAGGGAGGACGAAAATGACCTAAATGTTCAACCAATGACACAAACACACTAATTGGATGCACAAGATTGGTTAAAAACCCTAATTGGATTAGAATAAGCCTAGGGAAGACAAAAATGAGCTAAATGTTCAACCAATGACACAAAATCACTTATTGGATGCACAATATTGGTTAAAAACCCTAACTGGATTAGATTAAGCCTAGGTAGGACGAAAATGACCTAAATATTCAACCAATCACACAAAATCACTTATTGCATGCACAAGATTGGATAAAAACCTCAATTAGATTATTATAAGCCTAGGGAGGACGAAAATGACCTAAATGTTCAACCAATGACACAAACGCACTTATTGGATGCACAAGATTGGTTAAAAACCCTAATTGGATTAGAATAAGCCTAGGGAGGACGGAAATGACCTAAATGTTAAACCAATGACACAAACGCACTTATTGAATGTACAAGATTGGTAAAAAACCATAATTCGATTAGAATAAGCCTACGGAGGACGAAAATGACCTAAATGTTCAACCAATGACACTAAATCACTTTTTGGATGCACAAAATTGGTTAAAAACCCTAGTTGGATTAGAATAAGTCGAAGGATGACGAAAATGACCTAAATGTTCAACCAATGACACAAACGCACTTTTTGGATGTTCAAGATTGGTAAAAAACCATAATTCGATTAGAATAAGCCTAGGAAGGACGAAAATGACCTAAATGTTCAACCAATGACATAAAATCACTTTTTGGATGCACAAAATTGGTTAAAAACCCTAGTTGGATTAGAATAAGTCGAAGGATGACGAAAATGACCTAAATGTTCAAGCAATGACACTAACGCACTTCTTGGATGCACAAGATTGGTCAAAAACCCTAATTGAAGTGGTATAAGCCTAGGGAGAATGAAAATGACCTAAATGTTCAAGCAATGACACAAATGCACTTATTGGATGCACAAGATTGGTTAAAAACCCTAATTGGATTAGAATAAGCCTAGGGAGGACGCAAATGACCTAACTGTTAAACCAATGACACAAACGCACTTAATGGATGTACAAGATTGGTAAAAAACCATAATTTGATTAGAATAAGCCTAGGAAGGACGAAAATTACCTAAATGTTCAACCAATGACACAAAATCACTTTTTGGATGCACAAAATTGGTTAAAAACCGTAGTTGGATTAGAATAAGTCGAAGGATGACGCAAATGACCTAAATGTTCAACCAATGACACTAACGCACTTCTTGGATGCACAAGATTGGTCAAAAACCCTAATTGGATTGGTATAAGCCTTGGGAGGATAAAAATGACCTAAATGTTCAACTAATGACACAAAATTACTTGTTTGATGCACAAGATTGCTTAAAAACCCTAATTGGATAAGAATAAGCCTAGGGAGGACGAAAATGACCTAAATGTTCAACCAATGACACAAATGCACTTATTGGATGCACAAGATTGGTTAAAAACCCTAATTGGATTAGAATAAGCCTAGGGAGGCTGAAAATGACCTAAATGTTCAACCAATGAAACAAAATCACTTATTGGGTGCACAAGATTGGTTAAAAACCTTAATTGGATTCGAATAAGCCTAGGGAGGGCGAAAATGACCTAAATGTTCAACCAATGACACAAATGCACTTATTGGATGCACAAGATTGGTTAAAAACCCTAATTGGATTAGAATAAGCCTAGGGAGGACGAAAATGACCTACATGTTCAACCAATGACACAAAATCACTTATTGGATGCACAAGATTGGTTAAAAACCATAATTGGAGTAGAATAAGCCTAACGAGGATGAAAATGACCTAAATATTCAACCAATGACACAAAATCACTTATTGGATGCACAAGACTGGTTAAAAATCCTAATTGGATTAGAATAAGCCTACAGAGGACGAAAATGACATAAATGTTCAACCAATCACACAAAATCACTTATTGGATGCACAAGATTGGATAAAACCCTTAATTAGATTAATAAAAGCCTAGGGAGGACGAAAATGACCTAAATGTTCAACCAATGACACAAACGCACTTATTGGATGCACAAGATTGGTTAAAAACCCTAATTGGATTAGAATATGCCTAGGGAGGACGAAAATGATCTAAATGTTCAACCAATGACACAAAATCACTTATTGGATGCACAACATTAGTTAAAACCCTAATTAGATTAGAATACGCCCAGGGAGGACGAAAATGACCTAAATGTTCAACCAATGACACAAACACACTAATTGGATGCACAAGATTGGTTAAAAACCCTAATTGGATTAGAATAAGCCTAGGGAAGACAAAAATGAGCTAAATGTTCAACCAATGACACAAAATCACTTATTGGATGCACAATATTGGTTAAAAACCCTAACTGGATTAGAATAAGCCTAGGTAGGACAAAAATGACCTAAATATTCAACCAATCACACAAAATCACTTATTGGATGCACAAGATTGGATAAAAACCTCAATTAGATTATTATAAGCCTAGGGAGGACGAAAATGACCTAAATGTTCAACCAATGACACAAACGCACTTATTGGATGCACAAGATTGGTTAAAAACCCTAATTGGATTAGAATAAGCCTAGGGAGGACGCAAATGACCTAAATGTTAAACCAATGACACAAACGCACTTATTGAATGTACAAGATTGGTAAAAAACCATAATTCGATTAGAATAAGCCTACGGAGGACGAAAATGACCTAAATGTTCAACCAATGACACAAAATCACTTTTTGGATGCACAAAATTGGTTAAAAACCCTAGTTGGATTAGAATAAGTCGAAGGATGACGAAAATGACCTAAATGTTCAACCAATGACACAAACGCACTTTTTGGATGTTCAAGATTGGTAAAAAACCATAATTCGATTAGAATAAGCCTAGGAAGGACGAAAATGACCTAAATGTTCAACCAATGACACAAAATCACTTTTTGGATGCACAAAATTGGTTAAAAACCCTAGTTGGATTAGAATAAGTCGAAGGATGACGAAAATGACCTAAATGTTCAACCAATGACACTAACGCACTTCTTGGATGCACGAGATTGGTCAAAAACCCAAATTGGATTGGTATAAGCCTAGGGAGGATGAAAATGACCTAAATGTTCAACTAATGACACAAAATTACTTGTTTGATGCACAAGATTGCTTAAAAACCCTAATTGGATTAGAATAAGCCTAGGGAGGACGAAAATGACCTAAATGTTCAACCAATGACACAAATGCACTTATTGGATGCACAAGATTGGTTAAAAACCCTAATTGGATTAGAATAAGCCTAAGGAGGATGAAAATGACCTAAATGTTCAACCAATGAAACAAAATCACTTATTGGATGCACAAGATTGGTTAAAAACCTTAATTGGATTCGACTAAGCCTAGGGAGGGCGAAAATGACCTAAATGTTCAACCAATGACACAAATGCACTTATTGGATGCACAAGATTGGTTAAAAACCCTAATTGGATTAGAATAAGCCTAGGGAGGACGAAAATGACCTACATGTTCAACCAATGACACAAAATCACTTATTGGATGCACAAGATTGGTTAAAAACCATAATTGGAGTAGAATGAGCCTAGGGAGGATGAAAATGACCTAAATATTCAACCAATGACACAAAATCACCTATTAGATGCACAAGACTGGTTAAAAATCCAAATTGGATTAGAATAAGCCTACGGAGGACGAAAATGACTTAAATGTTCAACCAATCACACAAACTCACTTATTGGATGCACAAGATTGGATAAAAACCTTAATTAGATTATTATAAGCCTAGGGAGGACGAAAATGACCTAAATGTTCAACCAATGACACAAACGCACTTATTGGATGCACAAGATTGGTTAAAAACCCTAATTGGATTAGAATAAGCCTAGGGAGGACGAAAATGACCTAAATGTTCAACCAATGACACAAAATCACTTATTGGATGCACAAGATTGGTTAAAAACCCTAATTGGATTAGAATAAGCCTAGGGAGGATGAAAATGACCTAAATGTTCAACCAATGAAACAAAATCACTTATTGGATGCACAAGATTGGTTAAAAACCTTAATTGGATTCGAATAAGCCTAGGGAGGGCGAAAATGACCTAAATGTTAACCCAATGACACAAATGCATTTATTGGATGCACAAGATTGGATAAAAACCCTAATTGGATTAGAATAAGCCTAGGGAGGGCGAAAATGACCTAAATGTTCAACCAATGACACAAATGCACTTATTGGATGCACAAGATTGGATAAAAACCCTAATTGTATTAGAATAAGCCTAGGGAGGACGCAAATGACCTAAATATTCAACCAATGACACAAAATCACTTATTGGATGCACAAGATTGGTTAAAAACGCTTATTGGATTAGAATAAGTCGAAGGATGACGAAAATGACCTAAATGTTCAACCAATGACACTAACGCACTTCTTGGATGCACAAGATTGGTCAAAAACCCTAATTGGATTGGTATAAGCCTAGGGAGGATGAAAATGACCTAAATGTTCAACCAATGACACAAATGCACTTATTGGATGCACAAGATTGGTTAAAAACTCTAATTGGATTAGAATAAGCCTAGGGAGGACGAAAATGACCTAATTGTTTAACCAATGACACAAACGCACTTATTGGATGTACAAGATTGGTAAAAAACCATAATTCGATTAGAATAAGCCTAGGAAGGACGAAAATGACCTAAATGTTCAACCCATGACACAAAATCACTTTTTGGATGCACAAAATTGGTTAAAAACCCTAGTTGGATTAGAATAAGTCGAAGGATGACGAAAATGACCTAAATGTTCAACCAATGACACTAACGCACTTCTTGGATGCACGAGATTGGTCAAAAACCCTAATTGGATTGGTATAAGCCTAGGGAGGATGAAAATGACCTAAATGTTCAACTAATGACACAAAATTACTTTTTTGATGCACAAGATTGCTTAAAAACCCTAATTGGATTAGAATAAGCCTAGGGAGGACGAAAATGACCTAAATGTTCAACCAATGACACAAATGCACTTATTGGATGCACAAGATTGGTTAAAAACCCTAATTGGATTAGAATAAGCCTAGGGAGGACGAAAATGACCTACATGTTCAACCAATGACACAAAATCACTTATTGGATGCACAAGATTGGTTAAAAACCATAATTGGAGTAGAATAAGCCTAGGGAGGATGAAAATGACCTAAATATTCAACCAATGACACAAAATCACTTATTAGATGCACAAGTCTGGTTAAAAATCCTAATTGGATTAGAATAAGCCTACGGAGGACGAAAATGACTTAAATGTTCAACCAATCACACAAAATCACTTATTGGATGCACAAGATTGGATAAAAACCTTAATTAGATTATTATAAGCCTAGGGAGGACGAAAATGACCTAAATGATCAACCAATGACACAAACGCACTTATTGGATGCACAAGATTGGTTAAAAACCCTAATTGGATTAGAATAAGCCTAGGGAGGACGCAAATGACCTAAATGTTAAACACATGACACAAACGCACTTATTGGATGTACAAGATTGGTAAAAAACCATAATTCGATTAGAATAAGCCTAGGAAGGACGAAAATGACCTAAATGTTCAACCAATGACACAAAATCACTTTTTGGATGCACAAAATTGGTTAAAAAGCCTAGTTGGATTAGAATAAGTCGAAGGATGACGAAAATGACCTCAATATTCAACCAATGACACTAACGCACTTCTTGGACGCACAAGATTGGTCAAAACCCCTAATTGGATTGGTATAAGCCTAGGGAGGACGAAAATGACCTAAATGTTCAACTAATGACACAAACGCACGTATTGGATGCAAAAGATTGGTTAAAAACCCTAATTGGATTAGAATAACCCTACGGAGGACGAAAATTAACTAAATGTTCAACCAATGACACAAAATCACATATTGGATGCACAAGATTGGTTAAAAACTCTAATTGGATTAGAATAAGCCTAGGGAAGACGCAAATGACCTGACTGTTAAACCAATGACACAAACGCACTTATTGGATGTAAAAGATTGGTAAAAAACCATAATTTGATTAGAATAAGCCTAGGAAGGACGAAAATGACCTAAATGTTCAACCAATGACACAAAATCACTTTTTGGATGCACAAAATTGGTTAAAAACCCTAGTTGGATTAGAATAAGTCGAAGGATGACGAAAATGACCTAAATGTTCAACCAATGACACTAACGCACTTCTTGGATGCACGAGATTGGTCAAAAACCCTAATTGGATTGGTATAAGCCTAGGGAGGATGAAAATGACCTAAATGTTCAACTAATGACACAAAATTACTTGTTTTATGCACAAGATTGCTTAAAAACCCTAATTGGATTAGAATAAGCCTAGGGAGGACGAAAATGACCTAAATGTTCAACCAATGACACAAATGCACTTATTGGATGCACAAGATTGGTTAAAAACCCTAATTGGATTAGAATAAGCCTAAGGAGGATGAAAATGACCTAAATGTTCAACCAATGAAACAAAATCACTTATTGGATGCACAAGATTGGTTAAAAACCTTAATTGGAGTAGAATAAGCCTAGGGAGGATGAAAATGACCTAAATATTCAACCAATGACACAAAATCACTTATTAGATGCACAAGTCTGGTTAAAAATCCTAATTGGATTAGAATAAGCCTACGGAGGACGAAAATGACTTAAATGTTCAACCAATCACACAAAATCACTTATTGGATGCACAAGATAGGATAAAAACCTTAATTAGATTATTATAAGCCTAGGGAGGACGAAAATGACCTAAATGATCAACCAATGACACAAACGCACTTATTGGATGCACAAGATTGGTTAAAAACCCTAATTGGATTAGAATAAGCCTAGGGAGGACGCAAATGACCTAAATGTTAAACACATGACACAAACGCACTTATTGGATGTACAAGATTGGTAAAAAACCATAATTCGATTAGAATAAGCCTAGGAAGGACGAAAATGACCTAAATGTTCAACCAATGACACAAAATCACTTTTTGGATGCACAAAATTGGTTAAAAAGCCTAGTTGGATTAGAATAAGTCGAAGGATGACGAAAATGACCTCAATATTCAACCAATGACACTAACGCACTTCTTGGACGCACAAGATTGGTCAAAACCCCTAATTGGATTGGTATAAGCCTAGGGAGGACGAAAATGACCTAAATGTTCAACTAATGACACAAACGCACGTATTGGATGCAAAAGATTGGTTAAAAACCCTAATTGGATTAGAATAACCCTACGGAGGACGAAAATTAACTAAATGTTCAACCAATGACACAAAATCACATATTGGATGCACAAGATTGGTTAAAAACTCTAATTGGATTAGAATAAGCCTAGGGAAGACGCAAATGACCTGACTGTTAAACCAATGACACAAACGCACTTATTGGATGTAAAAGATTGGTAAAAAACCATAATTTGATTAGAATAAGCCTAGGAAGGACGAAAATGACCTAAATGTTCAACCAATGACACAAAATCACTTTTTGGATGCACAAAATTGGTTAAAAACCCTAGTTGGATTAGAATAAGTCGAAGGATGACGAAAATGACCTAAATGTTCAACCAATGACACTAACGCACTTCTTGGATGCACGAGATTGGTCAAAAACCCTAATTGGATTGGTATAAGCCTAGGGAGGATGAAAGTGACCTAAATGTTCAATTAATGACACAAAATTACTTGTTTGATGCACATGATTGGTTAAAAACCCTAATTGGATTAGAATAAGCCTAGGGAGGACAAAAATGACCTAAATGTTCAACCAATGACACAAATGCACTTATTGGATGCACAAGATTGGTGAAAAACCCTAATTGGATTAGAATAAGCCTAGGGAGGATGAAAATGACCTAAATGTTCAACCAATGAAACAAAATCACTTATTGGATGCACAAGATTGGTTAAAAACCTTAATTGGATTCGAATAAGCCAAGGGAGGGCGAAAATGACCTAAATGTTCAACCAATGACACAAATGCACTTATTGGATGCAATTGATTTGTTAAAAACCGTAATTGGATTAGAATAAGCCTAGGGAGGACGAAAATGACCTAAATGTTCAACCAATGACACAAAATCACTTATTGGATGCACAAGAATGGTTAAAAACGCTAATTGGATTAGGATAAGATTATGGAGGAAGAAAATGACCTAAATATTCAACCAATGAGACAAACACACTAATTGGATGCACAAGATTGGTTAAAAACCCTAATTAGATTAGAATAAGCCTAGGGAGGACAAAAATGAGCTAAATGTTCAACCAATGACACAAAATCACCTATTGGATGCACAAGATTGCTTAAAAACCCTAACTAGATTAGAATAAGCCTAGGTAGGACGAAGATGACCTAAATATTCAACCAATGACACAAAATCACTTATTGGATGCATAAGATTGGTTAAAAACCCTAATTGGAATAGAATAAGCCTAGGGAGGACGAAAATGACCTAAATGTTCAACCAATGACACAAAATCACTTTTTGGATGCACAAAATTGGTTAAAAACCCTAGTTGGATTAGAATAAGTCGAAGGATGACGAAAGTGACCTAAATGTTCAACCAATGACACTAACGCACTTCTTGGATGCACAAGATTGGTCAAAAACC
>JBBPBQ010000008.1:24718514-24732014 GCA_037974755.1 Cicer yamashitae | reverse complement strand
ACAAACACACTAATTGGATGCACAAGATTGGTTAAAAACCCTAATTAGATTAGAATAAGCCTAGGGAGGACAAAAATGAGCTAAATGTTCAACCAATGACACAAAATCACCTATTGGATGCACAAGATTGCTTAAAAACCCTAACTAGATTAGAATAAGCCTAGGTAGGACGAAGATGACCTAAATATTCAACCAATGACACAAAATCACTTATTGGATGCATAAGATTGGTTAAAAACCCTAATTGGAATAGAATAAGCCTAGGGAGGACGAAAATGACCTAAATGTTCAACCAATGACACAAAATCACTTTTTGGATGCACAAAATTGGTTAAAAACCCTAGTTGGATTAGAATAAGTCGAAGGATGACGAAAGTGACCTAAATGTTCAACCAATGACACTAACGCACTTCTTGGATGCACAAGATTGGTCAAAAACCCTAATTGGATTGGTATAAGCCTTGGGAGGATGAAAATGACCTAAATGTTCAACTAATGACACAAAATTACTTGTTTGATGCACAAGATTTGTTAAAAACCCTAATTGGATTAGAATAAGCCTAGGGAGGACGAAAATAACCTAAATGTTCAACCAATGAAACAAAATCACTTATTGGATGCACAAGATTGGTTAAAAACCTTAATTGGTTTCGAATAAGCCTAGGGAGGGCGAAAATGACCTAAATGTTCAACAAATGAAACAAATGCACTTATTGGATGCACAAGATTGGTTAAAAACCCTAATTGGATTAGAATAAGGCAAGGGAGGACGAAAATAATCTAAATGTTCAACCAATGACACAAAATCACTTATTGGATGCACAACATTGGTTAAAAACCCTAATTATATTAGAATACGCCCAGGGAGGACGAAAATGACCTAAATGTTGAACCAATGACACAAAATCACTTATTGGATGCACAAGATTGGTTAAAAACGCTAATTGGATTAGGATAAGATTATGGAGGAAGAAAATGACCTAAATATTCAACCAATGACACAAACACACTAATTGGATGCACAAGATTGGTTAAAAACCCTAATTGGATTAGAATAAGCCTAGGGAGGACAAAAATGAGCTAAATGTTCAACCAATGACACAAAATCACTTATTGGATGCACAAGATTGGTTAAAAACCCTAACTGGATTAGAATAAGCCTAGGGAGGACGAAAATGACCTAAATGTTCAACCAATGACACAAATGCACTTATTGGATGCACAAGATTGGTTAAAAACCCTAATTGGATTAGAATAAGCCTAGGGAGGATGAAAATGACCTAAATATTCAACCAATTAAACAAAATCACTTATTGGATACACAAGATTGGTTAAAAACCTTAATTGGATTAGAATAAGCCTAGGGAGGACGAGAATGACCTACATGTTCAACCACCGACACAAAATCACTTATTGGATGCACAAGATTGGTTAAAAACCCTAATTGGATTAGAAGAAGCCCAGGGAGGACAAAAATGACCCAAATGTTCAACCAAGGACATAAACGCACTTATTGGATGCACAACATTGGTTAAAAACCCGAATTGCAGTAGAATAAGCATAGGGAGGAAGAAAATGACCTAAATATTCAACCAATGACACAAAATCACTTATTGGATGCACAAGACTGGCTAAAAACCTTAATTGGATTAGAATAAGCCTAGGGAGGGCGAAAATGACCTAAATGTTCAACCAATGACACAAATGAACTTATTGCATGTACAACATTGGTTAAAAACCCAAATTGGATTAGAATAAGCCTAGGGAGGATGAAAATGACCTAAATGTTCAACCAATGACATAAAATCACTTATTGGATGCACAAGATTGGATAAAAACCTTAATTAGATTATTATAAGCCTAGGGAGGACGAAAATGACCTAAATGTTCAACCAATGACACAAACGCACTTATTGGATGCACAAGATTGGTTAAAAACCCTAATTGGATTAGAATAAGCCTAGGGAGGACGAAAATGACCTAAATGTTCAACCAATGACACAAAATCACATATTGGATGCACAAGATTGGTTAAAAACCCTAATTGGATTAGAATAAGCCTAGGGACGACGGAAATGACCTAAATGTTCAACCAATGACACAAAATTATACAAAATCACATATTGGATGCACAAGATTGGTTAAAAACCCTAATTGGATTAGAATAAGCCAAGGGAGGACGAAAATGACCTAAATGTTCAACCAATGACACAAAATGACACAAAATCACATATTGGATGCACAAGATTGGTTAAAAACCCTAATTGGATTAGAATAAGCCTAGGGAGGACGAAAATGACCTAAATGTTCAACCAATGACCCAAAATGACACAAAATCACACATTGGATGCACTAGATTGGTTAAGAACCTTAATTGGATAAGAATAAGCCAAGGGAGGACGAAAATGACCTAAATGTTCAACCAATGACACAAAATGACACAAAATCACATATTGGATGCACAAGATTGGTTAAAAACCCTAATTGGATTAGAATAAGCCTAGGGAGGACGAAAATGACCTAAATGTTCAACCAATGACACAAAATGACACAAAATCACATATTGGATGCAAAGGATTGGTTAAAAACCCTAATTGGATTGGAATAAGCCTAGGGAGGACGAAAATGACCTAAATGTTCAACCAATGACACAAAATGACACAAAATCACATATTGGATGCACAAGATTGGTTAAAAACCCTAATTGGATTAGAATAAGCCTAGGGAGGACGAAAATGACCTAAATGTTCAACCAATGATACAAAATGACGCAAAATCACATATTGGACGCACAAGATTGGTTAAAAACCCTAATTGGATTAGAATAAGCCTAGGGAGGACGAAAATGACCTAAATGTTCAACCAATGACACAAAATGACACAAAATCACATATTGGATGCACAAGATTGGTTAAAAACCCTAATTGGATTAGAATAAGCCTAGGGAGGACGAAAATGACCTAAATGTTCAACCAATGACACAAAATCACATATTGGATGTACAAGATTGGATAAAAACCCTAATTGGATTAGAATAAGCCTAGGGAGGAAGAAAATGACCTAAATGTTCAACCAATGACACAAAATCACATATTGGATGCACAAGATTGGTTAAAAACCCTAATTGGATTAGAATAAGCCTAAGGGGGACGAAAATGACCTAAATGTTTAACCAATGACACAAAATCACATATTGGATGCACAAGATTGGTTAAAAACCCTAATTGGATTAGAATAAGCCTAGGGAGGACGAAAATGACCTAAATGTTCAACCAATGACAAAAAATGACACAAAATCACATATTGGATGCCCAATATTGGTTAAAAACCCTAATTGGATTAGAATAAGCCTAGGGAGGACGAAAATGACCTAAATGTTCAACCAATGACACAAAATCACATATTGGATGCACAAGATTGGTTAAAAACCCTAATTGGATTAGAATAAGCATAGGGAGGACGAAAATGACCTAAATGTTCAACCGATGACAAAAAATGACACAAAATCACATATTTGATGCACAAGATTGGTTAAAAACCCTAATTGGATTAGAGTAAGCCTAGGGAGGACGAAAATGACCTAAATGTTCAACCAATGACACAAAATGACACAAAATCACATATTGGATGCACAAGATTGGTTAAAAACCCTAATTGGATTAGAATAAGCCTAGGGAGGACGAAAATGACCTAAATGTTCAACCAATGACACAACATGACACAAATCACATATTGGATGCACAAGATTGGTTAAAAACCCTAATATGATTAGAATAAGCCTAGGGAGGACGAAAATGACCTAAATGTTCAACCAATGACACAAAATGACACAAAATCACATATTTGATGCACAAGATTGGTTAAAAACCCTAATTGGATTAGAATAATCCTAGGGAGGACAAAAATGACCTAAATGTTCAATCAATGACACAAAACAACATATTGGATGCACAAGGTTGGTTCAAAACCCTAATTGGATTAGAATAAGCCTAGCGAGGACGAAAATTACCTAAATGTTCAACCAATGACACAAAATGACACAAAATCACATATTGGATGCACAAGATTGGTTAAAAACCCTAATTGGATTAGAATAAGCCTAGGGAGGACGAAAATGACCTAAATGTTCAACCAATGACACAAAATGACACAAAATCACATATTGGATGCACAAGATTGGTTAAAAACCCTAATTGGCGTAGAATAAGCCAAGGGAGGACGAAAATGACCTAAATGTTCAACCAATGACACAAAATGACACAAAATCACATATTGGATGCACAAGATTGGTTAAAAACCCTAATTGGATTAGAATAAGCCTAGGGAGGACGAAAATGACCTAAATGTTCAACCAATGACACAAAATGACACAAAATCACATATTGGATGCACAAGATTGGTTAAAAACCCTAATTGGATTAGAATAATCCTAGGGAGGACGAAAATGACCTAAATGTTCAACCAATGACACAAAATCACATATTGGATGCACAAGATTGGATAAAAACCCTAATTGGATTAGAATAAGCCTAGGGAGGAAGAAAATGACCTAAATGTTCAACCAATGACACAAAATCACATATTGGATGCACAAGATTGGTTAAAAACCCTAATTGGATTAGAATAAGCCTAAGGGGGACGAAAATGACCTAAATGTTTAACCAATGACACAAAATCACATATTGGATGCACAAGATTGGTTAAAAACCCTAATTGGATTAGAATAAGCCTAGGGAGGACGAAAATGACCTAAATGTTCAACCAATGACACAAAATCACTTATTGGATGCACAAGATTGGTTAAAAACCCTAATTGGAATAGAATAAGCCTAGGGAGGACGAAAATGACCTAAATGTTCAACCAATGACACAAAATCACTTTTTGGATGCACAAAATTGGTTAAAAACCCTAGTTGGATTAGAATAAGTCGAAGGATGACGAAAATGACCTAAATGTTCAACCAATGACACTAACGCACTTCTTGGATGCACGAGATTGGTCAAAAACCCTAATTGGATTGGTATAAGCCTAGGGAGGATGAAAATGACCTAAATGTTCAACTAATGACACAAAATTACTTTTTTGATGCACAAGATTGCTTAAAAACCCTAATTGGATTAGAATAAGCCTAGGGAGGACGAAAATGACCTAAATGTTCAACCAATGACACAAATGCACTTATTGGATGCACAAGATTGGTTAAAAACCCTAATTGGATTAGAATAAGCCTAGGGAGGACGAAAATGACCTACATGTTCAACCAATGACACAAAATCACTTATTGGATGCACAAGATTGGTTAAAAACCATAATTGGAGTAGAATAAGCCTAGGGAGGATGAAAATGACCTAAATATTCAACCAATGACACAAAATCACTTATTAGATGCACAAGTCTGGTTAAAAATCCTAATTGGATTAGAATAAGCCTACGGAGGACGAAAATGACTTAAATGTTCAACCAATCACACAAAATCACTTATTGGATGCACAAGATTGGATAAAAACCTTAATTAGATTATTATAAGCCTAGGGAGGACGAAAATGACCTAAATGATCAACCAATGACACAAACGCACTTATTGGATGCACAAGATTGGTTAAAAACCCTAATTGGATTAGAATAAGCCTAGGGAGGACGCAAATGACCTAAATGTTAAACACATGACACAAACGCACTTATTGGATGTACAAGATTGGTAAAAAACCATAATTCGATTAGAATAAGCCTAGGAAGGACGAAAATGACCTAAATGTTCAACCAATGACACAAAATCACTTTTTGGATGCACAAAATTGGTTAAAAAGCCTAGTTGGATTAGAATAAGTCGAAGGATGACGAAAATGACCTCAATATTCAACCAATGACACTAACGCACTTCTTGGACGCACAAGATTGGTCAAAACCCCTAATTGGATTGGTATAAGCCTAGGGAGGACGAAAATGACCTAAATGTTCAACTAATGACACAAACGCACGTATTGGATGCAAAAGATTGGTTAAAAACCCTAATTGGATTAGAATAACCCTACGGAGGACGAAAATTAACTAAATGTTCAACCAATGACACAAAATCACATATTGGATGCACAAGATTGGTTAAAAACTCTAATTGGATTAGAATAAGCCTAGGGAAGACGCAAATGACCTGACTGTTAAACCAATGACACAAACGCACTTATTGGATGTAAAAGATTGGTAAAAAACCATAATTTGATTAGAATAAGCCTAGGAAGGACGAAAATGACCTAAATGTTCAACCAATGACACAAAATCACTTTTTGGATGCACAAAATTGGTTAAAAACCCTAGTTGGATTAGAATAAGTCGAAGGATGACGAAAATGACCTAAATGTTCAACCAATGACACTAACGCACTTCTTGGATGCACGAGATTGGTCAAAAACCCTAATTGGATTGGTATAAGCCTAGGGAGGATGAAAGTGACCTAAATGTTCAATTAATGACACAAAATTACTTGTTTGATGCACATGATTGGTTAAAAACCCTAATTGGATTAGAATAAGCCTAGGGAGGACAAAAATGACCTAAATGTTCAACCAATGACACAAATGCACTTATTGGATGCACAAGATTGGTGAAAAACCCTAATTGGATTAGAATAAGCCTAGGGAGGATGAAAATGACCTAAATGTTCAACCAATGAAACAAAATCACTTATTGGATGCACAAGATTGGTTAAAAACCTTAATTGGATTCGAATAAGCCAAGGGAGGGCGAAAATGACCTAAATGTTCAACCAATGACACAAATGCACTTATTGGATGCAATTGATTTGTTAAAAACCGTAATTGGATTAGAATAAGCCTAGGGAGGACGAAAATGACCTAAATGTTCAACCAATGACACAAAATCACTTATTGGATGCACAAGAATGGTTAAAAACGCTAATTGGAATAGGATAAGATTATGGAGGAAGAAAATGACCTAAATATTCAACCAATGACACAAACACACTAATTGGATGCACAAGATTGGTTAAAAACCCTAATTAGATTAGAATAAGCCTAGGGAGGACAAAAATGAGCTAAATGTTCAACCAATGACACAAAATCACCTATTGGATGCACAAGATTGCTTAAAAACCCTAACTAGATTAGAATAAGCCTAGGTAGGACGAAGATGACCTAAATATTCAACCAATGACACAAAATCACTTATTGGATGCATAAGATTGGTTAAAAACCCTAATTGGAATAGAATAAGCCTAGGGAGGACGAAAATGACCTAAATGTTCAACCAATGACACAAAATCACTTTTTGGATGCACAAAATTGGTTAAAAACCCTAGTTGGATTAGAATAAGTCGAAGGATGACGAAAATGACCTAAATGTTCAACCAATGACACTAACGCACTTCTTGGATGCACGAGATTGGTCAAAAACCCTAATTGGATTGGTATAAGCCTAGGGAGGATGAAAATGACCTAAATGTTCAACTAATGACACAAAATTACTTTTTTGATGCACAAGATTGCTTAAAAACCCTAATTGGATTAGAATAAGCCTAGGGAGGACGAAAATGACCTAAATGTTCAACCAATGACACAAATGCACTTATTGGATGCACAAGATTGGTTAAAAACCCTAATTGGATTAGAATAAGCCTAAGGAGGATGAAAATGACCTAAATGTTCAACCAATGAAACAAAATCACTTATTGGATGCACAAGATTGGTTAAAAACCTTAATTGGAGTAGAATAAGCCTAGGGAGGATGAAAATGACCTAAATATTCAACCAATGACACAAAATCACTTATTAGATGCACAAGTCTGGTTAAAAATCCTAATTGGATTAGAATAAGCCTACGGAGGACGAAAATGACTTAAATGTTCAACCAATCACACAAAATCACTTATTGGATGCACAAGATAGGATAAAAACCTTAATTAGATTATTATAAGCCTAGGGAGGACGAAAATGACCTAAATGATCAACCAATGACACAAACGCACTTATTGGATGCACAAGATTGGTTAAAAACCCTAATTGGATTAGAATAAGCCTAGGGAGGACGCAAATGACCTAAATGTTAAACACATGACACAAACGCACTTATTGGATGTACAAGATTGGTAAAAAACCATAATTCGATTAGAATAAGCCTAGGAAGGACGAAAATGACCTAAATGTTCAACCAATGACACAAAATCACTTTTTGGATGCACAAAATTGGTTAAAAAGCCTAGTTGGATTAGAATAAGTCGAAGGATGACGAAAATGACCTCAATATTCAACCAATGACACTAACGCACTTCTTGGACGCACAAGATTGGTCAAAACCCCTAATTGGATTGGTATAAGCCTAGGGAGGACGAAAATGACCTAAATGTTCAACTAATGACACAAACCCACGTATTGGATGCAAAAGATTGGTTAAAAACCCTAATTGGATTAGAATAACCCTACGGAGGACGAAAATTAACTAAATGTTCAACCAATGACACAAAATCACATATTGGATGCACAAGATTGGTTAAAAACTCTAATTGGATTAGAATAAGCCTAGGGAAGACGCAAATGACCTGACTGTTAAACCAATGACACAAACGCACTTATTGGATGTAAAAGATTGGTAAAAAACCATAATTTGATTAGAATAAGCCTAGGAAGGACGAAAATGACCTAAATGTTCAACCAATGACACAAAATCACTTTTTGGATGCACAAAATTGGTTAAAAACCCTAGTTGGATTAGAATAAGTCGAAGGATGACGAAAATGACCTAAATGTTCAACCAATGACACTAACGCACTTCTTGGATGCACAAGATTGGTCAAAAACCCTAATTGGATTGGTATAAGCCTTGGGAGGATGAAAATGACCTAAATGTTCAACTAATGACACAAAATTACTTGTTTGATGCACAAGATTTGTTAAAAACCCTAATTGGATTAGAATAAGCCTAGGGAGGACGAAAATAACCTAAATGTTCAACCAATGAAACAAAATCACTTATTGGATGCACAAGATTGGTTAAAAACCTTAATTGGTTTCGAATAAGCCTAGGGAGGGCGAAAATGACCTAAATGTTCAACAAATGAAACAAATGCACTTATTGGATGCACAAGATTGGTTAAAAACCCTAATTGGATTAGAATAAGGCAAGGGAGGACGAAAATAATCTAAATGTTCAACCAATGACACAAAATCACTTATTGGATGCACAACATTGGTTAAAAACCCTAATTATATTAGAATACGCCCAGGGAGGACGAAAATGACCTAAATGTTGAACCAATGACACAAAATCACTTATTGGATGCACAAGATTGGTTAAAAACGCTAATTGGATTAGGATAAGATTATGGAGGAAGAAAATGACCTAAATATTCAACCAATGACACAAACACACTAATTGGATGCACAAGATTGGTTAAAAACCCTAATTGGATTAGAATAAGCCTAGGGAGGACAAAAATGAGCTAAATGTTCAACCAATGACACAAAATCACTTATTGGATGCACAAGATTGGTTAAAAACCCTAACTGGATTAGAATAAGCCTAGGGAGGACGAAAATAACCTAAATATTCAACCAATGACACAAAATCACTTATTGGATGCACAAGATTGGTTAAAAACCCTAACTGGATTAGAATAAGCCTAGGGAGGACGAAAATGATCCAAATATTCAACCAATGACACAAAATCACTTATTGGATGCACAAGATTGGTTAAAAACCCTAATTGGAATAGAATAAGCCTTGGGAGGACGAAAACGACCTAAATGTTTAACCAATGACATAAAATCACTTATTGGATGCACAAGATTGGATAAAAACCTTAATTAGATTATTGTAAGCCTAAGGAGGACGAAAATGACCTCAATGTTCAACCAATGACACAAACGCACTTATTGGATGCACCAGATTGGTTAAAAACCCTAATTGGATTAGAATAAGCCTAGGGAGGACGAAAATGACCAACTTGTTCAACCAATGACACAAAATCACTTATTGGATGCACAAGATTGGTTAAAAACCATAATTGGAGTAGAATAAGCCTAGGGAGGACGAAAATGACCTAAATATTCAACCAATGACACAAAATCACTTATTGGATGCACAAGACTGGTTAAAAATCCTAATTGGATTAGAATAAGCCTACGGAAGACGAAAATGACCTAAATGTTCAACCAATGACACAAAATCACTTATTGGATGCACAAGATTGGATAAAAACCTTAATTAGATTATTATAAGCCTAGGGAGGACGAAAATGACCTAAATGTTCAACCAATGACACAAACGCACTTATTTGATGCACAAGATTGGTTAAAAACCCTAATTGGATTAGAATAAGCCTAAGGAGAATGCAAATGACTTAAATGTTAAACCAATGACACAAACGCACTTATTGGATGTACAAGATTGGTAAAAAACCATAATTCGATTAGAATAAGCCTAGGAAGGACGAAAATGACCTAAATGTTCAACCAATGACACAAAATCACTTTTTGGATGCACAAAATTGGTTAAAAACCCTAGTTGGATTAGAATAAGTCGAAGGATGACGAAAATGACCTAAATGTTCAACCAATGAAACAAAATCACTTATTGGATGCACAAGATTGGTTAAAAACCTTAATTGGATTCGAATAATCCTAGGGAGGGCGAAAATGACCTAAATGTTCAACTAATGACACAAATGCACTTATTGGATGCACAAGATTGGTTAAACACCCTAATTGATTAGAATAAGCCTACGGAGGACGAAAATTAACTAAATGTTCAAGCAATGACACAAAATCACTTATTGGATGCACAAGATTGGTTAAAAACCCTAATTGGATTAGAATAAGCCTAGGGAGGACGCAAATGACCTACCTGTTGAACCAATGACACAAACGCACTTTTTGGATGTACAAGATTGGTAAAAAAACCATAATTCGATTAGAATAAGCCTAGGAAGGACGAAAATGACCTAAATGATCAACCAATGACACAAAATCACTTTTTGGATGCACAAAATTGGTTAAAAACCCTAGTTGGATTAGAATAAGTCGAAGGATGACGAAAATGACCTAAATGTTCAACCAATGACACTAACGCACTTCTTGGATGCACAAGATTGGTCAAAAACCCTAATTGGATTAGAATAAGCCTAGGGAGGATGAAAATGACCTCAATGTTCAACCAATGAAACAAAATCACTTATTGGATGCACAAGAATGGTTAAAAACCCTAACTGGATGAGAATAAGCCTAGGTAGGACGAAGATGACCTAAATATTCAACCAATGACATAAAATCACTTATTGGATGCACAAGATTGGTTAAAAACCCTAATTGGAATAGAATAAGCCTAGGGAGGACGAAAATGACCTAAATGTTCAACCAATGACACAAAATCACTTTTTGGATGCACAAAATTGGTTAAAAACCCTAGTTGGATTAGAATAAGTCGAAGGATGACGAAAATGACCTAAATGTTCAACCAATGACACTAACGCACTTCTTGGATGCACAAGATTGGTCAAAAACCCTAATTGGATTGGTATAAGCCTAGGGAGGATGAAAATGACCTAAATGTTCAACCAATGACACAAATGCACTTATTGGATGCACAAGATTGGTTAAAAACTCTAATTGGATTAGAATAAGCCTAGGGAGGACGAAAATGACCTAATTGTTTAACCAATGACACAAACGCACTTATTGGATGTACAAGATTGGTAAAAAACCATAATTCGATTAGAATAAGCCTAGGAAGGACGAAAATGACCTAAATGTTCAACCCATGACACAAAATCACTTTTTGGATGCACAAAATTGGTTAAAAACCCTAGTTGGATTAGAATAAGTCGAAGGATGACGAAAATGACCTAAATGTTCAACCAATGACACTAACGCACTTCTTGGATGCACGAGATTGGTCAAAAACCCTAATTGGATTGGTATAAGCCTAGGGAGGATGAAAATGACCTAAATGTTCAACTAATGACACAAAATTACTTGTTTTATGCACAAGATTGCTTAAAAACCCTAATTGGATTAGAATAAGCCTAGGGAGGACGAAAATGACCTAAATGTTCAACCAATGACACAAATGCACTTATTGGATGCACAAGATTGGTTAAAAACCCTAATTGGATTAGAATAAGCCTAAGGAGGATGAAAATGACCTAAATGTTCAACCAATGAAACAAAATCACTTATTGGATGCACAAGATTGGTTAAAAACCTTAATTGGAGTAGAATAAGCCTAGGGAGGATGAAAATGACCTAAATATTCAACCAATGACACAAAATCACTTATTAGATGCACAAGTCTGGTTAAAAATCCTAATTGGATTAGAATAAGCCTACGGAGGACGAAAATGACTTAAATGTTCAACCAATCACACAAAATCACTTATTGGATGCACAAGATTGGATAAAAACCTTAATTAGATTATTATAAGCCTAGGGAGGACGAAAATGACCTAAATGATCAACCAATGACACAAACGCACTTATTGGATGCACAAGATTGGTTAAAAACCCTAATTGGATTAGAATAAGCCTAGGGAGGACGCAAATGACCTAAATGTTAAACACATGACACAAACGCACTTATTGGATGTACAAGATTGGTAAAAAACCATAATTCGATTAGAATAAGCCTAGGAAGGACGAAAATGACCTAAATGTTCAACCAATGACACAAAATCACTTTTTGGATGCACAAAATTGGTTAAAAAGCCTAGTTGGATTAGAATAAGTCGAAGGATGACGAAAATGACCTAAATATTCAACCAATGACACTAACGCACTTCTTGGACGCACAAGATTGGTCAAAAACCCTAATTGGATTGGTATAAGCCTAGGGAGGATGAAAATGACCAAAATGTTCAACCAATGACACAAATGCACTTATTGGATGCACAAGATTGTTTAAAAACCCTAATTGGATTAGAATAAGCCTAGGGAGGATGAAAATGACCTAAATGTTCAACCAATGAAACAAAATCACTTATTGGATGCACAAGATTGGTTAAAAACCCTAACTGGATTAGAATAAGCCTAGGGAGGACGAAAATGACCTAAATATTCAACCAATGACACAAAATCACTTATTGGATGCACAAGATTGGTTAAAAACCCTAATTGGAATAGAATAAGCCTAGGGAGGACGAAAATGACCTAAATGTTCAACCAATGACACAAAATCACTTTTTGGATGCACAAAATTGGTTAAAAACCCTAGTTGGATTAGAATAAGTCGAAGGATGACGAAAATGACCTAAATGTTCAACCAATGACACAAATGCACTTATTGGATGCACAAGATTGGTTAAAAACCCTAATTGGATTAGAATAAGCCTAGGGAGGATGAAAATGACCTAAATGTTCAACCAATGAAACAAAATCACTTATTGGATGCACAAGATTGGTTAAAAACCCTAACTGGATTAGAATAAGCCTAGGGAGGACGAAAATGACCTAAATATTCAACCAATGACACAAAATCACTTATTGGATGCACAAGATTGG
>JBBPBQ010000008.1:24691376-24718504 GCA_037974755.1 Cicer yamashitae | reverse complement strand
TATTATAAGCCTAGGGTGGACGAAAATGACCTAAATGTTCAACCAATGACACAAAAGCACTTATTGGATGCACAAGATTGGTTAAAAACCCTAATTGGATTAGAATAAGCCTACGGAGGACGAAAATTAACTCAATGCTTAACCAATGACACAAAATCACTTATTGGATGCACAAGATTGGTTAAGAACCCTAATTGGATTAGAATAAGCCTAGGGAGGACGCAAATGACCTAAATGTTCAACCAATGACATAAATGCACTTATTGGATGCATAAGATTGTTGAAAAACCCTAATTGGATTAGGATAAGCCTAGGGAGGATGAAAATGACCTAAATCTTCAACCAATGAAACAAAATCACTTATTGGATGCATAAGATTGGTTAAAAACCTTAATTGGATTCGAATAAGCCTAGGGAGGGCGAAAATGACCTAAATGTTCAACCAATGACACAAATGCACTTATTGGATGCAATGGATTTGTTAAAAACCCTAATTGGATTAGAATAAGCCTAGGGAGGATGAAAATGACCTAAATGTTCAACCAATGACACAAAATCACGTATTGGATGCACAAGATTGGTTAAAAACGCTAATTGGATTAGATTAAGATTATGGAGGAAGAAAATGACCTAAATATTCAACCAATGACACAAACACACTAATTGGATGCACAAGATTGGTTAAAAACCCTAATTGGAATAGAATAAGCCTAGGGAGGACGAAAATGACCTAAATGTTCAACCAATGACACAAAATCACTTTTTGGATGCACAAAATTGGTTAAAAACCTTAATTGGATTCGATAATCCTAGGGAGGGCGAAAATGACCTAAATGTTAAACTAATGAAACAAATGCACTTATTGGATGCACAAGATTGGTTAAACACCCTAATTGGATTAGAATAAGCCTACGGAGGACGAATATTAACTAATGTTCAACCAATGACACAAAATCACTTATTGGATGCACAAGATTGGTTAAAAACCCTAATTGGATTAGAATAAGCCTAGGGAGGACGCAAATAATCTACATGTTGAACCAATAACACAAACGCACTTTTTGGATGTACAAGATTGGTAAAAAACCATAATTCGATTAGAATAAGCCTAGGAAGGACGAAAATGACCTAAATGTTCAACCAATGACACAAAATCACTTTTTGGATGCACAAAATTGGTTAAAAACCCTAGTTGGATTAGAATAAGTCGAAGGATGACGAAAATGACCTAAATGTTCAACCAATGACACTAACCTACTTCTTGGATGCACAAGATTGGTCAAAAACCCTAATTGGATTGGTATAAGCCTAGGGAGGATGAAAATGACCTAAATGTTCAACTAATGACACAAAATTACTTGTTTGATGCAAAAGATTGGTTAAAAACCCTAATTGGATTAGAATAAACCTAGGGAGGACGAAAATGACCTAAATGTTCAACCAATGACACAAATGCACTTATTGGATGCACAAGATTGGTTAAAAACCCTAACTGGATTAGAATAAGCCTAGGGAGGATGAAAATGACCTAAATGTTCAACCAATGAAACAAAATCCCTTATTGGATGCACAAGATTGGTTAAAAACCTTAATTGGATTCGAATAATCCTAGGGAGGGCGAAAATGACCTAAATGTTCAACTAATGACACAAATGCACTTATTGGATGCAATGGATTTGTTAAAAACCCTAATTGGATTAGAATAAGCCTAGGGAGGACGAAAATGACCTAAATGTTCAACCAATGACACAAAATCACTTATTGGATGCACAAGATTGGTTAAAAACGCTAATTGGATTAGAATAAGCCTAGGTAGGACGAAGATGACCTAAATATTCAACCAATGACACAAAATCACTTATTGGATGCACAAGATTGGTTAAAAACCCTAATTGGAATAGAATAAGCCTAGGGAGGACGAAAATGACCTAAATGTTCAACCAATGACACAAAATCACTTTTTGGATGCACAAAATTGGTTAAAAACCCTAGTTGGATTAAAATAAGTCGAACGATGATGAAAATGACCTAAATGTTCAACCAAGGACACTAACGCACTTCTTGGATGCACAAGATTGGTCAAAAACCCTAATTGGATTGGTATAAGCCTAGGGAGGATGAAAATGACCTAAATGTTCAACTAATGACACAAAATCACTTGTTTGATACACAAGATTGGTTGAAAACCCTAATTGGATTAGAATAAGCCTAGGGAGGACGAAAATGACCTAAATGTTCAACCAATGACACAAACGCACTTATTGGATGCACAAGATTGGTTAAAAACCCTAATTGGATTAGAATAAGCCTAGGGAGGACGAAAATGACCTACATGTTCAACCAATGACACAAAATCACTTATTGGATGCACAAGATTGGTTAAAAACCATAATTGGAGTAGAATAAGCCTAGGGAGGATGAAAATGACCTAAATATTCAACCAATGACACAAAATCACTTATTAGATGCACAAGTCTGGTTAAAAATCCTAATTGGATTAGAATAAGCCTACGGAGGACGAAAATGACTTAAATGTTCAACCAATCACACAAAATCACTTATTGGATGCACAAGATTGGATAAAAACCTTAATTAGATTATTATAAACCTAGGGAGGACGAAAATGACCTAAATGATCAACCAATGACACAAACGCACTTATTGGATGCACAAGATTGGTTAAAAACCCTAATTGGATTAGAATAAGCCTAGGGAGGACGCAAATGACCTAAATGTTAAACACATGACACAAACGCACTTATTGGATGTACAAGATTGGTAAAAAACCATAATTCGATTAGAATAAGCCTAGGAAGGACGAAAATGACCTGAATGTTCAACCAATGACACAAAATCACTTTTTGGATGCACAAAATTGGTTAAAAAGCCTAGTTGGATTAGAATAAGTCGAAGGATGACGAAAATGACCTAAATGTTCAACCAATGACACTAACGCACTTCTTGGATGCACAAGATTGGTCAAAAACCCTAATTGGATTAGAATAAGCCTAGGGAGGATGAAAATGACCTAAATGTTCAACCAATGAAACAAAATCACTTATTGGATGCACAAGAATGGTTAAAAACGCTAATTTGATTAGGATAAGATTATGGAGGATGAAAATGACCTAAATATTCAACCAATGACACAAACACACTAATTGGATGCACAAGATTGGTTAAAAACCCTAATTGGATTAGAATAAGCCTAGGGAGGACAAAAATGGGCTAAATGTTCAACCAATGACACAAAATCACTTATTGGATGCACAAGATTGGTTAAAAACCCTAACTGGATTAGAATAAGCCTAGGTAGGACGAAGATGACCTAAATATTCAACCAATGACACAAAATCACTTATTGGATGCACAAGATTGGTTAAAAACCCTAATTGGAATAGAATAAGCCTAGGGAGGACGAAAATGACCTAAATGTTCAACCAATGACACAAAATCACTTTTTGGATGCACAAAATTGGTTAAAAACCCTAGTTGGATTAGAATAAGTCGAAGGATGACGAAAATGACCTAAATGTTCAACCAATGACACTAACGCACTTCTTGGATGCACGAGATTGGTCAAAAACCCTAATTGGATTGGTATAAGCCTAGGGAGGATGAAAATGACCTAAATGTTCAACTAATGACACAAAATTACTTTTTTGATGCACAAGATTGCTTAAAAACCCTAATTGGATTAGAATAAGCCTAGGGAGGACGAAAATGACCTAAATGTTCAACCAATGACACAAATGCACTTATTGGATGCACAAGATTGGTTAAAAACCCTAATTGGATTAGAATAAGCCTAGGGAGGACGAAAATGACCTACATGTTCAACCAATGACACAAAATCACTTATTGGATGCACAAGATTGGATAAAACCCTTAATTAGATTAATAAAAGCCTAGGGAGGACGAAAATGACCTAAATGTTCAACCAATGACACAAACGCACTTATTGGATGCACAAGATTGGTTAAAAACCCTAATTGGATTAGAATATGCCTAGGGAGGACGAAAATGATCTAAATGTTCAACCAATGACACAAAATCACTTATTGGATGCACAACATTAGTTAAAACCCTAATTAGATTAGAATACGCCCAGGGAGGACGAAAATGACCTAAATGTTCAACCAATGACACAAACACACTAATTGGATGCACAAGATTGGTTAAAAACCCTATTTGGATTAGAATAAGCCTAGGGAAGACAAAAATGAGCTAAATGTTCAACCAATGACACAAAATCACTTATTGGATGCACAATATTGGTTAAAAACCCTAACTGGATTAGAATAAGCCTAGGTAGGACGAAAATGACCTAAATATTCAACCAATCACACAAAATCACTTATTGGATGCACAAGATTGGATAAAAACCTCAATTAGATTATTATAAGCCTAGGGAGGACGAAAATGACCTAAATGTTCAACCAATGACACAAACGCACTTATTGGATGCACAAGATTGGTTAAAAACCCTAATTGGATTAGAATAAGCCTAGGGAGGACGAAAATGACCTACATGTTCAACCAATGACACAAAATCACTTATTGGATGCACAAGATTGGTTAAAAACCATAATTGGAGTAGAATAAGCCTAGGGAGGATGAAAATGACCTAAATATTCAACCAATGACACAAAATCACTTATTAGATGCACAAGTCTGGTTAAAAATCCTAATTGGATTAGAATAAGCCTACGGAGGACGAAAATGACTTAAATGTTCAACCAATCACACAAAATCACTTATTGGATGCACAAGATTGGATAAAAACCTTAATTAGATTATTATAAACCTAGGGAGGACGAAAATGACCTAAATGATCAACCAATGACACAAACGCACTTATTGGATGCACAAGATTGGTTAAAAACCCTAATTGGATTAGAATAAGCCTAGGGAGGACGCAAATGACCTAAATGTTAAACACATGACACAAACGCACTTATTGGATGTACAAGATTGGTAAAAAACCATAATTCGATTAGAATAAGCCTAGGAAGGACGAAAATGACCTGAATGTTCAACCAATGACACAAAATCACTTTTTGGATGCACAAAATTGGTTAAAAAGCCTAGTTGGATTAGAATAAGTCGAAGGATGACGAAAATGACCTAAATGTTCAACCAATGACACTAACGCACTTCTTGGATGCACAAGATTGGTCAAAAACCCTAATTGGATTAGAATAAGCCTAGGGAGGATGAAAATGACCTAAATGTTCAACCAATGAAACAAAATCACTTATTGGATGCACAAGAATGGTTAAAAACGCTAATTTGATTAGGATAAGATTATGGAGGATGAAAATGACCTAAATATTCAACCAATGACACAAACACACTAATTGGATGCACAAGATTGGTTAAAAACCCTAATTGGATTAGAATAAGCCTAGGGAGGACAAAAATGGGCTAAATGTTCAACCAATGACACAAAATCACTTATTGGATGCACAAGATTGGTTAAAAACCCTAACTGGATTAGAATAAGCCTAGGTAGGACGAAGATGACCTAAATATTCAACCAATGACACAAAATCACTTATTGGATGCACAAGATTGGTTAAAAACCCTAATTGGAATAGAATAAGCCTAGGGAGGACGAAAATGACCTAAATGTTCAACCAATGACACAAAATCACTTTTTGGATGCACAAAATTGGTTAAAAACCCTAGTTGGATTAGAATAAGTCGAAGGATGACGAAAATGACCTAAATGTTCAACCAATGACACTAACGCACATCTTGGATGCACAAGATTGGTCAAAAACCCTAATTGGATTGGTATAAGCCTAGGGAGGATGAAAATGACCTAAATGTTCAACCAATGAAACAAAATCCCTTATTGGATGCACAAGATTGGTTAAATACCTTAATTGGATTCGAATAATCCTAGGGAGGGCGAAAATGACCTAAATGTTTAACTAATGACACAAATGCACTTATTGGATGCACAAGATTGGTTAAAAACCCTAACTTGATTAGAATAAGCCTAGGTAGGACGAAAATGACCTAAATATTCAACCAATCACACAAAATCACTTATTGGATGCACAAGATTGGATAAAAACCTCAATTAGATTATTATAAGCCTAGGGAGGACGAAAATGACCTAAATGTTCAACCAATGACACAAACGCACTTATTGGATGCACAAGATTGGTTAAAAACCCTAATTGGATTAGAATAAGCCTAGGGAGGACGCAAATGACCTAAATGTTAAACCAATGACACAAACGCACTTATTGGATGTACAAGATTGGTAAAAAACCATAATTCGATTAGAATAAGCCTAGGAAGGACGAAAATGACATAAATGTTCAACCAATGACACAAAATCACTTTTTGGATGCACAAAATTGGTTAAAAAGCCTAGTTGGATTAGAATAAGTCGAAGGATGACGAAAATGACCTAAATATTCAACCAATGACACTAACGCACTTCTTGGACGCACAAGATTGGTCAAAAACCCTAATTGGATTGGTATAAGCCTAGGGAGGATGAAAATGACCAAAATGTTCAACCAATGACACAAATGCACTTATTGGATGCACAAGATTGTTTAAAAACCCTAATTGGATTAGAATAAGCCTAGGGAGGATGAAAATGACCTAAATGTTCAACCAATGAAACAAAATCACTTATTGGATGCACAAGATTGGTTAAAAACCCTAACTGGATTAGAATAAGCCTAGGGAGGACGAAAATGACCTAAATATTCAACCAATGACACAAAATCACTTATTGGATGCACAAGATTGGTTAAAAACCCTAATTGGAATAGAATAAGCCTAGGGAGGACGAAAATGACCTAAATGTTCAACCAATGACATAAAATCACTTATTGGATGCACAAGATTGGATAAAAACATTAATTAGATTATTATAAGCCTAGGGAGGACGAAAATGACCTAAATATTCAACCAATGACACAAAATCACTTATTGGATGCATAAGATTGGTTAAAACCCCTAATTGGAATAGAATAAGCCTAGGGAGGAGGAAAATTAACTAAATGTTCAACCAATGACACAAAATCACTTATTGGATGCACAAGATTGGTTAAAAACCCTAATTGGATTAGAATAAGCCTAGGGAGGACGCAAATGACCTAAATGTTAAACCAATGACACAAACGCACTTATTGGATGTACAAGATTGGTAAAAAAACCATAATTCGATTAGAATAAGCCTAGGAAGGACGAAAATGACCTAAATGTTCAACCAATGACACAAAATCACTTTTTGGATGCACAAAATTGGTTAAAAACCCTAGTTGGATTAGAATAAGTCGAAGGATGACGAAAATGACCTAAATGTTCAACCAATGACACTAACGCACTTCTTGGATGCACAAGATTGGTCAAAAACCCTAATTAGATTGGTATAAGCCTAGGGAGGATGAAAATGAACTAAATGTTCAACTAATGACACAAAATTACTTGTTTGATGCACAAGATTGGTTAAAAACCCTAATTGGATTAGAATAAGCCTAGGGAGGATGAAAATGACCTAAATGTTCAACCAATGACATAAAAACACTTATTGGATGCACAAGATTGGATAAAAACCTTAATTAGATAATTATAAGCCTAGGGAGGACGAAAATGACCTAAATGTTCAACCAATGACACAAACGCACTTATTGGATGCACAAGATTGGTTAAAAACCCTAATTGGATTAGAATAAGCCTACGGAGGACGAAAATTAACTAAATGTTCAACCAATGACACAAAATCACATATTGGATGCACAAGATTGGTTAAAAACTCTAATTGGATTAGAATAAGCCTAGGGAGGACGCAAATGACCTAACTGTTAAACCAATGACACAAACGCACTTATTGGATGTACAAGATTGGTAAAAAACCATAATTTGATTAGAATAAGCCTAGGAAGGACGAAAATGACCTAAATGTTCAACCAATGACACAAAATCACTTTTTGGATGCACAAAATTGGTTAAAAACCCTAGTTGGATTAGAATAAGTCGAAGGATGACGAAAATGACCTAAATGTTCAACCAATGACACTAACGCACTTCTTGGATGCACAAGATTGGTCAAAAACCCTAATTGGATTGGTATAAGCCTTGGGAGGATGAAAATGACCTAAATGTTCAACTAATGACACAAAATTACTTGTTTGATGCACAAGATTTGTTAAAAACCCTAATTGGATTAGAATAAGCCTAGGGAGGACGAAAATAACCTAAATGTTCAACCAATGAAACAAAATCACTTATTGGATGCACAAGATTGGTTAAAAACCTTAATTGGTTTCGAATAAGCCTAGGGAGGGCGAAAATGACCTAAATGTTCAACAAATGAAACAAATGCACTTATTGGATGCACAAGATTGGTTAAAAACCCTAATTGGATTAGAATAAGGCAAGGGAGGACGAAAATAATCTAAATGTTCAACCAATGACACAAAATCACTTATTGGATGCACAACATTGGTTAAAAACCCTAATTATATTAGAATACGCCCAGGGAGGACGAAAATGACCTAAATGTTGAACCAATGACACAAAATCACTTATTGGATGCACAAGATTGGTTAAAAACGCTAATTGGATTAGGATAAGATTATGGAGGAAGAAAATGACCTAAATATTCAACCAATGACACAAACACACTAATTGGATGCACAAGATTGGTTAAAAACCCTAATTGGATTAGAATAAGCCTAGGGAGGACAAAAATGAGCTAAATGTTCAACCAATGACACAAAATCACTTATTGGATGCACAAGATTGGTTAAAAACCCTAACTGGATTAGAATAAGCCTAGGTAGGACGAAGATGACCTAAATATTCAACCAATGACACAAAATCACTTATTGGATGCACAAGATTGGTTAAAAACCCTAATTGGAATAGAATAAGCCTAGGGAGGACGAAAATGACCTAAATGTTCAACCAATGACACAAAATCACTTTTTGGATGCACAAAATTGGTTAAAAACCCTAGTTGGATTAGAATAAGTCGAAGGATGACGAAAATGACCTAAATGTTCAACCAATGACACTAACGCACATCTTGGATGCACAAGATTGGTCAAAAACCCTAATTGGATTGGTATAAGCCTAGGGAGGATGAAAATGACCTAAATGTTCAACCAATGAAACAAAATCCCTTATTGGATGCACAAGATTGGTTAAATACCTTAATTGGATTCGAATAATCCTAGGGAGGGCGAAAATGACCTAAATGTTTAACTAATGACACAAATGCACTTATTGGATGCACAAGATTGGTTAAAAACCCTAACTGGATTAGAATAAGCCTAGGTAGGACGAAAATGACCTAAATATTCAACCAATCACACAAAATCACTTATTGGATGCACAAGATTGGATAAAAACCTCAATTAGATTATTATAAGCCTAGGGAGGACGAAAATGACCTAAATGTTCAACCAATGACACAAACGCACTTATTGGATGCACAAGATTGGTTAAAAACCCTAATTGGATTAGAATAAGCCTAGGGAGGACGCAAATGACCTAAATGTTAAACCAATGACACAAACTCACTTATTGAATGTACAAGATTGGTAAAAAACCATAATTCGATTAGAATAAGCCTACGGAGGACGAAAATGACCTAAATGTTCAACCAATGACACAAAATCACTTTTTGGATGCACAAAATTGGTTAAAAACCCTAGTTGGATTAGAATAAGTCGAAGGATGACGAAAATGACCTAAATGTTCAACCAATGACACAAACGCACTTTTTGGATGTTCAAGATTGGTAAAAAACCATAATTCGATTAGAATAAGCCTAGGAAGGACGAAAATGACCTAAATGTTCAACCAATGACACAAAATCACTTTTTGGATGCACAAAATTGGTTAAAAACCCTAGTTGGATTAGAATAAGTCGAAGGATGACGAAAATGACCTAAATGTTCAACCAATGACACTAACGCACTTCTTGGATGCACGAGATTGGTCAAAAACCCAAATTGGATTGGTATAAGCCTAGGGAGGATGAAAATGACCTAAATGTTCAACTAATGACACAAAATTACTTGTTTGATGCACAAGATTGCTTAAAAACCCTAATTGGATTAGAATAAGCCTAGGGAGGACGAAAATGACCTAAATGTTCAACCAATGACACAAATGCACTTATTGGATGCACAAGATTGGTTAAAAACCCTAATTGGATTAGAATAAGCCTAAGGAGGATGAAAATGACCTAAATGTTCAACCAATGAAACAAAATCACTTATTGGATGCACAAGATTGGTTAAAAACCTTAATTGGATTCGACTAAGCCTAGGGAGGGCGAAAATGACCTAAATGTTCAACCAATGACACAAATGCACTTATTGGATGCACAAGATTGGTTAAAAACCCTAATTGGATTAGAATAAGCCTAGGGAGGACGAAAATGACCTACATGTTCAACCAATGACACAAAATCACTTATTGGATGCACAAGATTGGTTAAAAACCATAATTGGAGTAGAATGAGCCTAGGGAGGATGAAAATGACCTAAATATTCAACCAATGACACAAAATCACCTATTAGATGCACAAGACTGGTTAAAAATCCAAATTGGATTAGAATAAGCCTACGGAGGACGAAAATGACTTAAATGTTCAACCAATCACACAAACTCACTTATTGGATGCACAAGATTGGATAAAAACCTTAATTAGATTATTATAAGCCTAGGGAGGACGAAAATGACCTAAATGTTCAACCAATGACACAAACGCACTTATTGGATGCACAAGATTGGTTAAAAACCCTAATTGGATTAGAATAAGCCTAGGGAGGACGAAAATGACCTACATGTTCAACCAATGACACAAAATCACTTATTGGATGCACAAGATTGGTTAAAAACCATAATTGGAGTAGAATAAGCCTAGGGAGGATGAAAATGACCTAAATATTCAACCAATGACACAAAATCACTTATTAGATGCACAAGTCTGGTTAAAAATCCTAATTGGATTAGAATAAGCCTACGGAGGACGAAAATGACTTAAATGTTCAACCAATCACACAAAATCACTTATTGGATGCACAAGATTGGATAAAAACCTTAATTAGATTATTATAAGCCTAGGGAGGACGAAAATGACCTAAATGATCAACCAATGACACAAACGCACTTATTGGATGCACAAGATTGGTTAAAAACCCTAATTGGATTAGAATAAGCCTAGGGAGGACGCAAATGACCTAAATGTTAAACACATGACACAAACGCACTTATTGGATGTACAAGATTGGTAAAAAACCATAATTCGATTAGAATAAGCCTAGGAAGGACGAAAATGACCTAAATGTTCAACCAATGACACAAAATCACTTTTTGGATGCACAAAATTGGTTAAAAAGCCTAGTTGGATTAGAATAAGTCGAAGGATGACGAAAATGACCTCAATATTCAACCAATGACACTAACGCACTTCTTGGACGCACAAGATTGGTCAAAACCCCTAATTGGATTGGTATAAGCCTAGGGAGGACGAAAATGACCTAAATGTTCAACTAATGACACAAACGCACGTATTGGATGCAAAAGATTGGTTAAAAACCCTAATTGGATTAGAATAACCCTACGGAGGACGAAAATTAACTAAATGTTCAACCAATGACACAAAATCACATATTGGATGCACAAGATTGGTTAAAAACTCTAATTGGATTAGAATAAGCCTAGGGAAGACGCAAATGACCTGACTGTTAAACCAATGACACAAACGCACTTATTGGATGTAAAAGATTGGTAAAAAACCATAATTTGATTAGAATAAGCCTAGGAAGGACGAAAATGACCTAAATGTTCAACCAATGACACAAAATCACTTTTTGGATGCACAAAATTGGTTAAAAACCCTAGTTGGATTAGAATAAGTCGAAGGATGACGAAAATGACCTAAATGTTCAACCAATGACACTAACGCACTTCTTGGATGCACGAGATTGGTCAAAAACCCTAATTGGATTGGTATAAGCCTAGGGAGGATGAAAATGACCTAAATGTTCAACTAATGACACAAAATTACTTTTTTGATGCACAAGATTGCTTAAAAACCCTAATTGGATTAGAATAAGCCTAGGGAGGACGAAAATGACCTAAATGTTCAACCAATGACACAAATGCACTTATTGGATGCACAAGATTGGTTAAAAACCCTAATTGGATTAGAATAAGCCTAGGGAGGATGAAAATGACCTAAATGTTCAACCAATGAAACAAAATCACTTATTGGATGCACAAGATTGGTTAAAAACCCTAACTGGATTAGAATAAGCCTAGGGAGGACGAAAATGACCTAAATATTCAACCAATGACACAAAATCACTTATTGGATGCACAAGATTGGTTAAAAACCCTAACTGGATTAGAATACGCCTTGGGAGGACGAAAATGACCTAAATGTTCAACCAATGACATAAAATTACTTATTGGATGCACAAGATTGGATAAGAACCTTAACTGGATTAGAATAAGCCTTGGGAGGACGAAAATGACCTAAATGTTATACCAATGACACAAAATCACTTATTGGATGCACAAGATTGGTTAAAAACCCTAATTGGAATAGAATAAGCCTAGGGAGGACGAAAATGACCTAAATGTTCAACCAATGACATAAAATCACTTATTGGATGCACAAGATTGGAGAAAAACCTTAATTAGATTATTATAAGCCTAGGGAGGACGAAAATGACCTAAATATTCAACCAATGAAACAAAATCACTTATTTGATGCATAAGATTGGTTAAAAACCCTAATTGGAATAAAATAAGCCTAGGGAGGACGAAAATTAACTAAATGTTCAACCAATGACACAAAATCACTTATTGGATGCGAAAGATTGGTTAAAAACCCTAATTGGATTAGAATAAGCCTAGGGAGGACGCAAATGACCTAAATGTTAAACCAATGACACAAACGCACTTATTGGATGTACAAGATTGGTAAAAAAACCATAATTCGATTAGAATAAGCATAGGAAGGACGAAAATGACCTAAATGTTCAACCAATGACACAAAATCACTTATAGGATGCACAAGATTGGTTAAAAACGCTAATTGGATTAGGATAAGATTATGGAGGAAGAAAATGACCTAAATATTCAACCAATGACACAAACACACTAATTGGATGCACAAGATTTGTTAAAAACTCTAATTGGATTAGAATAAGCCTAGGGAGGACAAAAATGAGCTAAATGTTCAACCAATGACACAAAATCACTTATTGGATGCACAAGATTGGTTAAAAACCCTAACTGGATTAGAATAAGCCTAGGGAGGACGAAAATGACCTAAATATTCAACCAATGACACAAACACACTAATTGGATGCACAAGATTGGTTAAAAACTCTAATTGGATTAGAATAAGCCTAGGGAGGACGAAAATGACCTACATGTTCAACCAATGACACAAAATCACTTATTGGATCCACAAGATTGGTTAAAAACCATAATTGGAGAAGAATAAGCCTAGGGAGGACGAAATTGACCCAAATATTCAACCAATGACACAAAATCACTTATTGGATGCACAAGACGTATTAAAAATCCTAATTGGATTAGAATAAGCCTACGGAGGCAGAAAATGACCTAAATGTTCAACCAATGACACAAAATCACTTATTCGATGCACAAGATTGGATAAAAACCTTAATTAGATTATTATAAGCCTAGGGAGGACGAAAATGACCTAAATGTTCAACCAATGACACAAACGCACTTATTGGATGCACAAGATTGGTTAAAAACCCTAATTGGATTAGAATAAGCATAGGGAGGACGCAAATGACCTTAATGTTAAACCAATGACACAAACGCACTTATTGGATGTACAAGATTGGTAAAAAACCATAATTCGATTAGAATAAGCCTAGGAAGGACGAAAATGACCTAAATGTTCAACCAATGACACAAAATCACTTTTTGGATGCACAAAATTGGTTAAAAACCCTAGTTGGATTAGAATAAGTCGAAGGACGACGAAAATGACCTAAATGTTCAACCAATGACACTAACGCACTTCTTGGATGCACAAGATTGGTCAAAAACCCTAATTGGATTGTTATAAGCCTAGGGAGGATGAAAATGACCTAAATGTTCAACTAATGACACAAAATTACTTGTTTGATGCACAAGATTGGTTAAAAACCCTAATTGGATTAGAATAATCCGAGGGAGGATGAAAATGACCTAAATGTTCAACCAATGAAACAAAATAGCTTATTGGATGCACAACATTGGTTAAAAACCTTAATTGGATTCGAATAAGCCTAGGGAGGGCGAAAATGACCTAAATGTTCAACCAATGACACAAATGCACTTATTGGATGCACAAGATTGGATAAAACCCCTAATTGGATTACAATAAGCCTAGGGAGGACGAAAATGATCTAAATGTTCAACCAATGACACAAAATCACTTATTGGATGCACAACATTGGTTAAAAACCGTAATTAGATTAGAATACACCCAGGGTGGACGAAAATGACCTAAATGTTGAACCAATGACACAAAATCACTTATTGGATGCACAAGATTGGTTAAAAACGCTAATTGGATTAGGATAAGATTATGGAGGAAGAAAATGACCTAAATATTCAACCAATGACACAAACACACTAATTGGATGCACAAGATTGGTTAAAAACCCTAATTGGATTAGAATAAGCCTAGGGAGGACAAAAATGAGCTAAATGTTCAACCAATGACACAAAATCACTTATTGGATGCACAAGATTGGTTAAAACCCCTAACTGGATTAGAACAAGCCTAGGTAGGACGAAGATGACCTAAATATTCAACCAATGACACAAAATCACTTATTGGATGCACAAGATTGGTTAAAAACCCTAATTGGAATAGAATAAGCCTAGGGAGGACGAAAATGACCTAAATGTTCAACCAATGACACAAAATCACTTTTTGGATGCACAAAATTGGTTAAAAACCCTAGTTGGATTAGAATAAGTCGAAGGATGACGAAAATGACCTAAATGTTCAACCAATGACACTAACGCACTTCTTGGATGCACGAGATTGGTCAAAAACCCTAATTGGATTGGTATAAGCCTAGGGAGGATGAAAATGACCTAAATGTTCAACTAATGACACAAAATTACTTGTTTGATGCACAAGATTGCTTAAAAACCCTAATTGGATTAGAATAAGCCTAGGGAGGACGAAAATGACCTAAATGTTCAACCAATGACACAAATGCACTTATTGGATGCACAAGATTGGTTAAAAACCCTAATTGGATTAGAATAAGCCTAAGGAGGATGAAAATGACTTAAATGTTCAACCAATGAAACAAAATCACTTATTGGATGCACAAGATTGGTTAAAAACCTTAATTGGATTCGACTAAGCCTAGGGAGGGCGAAAATGACCTAAATGTTCAACCAATGACACAAATGCACTTATTGGATGCACAAGATTGGTTAAAAACCCTAATTGGATTAGAATAAGCCTAGGGAGGACGAAAATGACCTACATGTTCAACCAATGACACAAAATCACTTATTGGATGCACAAGATTGGTTAAAAACCATAATTGGAGTAGAATAAGCCTAGGGAGGATGAAAATGACCTAAATATTCAACCAATGACACAAAATCACTTATTAGATGCACAAGTCTGGTTAAAAATCCTAATTGGATTAGAATAAGCCTACGGAGGACGAAAATGACTTAAATGTTCAACCAATCACACAAAATCACTTATTGGATGCACAAGATTGGATAAAAACCTTAATTAGATTATTATAAGCCTAGGGAGGACGAAAATGACCTAAATGATCAACCAATGACACAAACGCACTTATTGGATGCACAAGATTGGTTAAAAACCCTAATTGGATTAGAATAAGCCTAGGGAGGACGCAAATGACCTAAATGTTAAACACATGACACAAACGCACTTATTGGATGTACAAGATTGGTAAAAAACCATAATTCGATTAGAATAAGCCTAGGAAGGACGAAAATGACCTAAATGTTCAACCAATGACACAAAATCACTTTTTGGATGCACAAAATTGGTTAAAAAGCCTAGTTGGATTAGAATAAGTCGAAGGATGACGAAAATGACCTCAATATTCAACCAATGACACTAACGCACTTCTTGGACGCACAAGATTGGTCAAAACCCCTAATTGGATTGGTATAAGCCTAGGGAGGACGAAAATGACCTAAATGTTCAACTAATGACACAAACGCACGTATTGGATGCAAAAGATTGGTTAAAAACCCTAATTGGATTAGAATAACCCTACGGAGGACGAAAATTAACTAAATGTTCAACCAATGACACAAAATCACATATTGGATGCACAAGATTGGTTAAAAACTCTAATTGGATTAGAATAAGCCTAGGGAAGACGCAAATGACCTGACTGTTAAACCAATGACACAAACGCACTTATTGGATGTAAAAGATTGGTAAAAAACCATAATTTGATTAGAATAAGCCTAGGAAGGACGAAAATGACCTAAATGTTCAACCAATGACACAAAATCACTTTTTGGATGCACAAAATTGGTTAAAAACCCTAGTTGGATTAGAATAAGTCGAAGGATGACGAAAATGACCTAAATGTTCAACCAATGACACTAACGCACTTCTTGGATGCACGAGATTGGTCAAAAACCCTAATTGGATTGGTATAAGCCTAGGGAGGATGAAAATGACCTAAATGTTCAACTAATGACACAAAATTACTTTTTTGATGCACAAGATTGCTTAAAAACCCTAATTGGATTAGAATAAGCCTAGGGAGGACGAAAATGACCTAAATGTTCAACCAATGACACAAATGCACTTATTGGATGCACAAGATTGGTTAAAAACCCTAATTGGATTAGAATAAGCCTAGGGAGGACGAAAATGACCTAAATGTTCAACCAATGACACAAAATCACTTATTGGATGCACAAGATTGGTTAAAAACCCTAATTGGATTAGAATAAGCCTATGGAGGACGAAAATAACCTATATGTTCAACCAATGATACAAAATCACTTATTGGTTGCACAAGATTGGTTAAAAACCCTAATTGGATTAGAATAAGCCTAGGGAGGACGAAAATGACCTAAATGTTCAACCAATGACACAAAATCACATATTGGATGCACAAGATTGGTTAAAAACCCTAATTGGATTAGAATAACCCTAGGGAGGACGAAAATGACCTAAATGTTCAACCAATGACACAAAATTACACAAAATCACATATTGGTTGCACAAGATTGGTTAAAAACCCTAATTGGATTAGAATAAGCCTAGGGAGGACGAAAATGACCTAAATGTTCAACCAATGACACAAAATCACATATTGGATGCACAAGATTGGTTAAAAACCCTAATTGGATTAGAATAAGGCTATGGAGGACGAAAATGATCTATATGTTCAACCAACGACACAAAATGACACAAAATCACATACTGGATGCACAAGATTGGTTAAAAACCCTAATTGGATTAGAATAAGCCTAGGGAGGACGAAAATGACCTAAATGTTCAACCAATGACACAAAATCACATATTGGATGCACAAGATTGGTTAAAAACCCTAATTGGATTAGAATAAGCCTAGGGAGGACGAAAATGACCTAAATGTTCAACCAATGACACAAAATGACAGAAAATCACATATTGGATGCACAAGATTGGTTAAAAACCCTAATTGGATTAGAATAAGCCTATGGAGGACGAAAATGATCTATATGTTCAACCAACGACACAAAATGAAACAAAATCACATATTGGATGCACAAGATTGGTTTAAAACCCTAATTGGATTAGAATAAGCCTAGGGAGGACGAAAATGACCTAAGTGTTCAACCAATGACACAAAATCACATATTGGATGCACAAGATTGGTTAAAAACCCTAATTGGATTAGAATAAGCCTAGGGAGGACGAAAATGACCTAAATGTTCAACCAATGACACAAAATCACATATTGGATGCACAAGATTGGTTAAAAACCCTAATTGGATTAGAATAAGCCTTGGGAGGACAAAAATGACCTAAATGTTCAACCAATGACACAAAATCACATATTGGATGCACAAGATTGGTTAAAAACCCTAATTGGATTAGAATAAGCCTAGGGAGGACGAAAATGACCTAAATGTTCAACCAATGACACAAAATCACTAATTGGATGCACAAGATTGGTTAAAAACCCTAATTGGATTAGAATAAGCCTAAGGAGGACGAAAATGACCTAAATGTTCAACCAATGACACAAAATCACTTATTGGATGCACAAGATTGGTTAAAAACCCTAATTGGATTAGAATAAGCCTAGGGAGGATGAAAATGACCTAAATGTTCAACCAATGACACAAAATCACTTATTGGATGCACAAGATTGGTTAAAAACCTTAATTGGATTCGAATAAGCCTAGGGAGGGCGAAAATGACCTAAATGTTCAACCAATGACACAAATGCACTTATTGGATGCACAAGATTGGTTAAAAACCCTAATTGGATTAGAATAAGCCTAGGGAGGACGAAAATGACCTACATGTTCAACCAATGACACAAAATCACTTATTGGATGCACAAGATTGGATAAAACCCTTAATTAGATTAATAAAAGCCTAGGGAGGACGAAAATGACCTAAATGTTCAACCAATGACACAAACGCACTTATTGGATGCACAAGATTGGTTAAAAACCCTAATTGGATTAGAATATGCCTAGGGAGGACGAAAATGATCTAAATGTTCAACCAATGACACAAAATCACTTATTGGATGCACAACATTAGTTAAAACCCTAATTAGATTAGAATACGCCCAGGGAGGACGAAAATGACCTAAATGTTCAACCAATGACACAAACACACTAATTGGATGCACAAGATTGGTTAAAAACCCTAATTGGATTAGAATAAGCCTAGGGAAGACAAAAATGAGCTAAATGTTCAACCAATGACACAAAATCACTTATTGGATGCACAATATTGGTTAAAAACCCTAACTGGATTAGATTAAGCCTAGGTAGGACGAAAATGACCTAAATATTCAACCAATCACACAAAATCACTTATTGCATGCACAAGATTGGATAAAAACCTCAATTAGATTATTATAAGCCTAGGGAGGACGAAAATGACCTAAATGTTCAACCAATGACACAAACGCACTTATTGGATGCACAAGATTGGTTAAAAACCCTAATTGGATTAGAATAAGCCTAGGGAGGACGCAAATGACCTAAATGTTAAACCAATGACACAAACGCACTTATTGAATGTACAAGATTGGTAAAAAACCATAATTCGATTAGAATAAGCCTACGGAGGACGAAAATGACCTAAATGTTCAACCAATGACACAAAATCACTTTTTGGATGCACAAAATTGGTTAAAAACCCTAGTTGGATTAGAATAAGTCGAAGGATGACGAAAATGACCTAAATGTTCAACCAATGACACTAACGCACTTCTTGGATGCACGAGATTGGTCAAAAACCCAAATTGGATTGGTATAAGCCTAGGGAGGATGAAAATGACCTAAATGTTCAACTAATGACACAAAATTACTTGTTTGATGCACAAGATTGCTTAAAAACCCTAATTGGATTAGAATAAGCCTAGGGAGGACGAAAATGACCTAAATGTTCAACCAATGACACAAATGCACTTATTGGATGCACAAGATTGGTTAAAAACCCTAATTGGATTAGAATAAGCCTAAGGAGGATGAAAATGACCTAAATGTTCAACCAATGAAACAAAATCACTTATTGGATGCACAAGATTGGTTAAAAACCTTAATTGGATTCGACTAAGCCTAGGGAGGGCGAAAATGACCTAAATGTTCAACCAATGACACAAATGCACTTATTGGATGCACAAGATTGGTTAAAAACCCTAATTGGATTAGAATAAGCCTAGGGAGGACGAAAATGACCTACATGTTCAACCAATGACACAAAATCACTTATTGGATGCACAAGATTGGTTAAAAACCATAATTGGAGTAGAATGAGCCTAGGGAGGATGAAAATGACCTAAATATTCAACCAATGACACAAAATCACCTATTAGATGCACAAGACTGGTTAAAAATCCAAATTGGATTAGAATAAGCCTACGGAGGACGAAAATGACTTAAATGTTCAACCAATCACACAAACTCACTTATTGGATGCACAAGATTGGATAAAAACCTTAATTAGATTATTATAAGCCTAGGGAGGACGAAAATGACCTAAATGTTCAACCAATGACACAAACGCACTTATTGGATGCACAAGATTGGTTAAAAACCCTAATTGGATTAGAATAAGCCTAGGGAGGACGCAAATGACCTAAATGTTAAACCAATGACACAAACGCACTTATTGGATGTACAAGATTGGTAAAAAACCATAATTCGATTAGAATAAGCCTAGGAAGGACGAAAATGACCTAAATGTTCAACCAATGACACAAAATCACTTTTTGGATGCACAAAATTGGTTAAAAACCCTAGTTGGATTAGAATAAGTCGAAGGATGACGAAAATGACCTAAATGTTCAACCAATGACACTAACCTACTTCTTGGATGCACAAGATTGGTCAAAAACCCTAATTGGATTGGTATAAGCCTAGGGAGGATGAAAATGACCTAAATGTTCAACTAATGACACAAAATTACTTGTTTGATGCAAAAGATTGGTTAAAAACCCTAATTGGATTAGAATAAACCTAGGGAAGACGAAAATGACCTAAATGTTCAACCAATGACACAAATGCACTTATTGGATGCACAAGATTGGTTAAAAACCCTAACTGGATTAGAATAAGCCTAGGGAGGATGAAAATGACCTAAATGTTCAACCAATGAAACAAAATCCCTTATTGGATGCACAAGATTGGTTAAATACCTTAATTGGATTCGAATAATCCTAGGGAGGGCGAAAATGACCTAAATGTTTAACTAATGACACAAATGCACTTATTGGATGCACAAGATTGGTTAAAAACCCTAACTTGATTAGAATAAGCCTAGGTAGGACGAAAATGACCTAAATATTCAACCAATCACACAAAATCACTTATTGGATGCACAAGATTGGATAAAAACCTCAATTAGATTATTATAAGCCTAGGGAGGACGAAAATGACCTAAATGTTCAACCAATGACACAAACGCACTTATTGGATGCACAAGATTGGTTAAAAACCCTAATTGGATTAGAATAAGCCTAGGGAGGACGCAAATGACCTAAATGTTAAACCAATGACACAAACGCACTTATTGAATGTACAAGATTGGTAAAAAACCATAATTCGATTAGAATAAGCCTACGGAGGACGAAAATGACCTAAATGTTCAACCAATGACACAAAATCACTTTTTGGATGCACAAAATTGGTTAAAAACCCTAGTTGGATTAGAATAAGTCGAAGGATGACGAAAATGACCTAAATGTTCAACCAATGACACAAACGCACTTTTTGGATGTTCAAGATTGGTAAAAAACCATGATTCGATTAGAATAAGCCTAGGAAGGACGAAAATGACCTAAATGTTCAACCAATGACACAAAATCACTTTTTGGATGCACAAAATTGGTTAAAAACCCTAGTTGGATTAGAATAAGTCGAAGGATGACGAAAATGACCTAAATGTTCAACCAATGACACTAACGCACTTCTTGGATGCACGAGATTGGTCAAAAACCCAAATTGGATTGGTATAAGCCTAGGGAGGATGAAAATGACCTAAATGTTCAACTAATGACACAAAATTACTTGTTTGATGCACAAGATTGCTTAAAAACCCTAATTGGATTAGAATAAGCCTAGGGAGGACGAAAATGACCTAAATGTTCAACCAATGACACAAATGCACTTATTGGATGCACAAGATTGGTTAAAAACCCTAATTGGATTAGAATAAGCCTAAGGAGGATGAAAATGACCTAAATGTTCAACCAATGAAACAAAATCACTTATTGGATGCACAAGATTGGTTAAAAACCTTAATTGGATTCGACTAAGCCTAGGGAGGGCGAAAATGACCTAAATGTTCAACCAATGACACAAATGCACTTATTGGATGCACAAGATTGGTTAAAAACCCTAATTGGATTAGAATAAGCCTAGGGAGGACGAAAATGACCTACATGTTCAACCAATGACACAAAATCACTTATTGGATGCACAAGATTGGTTAAAAACCATAATTGGAGTAGAATGAGCCTAGGGAGGATGAAAATGACCTAAATATTCAACCAATGACACAAAATCACCTATTAGATGCACAAGACTGGTTAAAAATCCAAATTGGATTAGAATAAGCCTACGGAGGACGAAAATGACTTAAATGTTCAACCAATCACACAAACTCACTTATTGGATGCACAAGATTGGATAAAAACCTTAATTAGATTATTATAAGCCTAGGGAGGACGAAAATGACCTAAATGTTCAACCAATGACACAAACGCACTTATTGGATGCACAAGATTGGTTAAAAACCCTAATTGGATTAGAATAAGCCTAGGGAGGACGCAAATGACCTAAATGTTAAACCAATGACACAAACGCACTTATTGGATGTACAAGATTGGTAAAAAACCATAATTCGATTAGAATAAGCCTACGGAGGACGAAAATGACCTAAATGTTCAACCAATGACACAAAATCACTTTTTGGATGCACAAAATTGGTTAAAAACCCTAGTTGGATTAGAATAAGTCGAAGGATGACGAAAATGACCTAAATGTTCAACCAATGACACTAACGCACTTCTTGGATGCACGAGATTGGTCAAAAACCCTAATTGGATTGGTATAAGCCTAGGGAGGATGAAAATGACCTAAATGTTCAACTAATGACACAAAATTACTTTTTTGATGCACAAGATTGCTTAAAAACCCTAATTGGATTAGAATAAGCCTAGGGAGGACGAAAATGACCTAAATGTTCAACCAATGACACAAATGCACTTATTGGATGCACAAGATTGGTTAAAAACCCTAATTGGATTAGAATAAGCCTAGGGAGGACGAAAATGACCTACATGTTCAACCAATGACACAAAATCACTTATTGGATGCACAAGATTGGTTAAAAACCATAATTGGAGTAGAATAAGCCTAGGGAGGATGAAAATGACCTAAATATTCAACCAATGACACAAAATCACTTATTAGATGCACAAGTCTGGTTAAAAATCCTAATTGGATTAGAATAAGCCTACGGAGGACGAAAATGACTTAAATGTTCAACCAATCACACAAAATCACTTATTGGATGCACAAGATTGGATAAAAACCTTAATTAGATTATTATAAGCCTAGGGAGGACGAAAATGACCTAAATGATCAACCAATGACACAAACGCACTTATTGGATGCACAAGATTGGTTAAAAACCCTAATTGGATTAGAATAAGCCTAGGGAGGACGCAAATGACCTAAATGTTAAACACATGACACAAACGCACTTATTGGATGTACAAGATTGGTAAAAAACCATAATTCGATTAGAATAAGCCTAGGAAGGACGAAAATGACCTAAATGTTCAACCAATGACACAAAATCACTTTTTGGATGCACAAAATTGGTTAAAAAGCCTAGTTGGATTAGAATAAGTCGAAGGATGACGAAAATGACCTAAATATTCAACCAATGACACTAACGCACTTCTTGGACGCACAAGATTGGTCAAAACCCCTAATTGGATTGGTATAAGCCTAGGGAGGACGAAAATGACCTAAATGTTCAACTAATGACACAAACGCACGTATTGGATGCACAAGATTGGTTAAAAACCCTAATTGGATTAGAATAACCCTACGGAGGACGAAAATTAACTAAATGTTCAACCAATGACACAAAATCACATATTGGATGCACAAGATTGGTTAAAAACTCTAATTGGATTAGAATAAGCCTAGGGAAGACGCAAATGACCTGACTGTTAAACCAATGACACAAACGCACTTATTGGATGTAAAAGATTGGTAAAAAACCATAATTTGATTAGAATAAGCCTAGGAAGGACGAAAATGACCTAAATGTTCAACCAATGACACAAAATCACTTTTTGGATGCACAAAATTGGTTAAAAACCCTAGTTGGATTAGAATAAGTCGAAGGATGACGAAAATGACCTAAATGTTCAACCAATGACACTAACGCACTTCTTGGATGCACAAGATTGGTCAAAAACCCTAATTGGATTGGTATAAGCCTTGGGAGGATGAAAATGACCTAAATGTTCAACTAATGACACAAAATTACTTGTTTGATGCACAAGATTTGTTAAAAACCCTAATTGGATTAGAATAAGCCTAGGGAGGACGAAAATAACCTAAATGTTCAACCAATGAAACAAAATCACTTATTGGATGCACAAGATTGGTTAAAAACCTTAATTGGTTTCGAATAAGCCTAGGGAGGGCGAAAATGACCTAAATGTTCAACAAATGAAACAAATGCACTTATTGGATGCACAAGATTGGTTAAAAACCCTAATTGGATTAGAATAAGGCAAGGGAGGACGAAAATAATCTAAATGTTCAACCAATGACACAAAATCACTTATTGGATGCACAACATTGGTTAAAAACCCTAATTATATTAGAATACGCCCAGGGAGGACGAAAATGACCTAAATGTTGAACCAATGACACAAAATCACTTATTGGATGCACAAGATTGGTTAAAAACGCTAATTGGATTAGGATAAGATTATGGAGGAAGAAAATGACCTAAATATTCAACCAATGACACAAACACACTAAATGGATGCACAAGATTGGTTAAAAACCCTAATTGGATTAGAATAAGCCTAGGGAGGACAAAAAAGAGCTAAATGTTCAACCAATGACACAAAATCACTTATTGGATGCACAAGATTGGTTAAAAACCCTAATTGGATTAGAATAAGCCTAGGGAGGACGAAAATGACCTACATGTTCAACCAATGACACAAAATCACTTATTGGATGCACAAGATTGGTTAAAAACCATAATTGGAGTAGAATAAGCCTAGGGAGGATGAAAATGACCTAAATATTCAACCAATGACACAAAATCACTTATTAGATGCACAAGTCTGGTTAAAAATCCTAATTGGATTAGAATAAGCCTACGGAGGACGAAAATGACTTAAATGTTCAACCAATCACACAAAATCACTTATTGGATGCACAAGATTGGATAAAAACCTTAATTAGATTATTATAAGCCTAGGGAGGACGAAAATGACCTAAATGATCAACCAATGACACAAACGCACATATTGGATGCACAAGATTGGTTAAAAACCCTAATTGGATTAGAATAAGCCTAGGGAGGACGCAAATGACCTAAATGTTAAACACATGACACAAGCGCACTTATTGGATGTACAAGATTGGTAAAAAACCATAATTCGATTAGAATAAGCCTAGGAAGGAAGAAAATGACCTAAATGTTCAACCAATGACACAAAATCACTTTTTGGATGCACAAAATTGGTTAAAAAGCCTAGTTGGATTAGAATAAGTCGAAGGATGACGAAAATGACCTAAATATTCAACCAATGACACTAACGCACTTCTTGGACGCACAAGATTGGTCAAAACCCCTAATTGGATTGGTATAAGCCTAGGGAGGACAAAAATGACCTAAATGTTCAACTAATGACACAAACGCACGTATTGGATGCACAAGATTGGTTAAAAACCCTAATTGGATTAGAATAACCCTACGGAGGACGAAAATTAACTAAATGTTCAACCAATGACACAAAATCACATATTGGATGCACAAGATTGGTTAAAAACTCTAATTGGATTAGAATAAGCCTAGGGAAGACGCAAATGACCTGACTGTTAAACCAATGACACAAACGCACTTATTGGATGTAAAAGATTGGTAAAAAACCATAATTTGATTAGAATAAGCCTAGGAAGGACGAAAATGACCTAAATGTTCAACCAATGACACAAAATCACTTTTTGGATGCACAAAATTGGTTAAAAACCCTAGTTGGATTAGAATAAGTCGAAGGATGACGAAAATGACCTAAATGTTCAACCAATGACACTAACGCACTTCTTGGATGCACGAGATTGGTCAAAAACCCTAATTGGATTGGTATAAGCCTAGGGAGGATGAAAGTGACCTAAATGTTCAATTAATGACACAAAATTACTTGTTTGATGCACATGATTGGTTAAAAACCCTAATTGGATTAGAATAAGCCTAGGGAGGACAAAAATGACCTAAATGTTCAACCAATGACACAAATGCACTTATTGGATGCACAAGATTGGTGAAAAACCCTAATTGGATTAGAATAAGCCTAGGGAGGATGAAAATGACCTAAATGTTCAACCAATGAAACAAAATCACTTATTGGATGCACAAGATTGGTTAAAAACCTTAATTGGATTCGAATAAGCCAAGGGAGGGCGAAAATGACCTAAATGTTCAACCAATGACACAAATGCACTTATTGGATGCAATTGATTTGTTAAAGACCGTAATTGGATTAGAATAAGCCTAGGGAGGACGAAAATGACCTAAATGTTCAACCAATGACACAAAATCACTTATTGGATGCACAAGAATGGTTAAAAACGCTAATTGGATTAGGATAAGATTATGGAGGAAGAAAATGACCTAAATATTCAACCAATGACACAAACACACTAATTGGATGCACAAGATTGGTTAAAAACCCTAATTAGATTAGAATAAGCCTAGGGAGGACAAAAATGAGCTAAATGTTCAACCAATGACACAAAATCACCTATTGGATGCACAAGATTGCTTAAAAACCCTAACTAGATTAGAATAAGCCTAGGTAGGACGAAGATGACCTAAATATTCAACCAATGACACAAAATCACTTATTGGATGCATAAGATTGGTTAAAAACCCTAATTGGAATAGAATAAGCCTAGGGAGGACGAAAATGACCTAAATGTTCAACCAATGACACAAAATCACTTTTTGGATGCACAAAATTGGTTAAAAACCCTAGTTGGATTAGAATAAGTCGAAGGATGACGAAAGTGACCTAAATGTTCAACCAATGACACTAACGCACTTCTTGGATGCACAAGATTGGTCAAAAACC
>JBBPBQ010000008.1:24673909-24691366 GCA_037974755.1 Cicer yamashitae | reverse complement strand
ACAAAATCACTTATTGGATGCACAAGATTGGTTAAAAACCTTAATTGGTTTCGAATAAGCCTAGGGAGGGCGAAAATGACCTAAATGTTCAACAAATGAAACAAATGCACTTATTGGATGCACAAGATTGGTTAAAAACCCTAATTGGATTAGAATAAGGCAAGGGAGGACGAAAATAATCTAAATGTTCAACCAATGACACAAAATCACTTATTGGATGCACAACATTGGTTAAAAACCCTAATTATATTAGAATACGCCCAGGGAGGACGAAAATGACCTAAATGTTGAACCAATGACACAAAATCACTTATTGGATGCACAAGATTGGTTAAAAACGCTAATTGGATTAGGATAAGATTATGGAGGAAGAAAATGACCTAAATATTCAACCAATGACACAAACACACTAATTGGATGCACAAGATTGGTTAAAAACCCTAATTGGATTAGAATAAGCCTAGGGAGGACAAAAAAGAGCTAAATGTTCAACCAATGACACAAAATCACTTATTGGATGCACAAGATTGGTTAAAAACCCTAACTGGATTAGAATAAGCCTAGGGAGGACGAAAATAACCTAAATATTCAACAATTGACACAAAATCACTTATTGGATGCACAAGATTGGTTAAAAACCCTAACTGGATTAGAATAAGCCTAGGGAGGACGAAAATGATCTAAATATTCAACCAATGACACAAAATCACTTATTGGATGCACAAGATTGGTTAAAAACCCTAATTGGAATAGAATAAGCCTTGGGAGGACGAAAATGACCTAAATGTTTAACCAATGACATAAAATCACTTATTGGATGCACAAGATTGGATAAAAACCTTAATTAGATTATTATAAGCCTAAGGAGGACGAAAATGACCTAAATGTTCAACCAATGACACAAACGCACTTATTTGATGCACAAGATTGGTTAAAAACCCTAATTGGATTAGAATAAGCCTAAGGAGAATGCAAATGACTTAAATGTTAAACCAATGACACAAACGCACTTATTGGATGTACAAGATTGGTAAAAAACCATAATTCGATTAGAATAAGCCTAGGAAGGACGAAAATGACCTAAATGTTCAACCAATGACACAAAATCACTTTTTGGATGCACAAAATTGGTTAAAAACCCTAGTTGGATTAGAATAAGTCGAAGGATGACGAAAATGACCTAAATGTTCAACCAATGACACTAACGCACTTCTTGGATGCACAAGATTGGTCAAAAACCCTAATTGGATTGGTATAAGCCTAGGGAGGATGAAAATGACCTAAATGTTCAACTAATGACACAAAATTACTTGTTTGATGCAAAAGATTGGTTAAAAACCCAAATTGGATTAGAATAAACCTAGGGAGGACGAAAATGACCTAAATGTTCAACCAATGACACAAATGCACTTATTGGATGCACAAGATTGGTTAAAAACCCTAACTGGATTAGAATAAGCTTAGGGAGGATGAAAATGAGCTAAATGTTCAACCAATGAAACAAAATCACTTATTGGATGCACAAGATTGGTTAAAAACCTTAATTGGATTCGAATAATCCTAGGGAGGGCGAAAATGACCTAAATGTTCAACTAATGACACAAATGCACTTATTGGATGCACAAGATTGGTTAAACACCCTAATTGATTAGAATAAGCCTACGGAGGACGAAAATTAACTAAATGTTCAAGCAATGACACAAAATCACTTATTGGATGCACAAGATTGGTTAAAAACCCTAATTGGATTAGAATAAGCCTAGGGAGGACGCAAATGACCTACCTGTTGAACCAATGACACAAACGCACTTTTTGGATGTACAAGATTGGTAAAAAACCATAATTCGATTAGAATAAGCCTAGGAAGGACGAAAATGACCTAAATGATCAACCAATGACACAAAATCACTTTTTGGATGCACAAAATTGGTTAAAAACCCTAGTTGGATTAGAATAAGTCGAAGGATGACGAAAATGACCTAAATGTTCAACCAATGACACTAACGCACTTCTTGGATGCACAAGATTGGTCAAAAACCCTAATTGGATTAGAATAAGCCTAGGGAGGATGAAAATGACCTCAATGTTCAACCAATGAAACAAAATCACTTATTGGATGCACAAGAATGGTTAAAAACGCTAATTTGATTAGGATAAGATTATGGAGGATGAAAATGACCTAAATATTCAACCAATGACACAAACACACTAATTGGATGCACAAGATTGGTTAAAAACCCTAATTGGATTAGAATAAGCCTAGGGAGGACAAAAATGAGCTAAATGTTCAACCAATGACACAAAATCACTTATTGGATGCACAAGATTGGTTAAAACCCCTAACTGGATTAGAACAAGCCTAGGTAGGACGAAGATGACCTAAATATTCAACCAATGACACAAAATCACTTATTGGATGCACAAGATTGGTTAAAAACCCTAATTGGAATAGAATAAGCCTAGGGAGGACGAAAATGACCTAAATGTTCAACCAATGACACAAAATCACTTTTTGGATGCACAAAATTGGTTAAAAACCCTAGTTGGATTAGAATAAGTCGAAGGATGACGAAAATGACCTAAATGTTCAACCAATGACACTAACGCACTTCTTGGATGCACGAGATTGGTCAAAAACCCAAATTGGATTGGTATAAGCCTAGGGAGGATGAAAATGACCTAAATGTTCAACTAATGACACAAAATTACTTGTTTGATGCACAAGATTGCTTAAAAACCCTAATTGGATTAGAATAAGCCTAGGGAGGACGAAAATGACCTAAATGTTCAACCAATGACACAAATGCACTTATTGGATGCACAAGATTGGTTAAAAACCCTAATTGGATTAGAATAAGCCTAAGGAGGATGAAAATGACCTAAATGTTCAACCAATGAAACAAAATCACTTATTGGATGCACAAGATTGGTTAAAAACCTTAATTGGATTCGACTAAGCCTAGGGAGGGCGAAAATGACCTAAATGTTCAACCAATGACACAAATGCACTTATTGGATGCACAAGATTGGTTAAAAACCCTAATTGGATTAGAATAAGCCTAGGGAGGACGAAAATGACCTACATGTTCAACCAATGACACAAAATCACTTATTGGATGCACAAGATTGGTTAAAAACCATAATTGGAGTAGAATAAGCCTAGGGAGGATGAAAATGACCTAAATATTCAACCAATGACACAAAATCACTTATTAGATGCACAAGTCTGGTTAAAAATCCTAATTGGATTAGAATAAGCCTACGGAGGACGAAAATGACTTAAATGTTCAACCAATCACACAAAATCACTTATTGGATGCACAAGATTGGATAAAAACCTTAATTAGATTATTATAAGCCTAGGGAGGACGAAAATGACCTAAATGATCAACCAATGACACAAACGCACTTATTGGATGCACAAGATTGGTTAAAAACCCTAATTGGATTAGAATAAGCCTAGGGAGGACGCAAATGACCTAAATGTTAAACACATGACACAAACGCACTTATTGGATGTACAAGATTGGTAAAAAACCATAATTCGATTAGAATAAGCCTAGGAAGGACGAAAATGACCTAAATGTTCAACCAATGACACAAAATCACTTTTTGGATGCACAAAATTGGTTAAAAAGCCTAGTTGGATTAGAATAAGTCGAAGGATGACGAAAATGACCTCAATATTCAACCAATGACACTAACGCACTTCTTGGACGCACAAGATTGGTCAAAACCCCTAATTGGATTGGTATAAGCCTAGGGAGGACGAAAATGACCTAAATGTTCAACTAATGACACAAACGCACGTATTGGATGCAAAAGATTGGTTAAAAACCCTAATTGGATTAGAATAACCCTACGGAGGACGAAAATTAACTAAATGTTCAACCAATGACACAAAATCACATATTGGATGCACAAGATTGGTTAAAAACTCTAATTGGATTAGAATAAGCCTAGGGAAGACGCAAATGACCTGACTGTTAAACCAATGACACAAACGCACTTATTGGATGTAAAAGATTGGTAAAAAACCATAATTTGATTAGAATAAGCCTAGGAAGGACGAAAATGACCTAAATGTTCAACCAATGACACAAAATCACTTTTTGGATGCACAAAATTGGTTAAAAACCCTAGTTGGATTAGAATAAGTCGAAGGATGACGAAAATGACCTAAATGTTCAACCAATGACACTAACGCACTTCTTGGATGCACGAGATTGGTCAAAAACCCTAATTGGATTGGTATAAGCCTAGGGAGGATGAAAATGACCTAAATGTTCAACTAATGACACAAAATTACTTTTTTGATGCACAAGATTGCTTAAAAACCCTAATTGGATTAGAATAAGCCTAGGGAGGACGAAAATGACCTAAATGTTCAACCAATGACACAAATGCACTTATTGGATGCACAAGATTGGTTAAAAACCCTAATTGGATTAGAATAAGCCTAGGGAGGATGAAAATGACCTAAATGTTCAACCAATGAAACAAAATCACTTATTGGATGCACAAGATTGGTTAAAAACCCTAACTGGATTAGAATAAGCCTAGGGAGGACGAAAATGACCTAAATATTCAACCAATGACACAAAATCACTTATTGGATGCACAAGATTGGATAAAAACCTTAATTAGATTATTATAAGCCTAGGGTGGACGAAAATGACCTAAATGTTCAACCAATGACACAAAAGCACTTATTGGATGCACAAGATTGGTTAAAAACCCTAATTGGATTAGAATAAGCCTACGGAGGACGAAAATTAACTCAATGCTTAACCAATGACACAAAATCACTTATTGGATGCACAAGATTGGTTAAGAACCCTAATTGGATTAGAATAAGCCTAGGGAGGACGCAAATGACCTAAATGTTCAACCAATGACATAAATGCACTTATTGGATGCATAAGATTGGTGAAAAACCCTAATTGGATTAGGATAAGCCTAGGGAGGATGAAAATGACCTAAATGTTCAACCAATGAAACAAAATCACTTATTGGATGCACAAGATTGGTTAAAAACCCTAACTGGATTAGAATAAGCCTAGGTAGGACGAAGATGACCTAAATATTCAACCAATGACATAAAATCACTTATTGGATGCACAAGATTGGTTAAAAACCCTAATTGGAATAGAATAAGCCTAGGGAGGACGAAAATGACCTAAATGTTCAACCAATGACACAAAATCACTTTTTGGATGCACAAAATTGGTTAAAAACCCTAGTTGGATTAGAATAAGTCGAAGGATGACGAAAATGACCTAAATGTTCAACCAATGACACTAACGCACTTCTTGGATGCACAAGATTGGTCAAAAACCCTAATTGGATTGGTATAAGCCTAGGGAGGATGAAAATGACCTAAATGTTCAACCAATGACACAAATGCACTTATTGGATGCACAAAATTGGTTAAAAACCCTAATTGGATTAGAATAAGCCTAGGGAGGATGAAAATGACCTAAATGTTCAACCAATGAAACAAAATCACTTATTGGATGCACAAGATTGGTTAAAAACCCTAACTGGATTAGAATAAGCCTAGGGAGGACGAAAATGACCTAAATATTCAACCAATGACACAAAATCACTTATTGGATGCACAAGATTGGATAAAAACCTTAATTAGATTATTATAAGCCTAGGGTGGACGAAAATGACCTAAATGTTCAACCAATGACACAAAAGCACTTATTGGATGCACAAGATTGGTTAAAAACCCTAATTGGATTAGAATAAGCCTACGGAGGACGAAAATTAACTCAATGCTTAACCAATGACACAAAATCACTTATTGGATGCACAAGATTGGTTAAGAACCCTAATTGGATTAGAATAAGCCTAGGGAGGACGCAAATGACCTAAATGTTCAACCAATGACATAAATGCACTTATTGGATGCATAAGATTGGTGAAAAACCCTAATTGGATTAGAATAAGCCTAGGGAGGATGAAAATGACCTAAATGTTCAACCAATGAAACAAAATCACTTATTGGATGCACAAGATTGGTTAAAAACCTTAATTGGATTCGAATAAGCCTAGGGAGGGCGAAAATGACCTAAATGTTCAACCAATGACACAAATGCACTTATTGGATGCAATGGATTTGTTAAAAACCCTAATTGGATTAGAATAAGCCTAGGGAGGATGAAAATGACCTAAATGTTCAACCAATGACACAAAATCACGTATTGGATGCACAAGATTGGTTAAAAACGCTAATTGGATTAGATTAAGATTATGGAGGAAGAAAATGACCTAAATATTCAACCAATGACACAAACACACTAATTGGATGCACAAGATTGGTTAAAAACCCTAATTGGAATAGAATAAGCCTAGGGAGGACGAAAATGACCTAAATGTTCAACCAATGACACAAAATCACTTTTTGGATGCACAAAATTGGTTAAAAACCTTAATTGGATTCGATAATCCTAGGGAGGGCGAAAATGACCTAAATGTTAAACTAATGAAACAAATGCACTTATTGGATGCACAAGATTGGTTAAACACCCTAATTGGATTAGAATAAGCCTACGGAGGACGAATATTAATTAATGTTCAACCAATGACACAAAATCACTTATTGGATGCACAAGATTGGTTAAAAACCCTAATTGGATTAGAATAAGCCTAGGGAGGACGCAAATAATCTACATGTTGAACCAATAACACAAACGCACTTTTTGGATGTACAAGATTGGTAAAAAACCATAATTCGATTAGAATAAGCCTAGGAAGGACGAAAACGACCTAAATGTTCAACCAATGACACAAAATCACTTTTTGGATGCACAAAATTGGTTAAAAACCCTAGTTGGATTAGAATAAGTCGAAGGATGACGAAAATGACCTAAATGTTCAACCAATGACACTAACCTACTTCTTGGATGCACAAGATTGGTCAAAAACCCTAATTGGATTGGTATAAGCCTAGGGAGGATGAAAATGACCTAAATGTTCAACTAATGACACAAAATTACTTGTTTGATGCAAAAGATTGGTTAAAAACCCTAATTGGATTAGAATAAACCTAGGGAGGACGAAAATGACCTAAATGTTCAACCAATGACACAAATGCACTTATTGGATGCACAAGATTGGTTAAAAACCCTAACTGGATTAGAATAAGCCTAGGGAGGATGAAAATGACCTAAATGTTCAACCAATGAAACAAAATCCCTTATTGGATGCACAAGATTGGTTAAAAACCTTAATTGGATTCGAATAATCCTAGGGAGGGCGAAAATGACCTAAATGTTCAACTAATGACACAAATGCACTTATTGGATGCAATGGATTTGTTAAAAACCCTAATTGGATTAGAATAAGCCTAGGGAGGACGAAAATGACCTAAATGTTCAACCAATGACACAAAATCACTTATTGGATGCACAAGATTGGTTAAAAACGCTAATTGGATTAGAATAAGCCTAGGTAGGACGAAGATGACCTAAATATTCAACCAATGACACAAAATCACTTATTGGATGCACAAGATTGGTTAAAAACCCTAATTGGAATAGAATAAGCCTAGGGAGGACGAAAATGACCTAAATGTTCAACCAATGACACAAAATCACTTTTTGGATGCACAAAATTGGTTAAAAACCCTAGTTGGATTAGAATAAGTCGAAGGATGACGAAAATGACCTAAATGTTCAACCAATGACACTAACCTACTTCTTGGATGCACAAGATTGGTCAAAAACCCTAATTGGATTGGTATAAGCCTAGGGAGGATGAAAATGACCTAAATGTTCAACTAATGACACAAAATTACTTGTTTGATGCAAAAGATTGGTTAAAAACCCTAATTGGATTAGAATAAACCTAGGGAGGACGAAAATGACCTAAATGTTCAACCAATGACACAAATGCACTTATTGGATGCACAAGATTGGTTAAAAACCCTAACTGGATTAGAATAAGCCTAGGGAGGATGAAAATGACCTAAATGTTCAACCAATGAAACAAAATCCCTTATTGGATGCACAAGATTGGTTAAAAACCTTAATTGGATTCGAATAATCCTAGGGAGGGCGAAAATGACCTAAATGTTCAACTAATGACACAAATGCACTTATTGGATGCAATGGATTTGTTAAAAACCCTAATTGGATTAGAATAAGCCTAGGGAGGACGAAAATGACCTAAATGTTCAACCAATGACACAAAATCACTTATTGGATGCACAAGATTGGTTAAAAACGCTAATTGGATTAGAATAAGCCTAGGTAGGACGAAGATGACCTAAATATTCAACCAATGACACAAAATCACTTATTGGATGCACAAGATTGGTTAAAAACCCTAATTGGAATAGAATAAGCCTAGGGAGGACGAAAATGACCTAAATGTTCAACCAATGACACAAAATCACTTTTTGGATGCACAAAATTGGTTAAAAACCCTAGTTGGATTAGAATAAGTCGAAGGATGACGAAAATGACCTAAATGTTCAACCAATGACACTAACGCACTTCTTGGATGCACGAGATTGGTCAAAAACCCTAATTGGATTGGTATAAGCCTAGGGAGGATGAAAATGACCTAAATGTTCAACTAATGACACAAAATTACTTGTTTGATGCACAAGATTGCTTAAAAACCCTAATTGGATTAGAATAAGCCTAGGGAGGACGAAAATGACCTAAATGTTCAACCAATGACACAAATGCACTTATTGGATGCACAAGATTGGTTAAAAACCCTAATTGGATTAGAATAAGCCTAAGGAGGATGAAAATGACCTAAATGTTCAACCAATGAAACAAAATCACTTATTGGATGCACAAGATTGGTTAAAAACCTTAATTGGAGTAGAATAAGCCTAGGGAGGATGAAAATGACCTAAATATTCAACCAATGACACAAAATCACTTATTAGATGCACAAGTCTGGTTAAAAATCCTAATTGGATTAGAATAAGCCTACGGAGGACGAAAATGACTTAAATGTTCAACCAATCACACAAAATCACTTATTGGATGCACAAGATTGGATAAAAACCTTAATTAGATTATTATAAGCCTAGGGAGGACGAAAATGACCTAAATGATCAACCAATGACACAAACGCACTTATTGGATGCACAAGATTGGTTAAAAACCCTAATTGGATTAGAATAAGCCTAGGGAGGACGCAAATGACCTAAATGTTAAACACATGACACAAACGCACTTATTGGATGTACAAGATTGGTAAAAAACCATAATTCGATTAGAATAAGCCTAGGAAGGACGAAAATGACCTAAATGTTCAACCAATGACACAAAATCACTTTTTGGATGCACAAAATTGGTTAAAAAGCCTAGTTGGATTAGAATAAGTCGAAGGATGACGAAAATGACCTCAATATTCAACCAATGACACTAACGCACTTCTTGGACGCACAAGATTGGTCAAAACCCCTAATTGGATTGGTATAAGCCTAGGGAGGACGAAAATGACCTAAATGTTCAACTAATGACACAAACCCACGTATTGGATGCAAAAGATTGGTTAAAAACCCTAATTGGATTAGAATAACCCTACGGAGGACGAAAATTAACTAAATGTTCAACCAATGACACAAAATCACATATTGGATGCACAAGATTGGTTAAAAACTCTAATTGGATTAGAATAAGCCTAGGGAAGACGCAAATGACCTGACTGTTAAACCAATGACACAAACGCACTTATTGGATGTAAAAGATTGGTAAAAAACCATAATTTGATTAGAATAAGCCTAGGAAGGACGAAAATGACCTAAATGTTCAACCAATGACACAAAATCACTTTTTGGATGCACAAAATTGGTTAAAAACCCTAGTTGGATTAGAATAAGTCGAAGGATGACGAAAATGACCTAAATGTTCAACCAATGACACTAACGCACTTCTTGGATGCACAAGATTGGTCAAAAACCCTAATTGGATTGGTATAAGCCTAGGGAGGATGAAAATGACCTAAATGTTCAACCAATGACACAAAATCACTTATTGGATGCACAAGATTGGATAAAAACCTTAATTAGATTATTATAAGCCTAGGGAGGACGAAAATGACCTAAATGTTCAACCAATGACACAAACGCACTTACTGGATGCACAAGATTGGTTAAAAACCCTAATTGGATTAGAATAAGCCTACGGAGGACGAAAATTAACTAAATGTTCAACCAATGACACAAAATCACTTATTGGATGCACAAGATTGGTTAAAAACCCTAATTGGATTAGAATAAGCCTAGGGAGGACGCAAATGACCTAACTGTTGAACCAATGACACAAACGCACTTTTTGGATGTACAAGATTGGTAAAAAACCATAATTCGATTAGAATAAGCCTAGGAAGGACGAAAATGACCTAAATGTTCAACCAATGACACAAAATCAATTTTTGGATGCACAAAATTGGTTAAAAACCCTAGTTGGATTAGAATAAGTCGAAGGATGACGAAAATGACCTAAATGTTCAATCAATGACACTAACGCACTTCTTGGATGCACAAGATTGGTCAAAAACCCTAATTGGATTGGTATAAGCTTAGGGAGGATGAAAATGACCTAAATGTTCAACTAATGACACAAAATTACTTGTTTGATGCAAAAGATTGGTTAAAAACCCTAATTGGATTAGAATAAACCTAGGGAGGACGAAAATGACCTAAATGTTCAACCAATGACACAAATGCACTTATTGGATGCACAAGATTGGTTAAAAACCCTAACTGGATTAGAATAAGCCTAGGGAGGATGAAAATGACCTAAATGTTCAACCAATGAAACAAAATCCCTTATTGGATGCACAAGATTGGTTAAATACCTTAATTGGATTCGAATAATCCTAGGGAGGGCGAAAATGACCTAAATGTTTAACTAATGAAACAAATGCACTTATTGGATGCACAAGTTTGGTTAAACACCCTAATTGGATTAGAATAAGCCTACGGAGGACGAAAATTAACTAAGTGTTCAACCAATGACACAAAATCACTTATTGGATGCACAAGATTGGTTAAAAACCCTAATTGGATTAGAATAAGCTTAGGGAGGATGCACATGACCTAACTGTTGAACCAATGACACAAACGCACTTTTTGGATGTACAAGATTGGTAAAAAACCATAATTCGATTAGAATAAGCCTAGGAAGGACGAAAATGACCTAAATGTTCAACCAATGACACAAAATCACTTTTTGGATGCACAAAAGTGGTTAAAAACCCTAGTTGGATTAGAATAAGTCGAAGGATGACGAAAATGACCTAAATGTTCAACTAATGACACTAACGCACTTCTTGGATGCACAAGATTGGTCAAAAACCCTAATTGGATTGGTATAAGCCTAGGGAGGATGAAAATGACCTGAATGTTCAACTAATGACACAAAATTACTTGTTTGATGCACATGATTGGTTAAAAACCCTAATTGGATTAGAATAAACCTAGGGAGGACGAAAATCACCTAAATGTTCAACCAATGACACAAATGCACTTATTGGATGCACAAGATTGGTGAAAAACCCTAATTGGATTAGAATAAGCCTAGGGAGGATGAAAATGACCTAAATGTTCAACCAATGAAACAAAATCACTTATTGGATGCACAAGATTGGTTAAAAACCTTAATTGGATTCGAATAAGCCTAGGGAGGGCGAAAATGACCTAAATGTTCAACCAATGACACAAATGCACTTATTGGATGCAATGGATTTGTTAAAAACCCTAATTGGATTAGAATAAGCCTAGGGAGAACGAAAATGACCTAAATGTTCAACCAATGACACAAAATCACTTATTGGACGCACAAGATTGGTTAAAAACGCTAATTGGATTAGGATAAGATTATGGAGGAAGAAATTGACCTAAATATTCAACCAATGACACAAACACACTAATTGGATGCACAAGATTGGTTAAAAACCCTAATTGGATTAGAATAAGCCTAGGGAGGACAAAAATGAGCTAAATGTTAAACCAATGACACAAAATCACTTATTGGATGCACAAGATTGGTTAAAAACTCTAACTAGATTAAAACAAGCCTAGGTAGGACGAAGATGACCTAAATATTCAACCAATGACACAAAATCACTTATTGGATGCACAAGATTGGTTAAAAACCCTAATTGGAATAGAATAAGCCTAGGGAGGACGAAAATGACCTAAATGTTCAACCAATGACACAAAATCACTTTTTGGATGCACAAAATTGGTTAAAAACCCTAGTTGGATTAGAATAAGTCGAAGGATGACGAAAATGACCTAAATGTTCAACCAATGACACTAACGCACTTCTTGGATGCACAAGATTGGTCAAAATTCCTAATTGGATTGGTATAAGCCTAGGGAGGATGAAAATGTCCTAAATGTTCAACTAATGACACAAAATTACTTGTTTGATGCACAAGATTGCTTAAAAACCCTAATTGGATTAGAATAACCCTAGGGAGGACGAAAATGACCTAAATGTTCAACCAATGACACAAATGCACTTATTGGATGCACAAGATTGGTTAAAAACCCTAATTGGATTATTATAAGCCTAGGGAGGACGAAAATGACCTAAATGTTCAACCAATGACACAAACGCACTTATTGGATGCACAAGATTGGTTAAAAACCGTAATTGGATTAGAATAAGCCTACGGAGGACGAAAATTAACTACATGTTCAACCAATGACACAAAATCACTTATTTGATGCACAAGATTGGTTAAAAACCCTAATTGGATTAGAATAAGCCTAGGGAGGACGCAAATGACCTAACTGTTAAACCAATGACACAAACGCACTTATTGGATGCACAAGATTGGTAAAAAACCATAGTTGGAGTAGAATAAGCCTAGGGAGGACGAAAATGACCTAAATGTTCAACCAATGACACAAAATCACTTTTTAGATGCACAAAATTGGTTAAAAACCCTAGTTGGATTAGAGTAAGTCGAAGGATGAAGAAAATGACCTAAATGTTCAACCAATGACACTAACGCACTTCTTGGATGCACAAGATTGGTCAAAAACCCTAATTGGATTGGTATAAGCCTAGGGAGGATGAAAATGACCTAAATGTTCAACCAATGACACAAATGCACTTATTGGATGCACAAGATTGGTTAAAAACCCTAATTGGATTAAAATAAGCCTAGAGAGGATGAAAATGACCTAAATGTTCAACCAATGACACAAATGCACTTATTGGATGCACAAGATTGGATAAAAACCTTAATTAGATTATTATAAGCCTAGGGAGGACGAAAATGACCTAAATGTTCAACCTATGACACAAACGCACTTATTGGATGCACAAGATTTGTTAAAAACCCTAATTGGATTAGAATAAGCCTACGGAGGACGAAAATTAACTAAATGTTCAACCAATGACACAAAATCACTTATTGGATGCACAAGATTGGTTAAAAACTCTAATTGGATTAGAATAAGCCTAGGGAGGACGAAAATGACCTAATTGTTAAACCAATGACACAAACGCACTTATTGGATGTACAAGATTGGTAAAAAACCATAATTCGATTAGAATAAGCCTAGGAAGGACGAAAATGACCTAAATGTTCAACCCATGACACAAAATCACTTATTGGACGCACAAAATTGGTGAAAAACCCTAGTTGGATTAGAATAAGTCGAAGGATGACGAAAATGACCTAAATGTTCAACCAATGACACTAACGCACTTCTTGGATGCACAAGATTGGTCAAAAACCCTAATTGGATTGGTATAAGCCTAGGGAGGATGAAAATGACCTAAATGTTCAACCAATGACACAAAATCACTTATTGGATGCACAAGATTGGATAAAAACCTTAATTAGATTATTATAAGCCTAGGGAGGACGAAAATGACCTAAATGTTCAACCAATGACACAAACGCACTTACTGGATGCACAAGATTGGTTAAAAACCCTAATTGGATTAGAATAAGCCTACGGAGGACGAAAATTAACTAAATGTTCAACCAATGACACAAAATCACTTATTGGATGCACAAGATTGGTTAAAAACCCTAATTGGATTAGAATATGTCTAGGGAGGACGCAAATGACCTAACTGTTAAACCAATGACACAAACGCACTTATTGGATGTACAAGATTGGTAAAAAACAATAATTCGATTAGAATAAGCCTAGGAAGGACGAAAATGACCTAAATGTTCAACCAATGACACAAATGCACTTATTGGATGCACAAGATTGGTTAAAAACCCTAATTGGATTAGAATAAGCCTAGGGAGGCTGAAAATGACCTAAATGTTCAACCAATGGAACAAAATCACTTATTGGATGCACAAGATTGGTTAAAAACCTTAATTGGATTCGAATAAGCCTAGGGAGGGCGAAAATGACCTAATTGTTCAACCAATGACACAAATGCACTTATTGGATGCACAAGATTGGTTGAAAACCCTAATTGGATTAGAATAAGCCTAGGGAGGATGAAAATGATCTAAATGTTCAACCAATGACACAAAATCACTTATTGGATGCACAACATTGGTTAAAAACCCTAATTATATTAGAATACGCCCAGGGAGGATGAAAATGACCTAAATGTTCAACCAATGAAACAAAATCACTTATTGGATGCACAAGATTGGTTAAAAACCCTAACTGGATTAGAATAAGCCTAGGGAGGACGAAAATGACCTAAATATTCAACAATTGACACAAAATCACTTATTGGATGCACAAGATTGGATAAAAACCTTAATTAGATTATTATAAGCCTAGGGAGGACGAAAATGACCTAAATGTTCAACCAATGACACAAACGCACTTATTGGATGCACAAGATTGGTTAAAAACCCTAATTGGATTAGAATAAACCTAGGGAGGACGAAAATGACCTGAATGTTCAACCAATGACACAAATGCACTTATTGGATGCACAAGATTGGTTAAAAACCCTAACTGGATTAGAATAAGCCTAGGGAGGACGCAAATGACCTAACTGTTGAACCAATGACACAAACGCACTTTTTGGATGTACAAGATTGGTAAAAAACCATAATTCGATTAGAATAAGCCTAGGAAGGACGAAAATGACCTAAATGTTCAACCAATGACACAAAATCAATTTTTGGATGCACAAAATTGGTTAAAAACCCTAGTTGGATTAGAATAAGTCGAAGGATGACGAAAATGACCTAAATGTTCAATCAATGACACTAACGCACTTCTTGGATGCACAAGATTGGTCAAAAACCCTAATTGGATTGGTATAAGCTTAGGGAGGATGAAAATGACCTAAATGTTCAACTAATGACACAAAATTACTTGTTTGATGCAAAAGATTGGTTAAAAACCCTAATTGGATTAGAATAAACCTAGGGAGGACGAAAATGACCTAAATGTTCAACCAATGACACAAATGCACTTATTGGATGCACAAGATTGGTTAAAAACCCTAACTGGATTAGAATAAGCCTAGGGAGGATGAAAATGACCTAAATGTTCAACCAATGAAACAAAATCCCTTATTGGATGCACAAGATTGGTTAAATACCTTAATTGGATTCGAATAATCCTAGGGAGGGCGAAAATGACCTAAATGTTTAACTAATGAAACAAATGCACTTATTGGATGCACAAGTTTGGTTAAACACCCTAATTGGATTAGAATAAGCCTACGGAGGACGAAAATTAACTAAGTGTTCAACCAATGACACAAAATCACTTATTGGATGCACAAGATTGGTTAAAAACCCTAATTGGATTAGAATAAGCTTAGGGAGGATGCACATGACCTAACTGTTGAACCAATGACACAAACGCACTTTTTGGATGTACAAGATTGGTAAAAAACCATAATTCGATTAGAATAAGCCTAGGAAGGACGAAAATGACCTAAATGTTCAACCAATGACACAAAATCACTTTTTGGATGCACAAAAGTGGTTAAAAACCCTAGTTGGATTAGAATAAGTCGAAGGATGACGAAAATGACCTAAATGTTCAACTAATGACACTAACGCACTTCTTGGATGCACAAGATTGGTCAAAAACCCTAATTGGATTGGTATAAGCCTAGGGAGGATGAAAATGACCTGAATGTTCAACTAATGACACAAAATTACTTGTTTGATGCACATGATTGGTTAAAAACCCTAATTGGATTAGAATAAACCTAGGGAGGACGAAAATCACCTAAATGTTCAACCAATGACACAAATGCACTTATTGGATGCACAAGATTGGTGAAAAACCCTAATTGGATTAGAATAAGCCTAGGGAGGATGAAAATGACCTAAATGTTCAACCAATGAAACAAAATCACTTATTGGATGCACAAGATTGGTTAAAAACCTTAATTGGATTCGAATAAGCCTAGGGAGGGCGAAAATGACCTAAATGTTCAACCAATGACACAAATGCACTTATTGGATGCAATGGATTTGTTAAAAACCCTAATTGGATTAGAATAAGCCTAGGGAGAACGAAAATGACCTAAATGTTCAACCAATGACACAAAATCACTTATTGGACGCACAAGATTGGTTAAAAACGCTAATTGGATTAGGATAAGATTATGGAGGAAGAAATTGACCTAAATATTCAACCAATGACACAAACACACTAATTGGATGCACAAGATTGGTTAAAAACCCTAATTGGATTAGAATAAGCCTAGGGAGGACAAAAATGAGCTAAATGTTAAACCAATGACACAAAATCACTTATTGGATGCACAAGATTGGTTAAAAACTCTAACTAGATTAAAACAAGCCTAGGTAGGACGAAGATGACCTAAATATTCAACCAATGACACAAAATCACTTATTGGATGCACAAGATTGGTTAAAAACCCTAATTGGAATAGAATAAGCCTAGGGAGGACGAAAATGACCTAAATATTCAACCAATGACACAAAATCACTTTTTGGATACACAAAATTGGTTAAAAACCCTAGTTGGATTAGAATAAGTCGAAAGATGACAAAAATGACCTAAATGTTCAACCAATGACACTAACGCACTTCTTGGATGCACAAGATTGGTCAAAAACCCTAATTGGATTGGTATAAGCCTAGGGAGGATGAAAATGACCTAAATGTTCAACCAATGACACAAATGCACTTATTGGATGCACAAAATTGGTTAAAAACCCTAATTGGATTAGAATAAGCCTAGGGAGGATGAAAATGACCTAAATGTTCAACCTATGAAACAAAATCACTTATTGGATGCACAAGATTGGTTAAAAACCCTAACTGGATTAGAATAAGCCTAGGGAGGACGAAAATGACCTAAATATTCAACAATTGACACAAAATCACTTATTGGATGCACAAGATTGGATAAAAACCTTAATTAGATTATTATAAGCCTAGGGAGGACGAAAATGACCTAAATGTTCAACCAATGACACAAACGCACTTATTGGATGCACAAGATTGGTTAAAAACCCTAATTGGATTAGAATAAAC
>JBBPBQ010000008.1:24650649-24665523 GCA_037974755.1 Cicer yamashitae | reverse complement strand
GCCTAGGGAGGATGAAAATGACCTAAATGTTCAACCAATGAAACAAAATCACTTATTGGATGCACAAGATTTGTTAAAAACCTTAATTGGATTGGTATAAGCCTAGGGAGGACGCAAATGACCTAAATGTTCAACTAATGACACAAAATCACTTGTTTGATGCACAAGATTGGTTAAAAACCCTAATTGGAATAGAATAAGCCTAGGGAGGACGAAAATGACCTAAATGTTTAACCAACGACATAAAATCACTTATTGGATGCACAAGATTGGATAAGAACCTTAATTAGATTATTATAAGCCTAAGGAGGACGAAAATGACCTAAATGTTCAACCAATGACACAAACGCACTTATTGGATGCACCAGATTGGTTAAAAACCATAATTGGAGTAGAATAAGCCTAGGGAGGACGAAAATGACCTAAATATTCAACCAATGACACAAAATCACTTATTGGATGCACAAGACTGGTTAAAAATCCTAATTGGATTAGAATAAGCCTATGGAGGATGAAAATTAACTAAATGTTCAACCAATGACACAAAATGACTTATTGGACGCACAAGATTGGTTAAAAACCCTAATTGGATTAGAATAAGCCAAGGGAGGACGCAAATGACCTAACTGTTAAACCAATGACACAAACGCACTTATTGGATGTTCAAGATTGTTAAAAAACCATAATTCGATTAGAATAAGCCTAGGAAGGACTAAAATGACCTAAATGTTCAACCAATGACACAAAATCAGTTTTTGGATGCACAAAATTGGTTAAAAACCCTAGTTGGATTAGAATAAGTCGAAGGATGACGAAAATGACCTAAATTTTCAACCAATGACACTAACGCACTTCTTGGATGCACAAGATTGGTCAAAAACCCTAATTGGATTGGTATAAGCCTAGGGAGGACGAAAATGACCTAAATGTTCAACTAATGACACAAAGTTACTTGTTTGATGCACAAGATTGGTTAAAAACCCTAATTGGATTAGAATAAGCCTAGGGAGGACGAAAATGACCTAAATGTTCAACCAATGACACAAATGCACTTATTGGATGCACAAGATTGGTTAAAAACCCTAATTGGATTAGAATATGCCTAGGGAGGATGAAAATGACCTAAATGTTCAACCAATGAAACAAAATCACTTATTGGATGCACAAGATTTGTTAAAAACCTTAATTGGATTGGTATAAGCCTAGGGAGGACGCAAATGACCTAAATGTTCAACTAATGACACAAAATCACTTGTTTGATGCACAAGATTGGTTAAAAATCCTAATTGGAATAGAATAAGCCTAGGGAGAACGAAAATGACCTAAATGTTTAACCAACGACATAAAATCACTTATTGGATGCACCAGATTGGATAAAAACCTTAATTAGATTATTATAAGCCTAAGGAGGACGAAAATGACCTAAATGTTCAACCAATGACACAAACGCACTTATTGGTTGCACCAGATTGGTTAAAAACCCTAATTGGATTAGAATAAGCCTAGGGAGGATAAAAATGAGCTAAATGTTCAATCGATGACACAAAATCACTTATTGGATGCACAAGATTGGTTAAAAACCCTAACTGGATTAGAATAAGCCTAGGGAGGACTAAAATGACCTAAATATTTAACCAATGACACAAAATCACATATTGGATGCACAAGATTGGTTAAAAACCCCAACTGGATTAGAATAAGCCTATGGAGGACGAAAATGACCTAAATATTCAACCATTGACACAAAATCACTTATTGCATGCATAAGATTGGTTAAAAACCCTAATTGGAATAGAGTAAGCCTAGGGAGGACGAAAATGACCTAAATGTTCAACCAATGTTACAAAATCACTTATTGGATGCACAAGATTGGTTAAAAACCCTAAATGGATTAGAATAAGCCTAGAGAGGCCGAAAATGACCTAAATGTTCAACCAATGACACAAATGCACTTATTAGATGCACAAGATTGGTTAAAAACCCTAATTGGATTAGAATATGCCTAGGGAGGACGAAAATGATCTAAATGTTCAACCAATGACACAAAATCACTTATTGGATGCACAACATTGGTTAAAAACCCTAATTAGATTAGAATACGCCCAGGGAGGACAAAAATGACCTAAATGTTGAAACAATGACACAAAATCACTTATTGGATGCACAAGATTGGTTAAAAACGCTAATTGGATTAGGATAAGATTATGGAGGAAGAAAATGACCTAAATATTCAACCAATGACACAAACACACTAATTGGATGCACAAGATTGGTTAAAAACCCTAATTGGATTAGAATAAGCCCAGGGAGGATAAAAATGAGCTAAATGTTCAATCGATGACACAAAATCACTTATTGGATGCACAAGATTGGTTAAAAACCCTAACTCGATTAGAATAAGCCTAGGGAGGACTAAAATGACCTAAATATTTAACCAATGACACAAAATCACATATTGGATGCACAAGATTGGTTAAAAACCCTAATTGGATCAGAATAAGCCTAGGGAGGATGAAAATGACCTAAATATTCAACCAATGAAACAAAATCACTTATTGGATGCACAAGATTGGTTAAAAACCTTAATTGGATTCGAATAAGCCTAGGGAGGGCGAAAATGACCTAAATGTTCAACCAATGACACAAATGCACTTATTGGATGCACAAGATTGGTTAAAAACTCTAATTGGATTAGAATAAGCCTAGGGACGACGAAAATGATCTAAATGTTCAACCAATGACACAAAATAACTTATTGGATGCACAACATTGGTTAAAAACCCTAATTAGATTAGAATAAGCCCAGAGAAGACAAAAATGACCTAAATGATGAACCAATGACACAAAATCACTTATTGGTTGCACAAGATTGGTTAAAAACGCTAATTGGATTAGAATAAGATTATGGAGGAAGAAAATGACCTAAATATTCAACCAATGACACAAACGCACTAATTGGATGCACAAGATTGGTTAAAAACCCTAATTGGATTAGAATAAGCCTAGGGAGGACAAAATTGAGCTAAATGTGCAACCATTGACACAAAATCACTTATTGGATGCACAAGATTGGTTAAAAACCCCAACTGGATTAGAATAAGCCTAGGGAGGACGAAAATGACCTAAATATTCAACCATTGACACAAAATCACTTATTGCATGCATAAGATTGGTTAAAATCCCTAATTGGAATAGAGTACGCCTACGGAGGACGAAAATGACCTAAATGTTAAACCAATGACACAAACGCACTTATTGGATGTACAAGATTGGTAAAAAACCATAATTCGATTAGAATAAGCCTAAGAAGGACGAAAATGACCTAAATGTTCAACCAATGACACAAAATCACTTTTTGGATGCACAAAATTGGTTAAAAACCCTAGTTGGATTAGAATAAGTCGAAGGATGACGAAAATGACCTAAATGTTCAACCAATGACACTAACGCACTTCTTGGATGCACAAGATTGGTCAAAAACCCTAATTGGATTGGTATAAGCCTAGGGAGGATGAAAATGACCTAAATGTTCAACCAATGACACAAATGCACTTATTGGATGCACAAGATTGGTTAAAAACTCTAATTGGATTAGAATAAGCCTAGGGAGGACGAAAATGACCTAATTGTTTAACCAATGACACAAACGCACTTATTGGATGTACAAGATTGGTAAAAAACCATAATTCGATTAGAATAAGCCTAGGAAGGACGAAAATGACCTAAATGTTCAACCCATGACACAAAATCACTTTTTGGATGCACAAAATTGGTTAAAAACCCTAGTTGGATTAGAATAAGTCGAAGGATGACGAAAATGACCTAAATGTTCAACCAATGACACTAACGCACTTCTTGGATGCACGAGATTGGTCAAAAACCCTAATTGGATTGGTATAAGCCTAGGGAGGATGAAAATGACCTAAATGTTCAACTAATGACACAAAATTACTTTTTTGATGCACAAGATTGCTTAAAAACCCTAATTGGATTAGAATAAGCCTAGGGAGGACGAAAATGACCTAAATGTTCAACCAATGACACAAATGCACTTATTGGATGCACAAGATTGGTTAAAAACCCTAATTGGATTAGAATAAGCCTAGGGAGGATGAAAATGACCTAAATATTCAACCAATTAAACAAAATCACTTATTGGATACACAAGATTGGTTAAAAACCTTAATTGGATTAGAATAAGCCTAGGGAGGACGAGAATGACCTACATGTTCAACCACCGACACAAAATCACTTATTGGATGCACAAGATTGGTTAAAAACCCTAATTGGATTAGAAGAAGCCCAGGGAGGACAAAAATGACCTAAATATTCAACCAAGGACATAAACGCACTTATTGGATGCACAAGATTGGTTAAAAACCCGAATTGCAGTAGAATAAGCATAGGGAGGACGAAAATGACCTAAATATTCAACCAATGACACAAAATCACTTATTGGATGCACAAGACTGGCTAAAAACCTTAATTGGATTAGAATAAGCCTAGGGAGGGCGAAAATGACCTAAATGTTCAACCAATGACACAAATGAACTTATTGCATGCACAACATTGGTTAAAAACCCAAATTGGATTAGAATAAGCCTAGGGAGGATGAAAATGACCTAAATGTTCAACCAATGACATAAAATCACTTATTGGATGCACAAGATTGGATAAAAACCTTAATTAGATTATTATAAGCCTAGGGAGGACGAAAATGACCTAAATGTTCAACCAATGACACAAACGCACTTATTGGATGCACAAGATTGGTTAAAAACCCTAATTGGATTAGAATAAGCCTAGGGAGGACGAAAATGACCTAAATGTTCAACCAATGACACAAAATCACATATTGGATGCACAAGATTGGTTAAAAACCCTAATCGGATTAGAATAAGCCTAGGGAGGACGAAAATGACCTAAATGTTCAACTAATGACACAAAATCACATATTGGATGCACAAGATTGGTTAAAAACCCTAATTGGATTAGAATAAGCCTAGGGAGGACGAAAATGACCTAAATGTTCAACAAATGACACAAAATCACATATTGGATGCACAAGATTGGTTAAAAACCCTAATTGGATTAGAATAAGCGTTGGGAGGACGAAAATGACCTAAATGTTCAACCAATGACACAAAATCACTAATTGGATGCACAAGATTGGTTAAAAACCCTAATTGGATTAGAATAAGCCTAGGGAGGACGAAAATGACCTAAATGTTCAACCAATGACACAAAATCACTTATTGGATGCACAAGATTGGTTAAAAACCCTAATTGGATTAGAATAAGCCTAGGGAGGATGAAAATGACCTAAATGTTCAACCAATGAAACAAAATCACTTATTGGATGCACAAGATTGGTTAAAAACCTTAATTGGATTCGAATAAGCCTAGGGAGGGCGAAAATGACCTAAATGTTCAACCAATGACACAAATGCACTTATTGGATGCACAAGATTGGATAAAAACCCTAATTGGATTAGAATAAGCCTAGGGAGGACGAAAATGATCTAAATGTTCAACCAATGACACAAAATCACTTATTGGATGCACAACATTGGTTAAAAACCCTAATTAGATTAGAATAAGCCCAGGGAGGACGAAAATGACCTAAATGTTGCACCAATGACATAAAATCACTTATTGGATGCACAAGATTGGTTAAAAACGCTAATTGGTTAGAATAAGATTATGGAGGAAGAAAATGACCTAAATATTCAACCAATGACACAAACGCACTAATTGGATGCACAAGATTGGTTAAAAACCCTAATTGGATTAGAATAAGCCGAGGGAGGACAAAAATGAGCTAAATGTGCAACCATTGACACAAAATCACTTATTGGATGCACAAGATTGGTTAAAAACCCCAACTGGATTAGAATAAGCCTAGGGAGGACGAAAATGACCTAAATATTCAACCATTGACACAAAATCACTTATTGCATGCATAAGATTGGTTAAAAACCCTAATTGGAATAGAGTAAGCCTAGGGAGGACGAAAATGACCTAAATGTTCAACCAATGTTACAAAATCACTTATTGGATGCACAAGATTGGTTAAAAACCCTAAATGGATTAGAATAAGCCTAGAGAGGCCGAAAATGACCTAAATGTTCAACCAATGACACAAATGCACTTATTAGATGCACAAGATTGGTTAAAAACCCTAATTGGATTAGAATATGCCTAGGGAGGACGAAAATGATCTAAATGTTCAACCAATGACACAAAATCACTTATTGGATGCACAACATTGGTTAAAAACCCTAATTAGATTAGAATACCCCCACGGAGGACGAAAATGACCTAAATGTTGAACCAATGACACAAAATCACTTATTGGATGCACAAGATTGGTTAAAAACGCTAATTGGATTAGGATAAGATTATGGAGGAAGAAAATGACCTAAATATTCAACCAATGACACAAACACACTAATTGGATGCACAAGATTGGTTAAAAACCCTAATTGGATTAGAATAAGCCCAGGGAGGATAAAAATGAGCTAAATGTTCAATCGATGACACAAAATCACTTATTGGATGCACAAGATTGGTTAAAAACCCTAACTCGATTAGAATAAGCCTAGGGAGGACTAAAATGACCTAAATATTTAACCAATGACACAAAATCACATATTGGATGCACAAGATTGGTTAAAAACCCTAATTGGATTAGAATAAGCCTAGGGAGGACGAAAATGACCTAAATGTTCAACCAATGACACAAATGCACTTATTGGATGCACAAGATTGGTTAAAAACCCTAATTGGATCAGAATAAGCCTAGGGAGGATGAAAATGACCTAAATATTCAACCAATGAAACAAAATCACTTATTGGATGCACAAGATTGGTTAAAAACCTTAATTGGATTCGAATAAGCCTAGGGAGGGCGAAAATGACCTAAATGTTCAACCAATGACACAAATGCACTTATTGGATGCACAAGATTGGTTAAAAACTCTAATTGGATTAGAATAAGCCTAGGGACGACGAAAATGATCTAAATGTTCAACCAATGACACAAAATAACTTATTGGATGCACAACATTGGTTAAAAACCCTAATTAGATTAGAATAAGCCCAGAGAAGACAAAAATGACCTAAATGATGAACCAATGACACAAAATCACTTATTGGTTGCACAAGATTGGTTAAAAACGCTAATTGGATTAGAATAAGATTATGGAGGAAGAAAATGACCTAAATATTCAACCAATGACACAAACGCACTAATTGGATGCACAAGATTGGTTAAAAACCCTAATTGGATTAGAATAAGCCTAGGGAGGACAAAATTGAGCTAAATGTGCAACCATTGACACAAAATCACTTATTGGATGCACAAGATTGGTTAAAAACCCCAACTGGATTAGAATAAGCCTAGGGAGGACGAAAATGACCTAAATATTCAACCATTGACACAAAATCACTTATTGCATGCATAAGATTGGTTAAAATCCCTAATTGGAATAGAGTACGCCTACGGAGGACGAAAATGACCTAAATGTTAAACCAATGACACAAACGCACTTATTGGATGTACAAGATTGGTAAAAAACCATAATTCGATTAGAATAAGCCTAAGAAGGACGAAAATGACCTAAATGTTCAACCAATGACACAAAATCACTTTTTGGATGCACAAAATTGGTTAGAAACCCTAGTTGGATTAGAATAAGTCGAAGGATGATGAAAATGACCTTAATGTTCAACCAATGACACTAACGCACTTCTTGGATGCACAAGATTGGTTAAAAACCCTAATTGGATTAGAATAAGCCTAGGGAGGACGAAAATGACCTAAATGTTCAACCAATGACACAAATGCACTTATTGGATGCACAAGATTGGTTAAAAACCCTAATTGGATTAGAATAAGCCTAGGGAGGATGAAAATGACCTAAATATTCAACCAATGAAACAAAATCACTTATTGGATGCACAAGATTGGTTAAAAACCTTAATTGGATTCGAATAAGCCTAGGGAGGGCGAAAATGACCTAAATGTTCAACCAATGACACAAATGCACTTATTGGATGCACAAGATTGGTTAAAAACTCTAATTGGATTAGAATAAGCCTAGGGACGACGAAAATGATCTAAATGTTCAACCAATGACACAAAATAACTTATTGGATGCACAACATTGGTTAAAAACCCTAATTAGATTAGAATAAGCCCAGAGAAGACAAAAATGACCTAAATGATGAACCAATGACACAAAATCACTTATTGGTTGCACAAGATTGGTTAAAAACGCTAATTGGATTAGAATAAGATTATGGAGGAAGAAAATGACCTAAATATTCAACCAATGACACAAACGCACTAATTGGATGCACAAGATTGGTTAAAAACCCTAATTGGATTAGAATAAGCCTAGGGAGGACAAAATTGAGCTAAATGTGCAACCATTGACACAAAATCACTTATTGGATGCACAAGATTGGTTAAAAACCCCAACTGGATTAGAATAAGCCTAGGGAGGACGAAAATGACCTAAATATTCAACCATTGACACAAAATCACTTATTGCATGCATAAGATTGGTTAAAATCCCTAATTGGAATAGAGTACGCCTACGGAGGACGAAAATGACCTAAATGTTAAACCAATGACACAAACGCACTTATTGGATGTACAAGATTGGTAAAAAACCATAATTCGATTAGAATAAGCCTAAGAAGGACGAAAATGACCTAAATGTTCAACCAATGACACAAAATCACTTTTTGGATGCACAAAATTGGTTAGAAACCCTAGTTGGATTAGAATAAGTCGAAGGATGATGAAAATGACCTTAATGTTCAACCAATGACACTAACGCACTTCTTGGATGCACAAGATTGGTTAAAAACCCTAATTGGATTAGAATAAGCCTAGGGAGGACGAAAATGACCTAAATGTTCAACCAATGACACAAATGCACTTATTGGATGCACAAGATTGGTTAAAAACCCTAATTGGATTAGAATAAGCCTAGGGAGGATGAAAATGACCTAAATATTCAACCAATGAAACAAAATCACTTATTGGATGCACAAGATTGGTTAAAAACCTTAATTGGATTCGAATAAGCCTAGGGAGGGCGAAAATGACCTAAATCTTCAACCAATGACACAAATGCACTTATTGGATGCAAAAGATTGGTTAAAAACTCTAATTGGATTAGAATAAGCCTAGGGACGACGAAAATGATCTAAATGTTCAACCAATGACACAAAATAACTTATTGGATGCACAACATTGGTTAAAAACCCTAATTAGATTAGAATAAGCCCAGAGAAGACAAAAATGACCTAAATGATGAACCAATGACACAAAATCACTTATTGGTTGCACAAGATTGGTTAAAAACGCTAATTGGATTAGAATAAGATTATGGAGGAAGAAAATGACCTAAATATTCAACCAATGACACAAACGCACTAATTGGATGCACAAGATTGGTTAAAAACCCTAATTGGATTAGAATAAGCCTAGGGAGGACAAAAATGAGCTAAATGTGCAACCATTGACACAAAATCACTTATTGGATGCACAAGATTGGTTAAAAACCCCAACTGGATTAGAAAAAGCCTAGGGAGGACGAAAATGACCTAAATATTCAACCATTGACACAAAATCACTTATTGCATGCATAAGATTGGTTAAAATCCCTAATTGGAATAGAGTAAGCCTAGGGAGGACGGAAATGACCTAAATGTTAAACCAATGACACAAACGCACTTATTGGATGTACAAGATTGGTAAAAAACCATAATTCGATTAGAATAAGCCTAAGAAGGACGAAAATGACCTAAATGTTCAACCAATGACACAAAATCACTTTTTGGATGCACAAAATTGGTTAAAAACCCTAGTTGGATTAGAATAAGTCGAAGGATGACGAAAATGACCTAAATGTTCAACCAATGACACTAACGCACTTCTTGGATGCACAAGATTTGTCAAAAACCCTAATTGGATTGGTATAAGCCTAGGGAGGATGAAAATGACCTAAATGTTCAACTAATGACAAAAAATTACTTGTTTGATGCAAAAGTTTGGTTAAAAACCCTAATTGGATTAGAATAAGTCTAGGGAGGACGAAAATGACCTAAATGTTCAACCAATGACACAAATGCACTTATTGGATGCACAAGATTGGTTAAAAACCTAATTGGATTAGAATAAGCCTATGGAGGATGAAAATGACCTAAATGTTCAACCAAAGAAACAAAATCACTTATTGGATGCACAAGATTGGTGAAAAACCTTAATTGGATTCGAATAATCCTAGGGAGGGCGAAAATGACCTAAATGTTCAACCAATGACACAAATGCACTTATTGGATGCACAAGATTGGTTAAACACCCTAATTGGATTAGAATAAGCCTACGGAGGACGAAAATTAACTAAATGTTCAACCAATGACACAAAATGACTTATTGGACGCACAAGATTGGTTAAAAACCCTAATTGGATTAGAATAAGCCAAGGGAGGACGCAAATGACCTAACTGTTAAACCAATGACACAAACGCACTTATTGGATGTACAAGATTGTTAAAAAACCATAATTCGATTAGAATAAGCCTAGGAAGGACTAAAATGACCTAAATGTTCAACCAATGACACAAAATCACTTTTTGGATGCACAAAGTTGGTTAAATACCCTAGTTGGATTAGAAATAGTCGAAGGATGACGAAAATGACCTAAATTTTCAACCAATGACACTAACGCACTTCTTGGATGCACAAGATTGGTCAAAAACCCTAATTGGATTGGTATAAGCCTAGGGAGGACGAAAATGACCTAAATGTTCAACTAATGACACAAAGTTACTTGTTTGATGCACAAGATTGGTTAAAAACCCTAATTGGATTAGAATAAGCCTAGGGAGGACGAAAATGACCTAAATGTTCAACCAATGACACAAATGCACTTATTGGATGCACAAGATTGGTTAAAAACCCTAATTGGATTAGAATAAGCCTAGGGAGGATGAAAATGACCTAAATGTTCAACCAATGAAACAAAATCACTTATTGGATGCACAAGATTTGTTAAAAACCTTAATTGGATTGGTATAAGCCTAGGGAGGACGCAAATGACCTAAATGTTCAACTAATGACACAAAATCACTTGTTTGATGCACAAGATTGGTTAAAAACCCTAATTGGAATAGAATAAGCCTAGGGAGGACGAAAATGACCTAAATGTTTAACCAACGACATAAAATCACTTATTGGATGCACAAGATTGGATAAAAACCTTAATTAGATTATTATAAGCCTAAGGAGGACGAAAATGACCTAAATGTTCAACCAATGACACAAACGCACTTATTGGATGCACCAGATTGGTTAAAAACCCTAATTGGATTAGAATAAGCCTAGGGAGGACGAAAATGACCTACATGTTCAACCAATGAGACAAAATCACTTATTGGATGCACAAGATTGGTTAAAAACCATAATTGGAGTAGAATAAGCCTAGGGAGGACGAAAATGACCTAAATATTCAACCAATGACACAAAATCACTTATTGGATGCACAAGACTGGTTAAAAATCCTAATTGGATTAGAATAAGCCTACGGAGGACGAAAATGACCTAAATGTTCAACCAATGACACATAATCACTTATTGGATGCACAAGATTGGATAAAAACCTTAATTAGATTATTATAAGCCTAGGGAGGACGAAAATGACCTAAATGTTCAACCAATGACACAAATGCACTTATTGGATGCACAAGATTGGTTCAAAACCCTAATTGGATTAGAATAAGCCTAGGGAGGATGCAAATGACCTAAATGTTAAACCAATGACACAAACACACTTATTGGATAAACAAGATTGGTAAAAAACCTTAATTCGATTAGAATAAGCCTAGGAAGGGTAAAAATGACCTAAATGTGCAACCAATGACACAAATGCACTTATTGGATGCACAAGATTGGTTAAACACCCTAATTGGATTAGAATAAGCCTAGGGAGGACGAAAATGATCTAAATGTTCAACCAATGACACAAAATCACTTATTGGATGCACAACATTGGTTAAAAACCCTAATTAGATTAGAATACCCCCACGGAGGACGAAAATGACCTAAATGTTGAACCAATGACACAAAATCACTTATTGGATGCACAAGATTGGTTAAAAAAGCTAATTGGATTAGGATAAGATTATGGAGGAAGAAAATGACCTAAATATTCAACCAATGACACAAACACACTAATTGGATGCACAAGATTGGTTAAAAACCCTAATTGGATTAGAATAAGCCCAGGGAGGATAAAAATGAGCTAAATGTTCAATCGATGACACAAAATCACTTATTGGATGCACAAGATTGGTTAAAAACCCTAACTCGATTAGAATAAGCCTAGGGAGGACTAAAATGACCTAAATATTTAACCAATGACACAAAATCACATATTGGATGCACAAGATTGGTTAAAAACCCTAATTGGATTAGAATAAGCCTAGGGAGGACGAAAATGACCTAAATGTTCAACCAATGACACAAATGCACTTATTGGATGCACAAGATTGGTTAAAAACCCTAATTGGATCAGAATAAGCCTAGGGAGGATGAAAATGACCTAAATATTCAACCAATGAAACAAAATCACTTATTGGATGCACAAGATTGGTTAAAAACCTTAATTGGATTCGAATAAGCCTAGGGAGGGCGAAAATGACCTAAATGTTCAACCAATGACACAAATGCACTTATTGGATGCACAAGATTGGTTAAAAACTCTAATTGGATTAGAATAAGCCTAGGGACGACGAAAATGATCTAAATGTTCAACCAATGACACAAAATAACTTATTGGATGCACAACATTGGTTAAAAACCCTAATTAGATTAGAATAAGCCTAGGGAAGACAAAAATGACCTAAATGATGAACCAATGACACAAAATCACTTATTGGTTGCACAAGATTGGTTAAAAACGCTAATTGGATTAGAATAAGATTATGGAGGAAGAAAATGACCTAAATATTCAACCAGTGACACAAACGCGCTAATTGGATGCACAAGATTGGTTAAAAACCCTAATTGGATTAGAATAAGCCTAGGGAGGACAAAAATGAGCTAAATGTGCAACCATTGACACAAAATCACTTATTGGATGCACAAGATTGGTTAAAAACCCCAACTGGATTAGAAAAAGCCTAGGGAGGACGAAAATGACCTAAATATTCAACCATTGACACAAAATCACTTATTGCATGCATAAGATTGGTTAAAATCCCTAATTGGAATAGAGTAAGCCTAGGGAGAACGAAAATGACCTAAATGTTAAACCAATGACACAAACGCACTTATTGGATGTACAAGATTGGTAAAAAACCATAATTCGATTAGAATAAGCCTAAGAAGGACGAAAATGACCTAAATGTTCAACCAATGACACAAAATCACTTTTTGGATGCACAAAATTGGTTAAAAACCCTAGTTGGATTAGAATAAGTCGAAGGATGACGAAAATGACCTAAATGTTCAACCAATGACACTAACGCACTTCTTGGATGCACAAGATTTGTCAAAAACCCTAATTGGATTGGTATAAGCCTAGGGAGGATGAAAATGACCTAAATGTTCAACTAATGACAAAAAATTACTTGTTTGATGCAAAAGTTTGGTTAAAAACCCTAATTGGATTAGAATAAGTCTAGGGAGGACGAAAATGACCTAAATGTTCAACCAATGACACAAATGCACTTATTGGATGCACAAGATTGGTTAAAAACCTAATTGGATTAGAATAAGCCTATGGAGGATGAAAATGACCTAAATGTTCAACCAAAGAAACAAAATCACTTATTGGATGCACAAGATTGGTGAAAAACCTTAATTGGATTCGAATAATCCTAGGGAGGGCGAAAATGACCTAAATGTTCAACCAATGACACAAATGCACTTATTGGATGCACAAGATTGGTTAAACACCCTAATTGGATTAGAATAAGCCTACGGAGGACGAAAATTAACTAAATGTTCAACCAATGACACAAAATGACTTATTGGACGCACAAGATTGGTTAAAAACCCTAATTGGATTAGAATAAGCCAAGGGAGGACGCAAATGACCTAACTGTTAAACCAATGACACAAACGCACTTATTGGATGTACAAGATTGTTAAAAAACCATAATTCGATTAGAATAAGCCTAGGAAGGACTAAAATGACCTAAATGTTCAACCAATGACACAAAATCACTTTTTGGATGCACAAAGTTGGTTAAATACCCTAGTTGGATTAGAAATAGTCGAAGGATGACGAAAATGACCTAAATTTTCAACCAATGACACTAACGCACTTCTTGGATGCACAAGATTGGTCAAAAACCCTAATTGGATTGGTATAAGCCTAGGGAGGACGAAAATGACCTAAATGTTCAACTAATGACACAAAGTTACTTGTTTGATGCACAAGATTGGTTAAAAACCCTAATTGGATTAGAATAAGCCTAGGGAGGACGAAAATGACCTAAATGTTCAACCAATGACACAAATGCACTTATTGGATGCACAAGATTGGTTAAAAACCCTAATTGGATTAGAATAAGCCTAGGGAGGATGAAAATGACCTAAATGTTCAACCAATGAAACAAAATCACTTATTGGATGCACAAGATTTGTTAAAAACCTTAATTGGATTGGTATAAGCCTAGGGAGGACGCAAATGACCTAAATGTTCAACTAATGACACAAAATCACTTGTTTGATGCACAAGATTGGTTAAAAACCCTAATTGGAATAGAATAAGCCTAGGGAGGACGAAAATGACCTAAATGTTTAACCAACGACATAAAATCACTTATTGGATGCACAAGATTGGATAA
>JBBPBQ010000008.1:24621082-24631956 GCA_037974755.1 Cicer yamashitae | reverse complement strand
ATGCACAAGATTGGTTAAAAACCGTAATTGGATTAGAATATGCCTAGGGAGGACGAAAAGGATCAAATGTTCAACCAATGACACAAAATCACTTATTGGATGCACAACATTGGTTAAAAACCCTAATTAGATTAGAATACGCCCAGGGAGGACAAAAATGGCCTAAATGTTGAAACAATGACACAAAATCACTTATTGGATGCACAAGATTGGTTAAAAACGCTAATTGGTTAGCATAAGATTATGGAGGAAGAAAATGAACTAAATATTCAACCAATGACACAAACGCACTAATTGGATGCACAAGATTGGTTAAAAACTCTAATTGGATTAGAATAAGCCTAGGGAGGACAAAAATGAGCTAAATGTGCAACCATTGACACAAAATCACTTATTGGATGCACAAGATTGGTTAAAAACCCGAACAGGATTAGAATAAGCCTAGGGAGGACGAAAATGACCTAAATATTCAACCATTGACACAAAATCACTTATTGCATGCATAAGATTGGTTAAAAACCCTAATTGGAATAGAGTAAGCCTAGGGAGGACGAAAATGACCTAAATGTTCAACCAATGACACAAAATCACTTATTAGATGCACAAGATTGGTTAAAATCCGTAATTGGATTAGAATATGCCTAGGGAGGACGAAAAGGATCAAATGTTCAACCAATGACACAAAATCACTTATTGGATGCACAACATTGGTTAAAAACTCTAATTAGATTAGAATACCCCCACGGAGGACGAAAATGACCTAAATGTTGAACCAATGACACAAAATCACTTATTGGATGCACAAGATTGGTTAAAAATGCTTATTGGTTAGAATAAGATTATGGAGGAAGAAAATGACCTAAATATTCAACCAATGACACAAACACACTAATTGGATGCAAAAGATTGGTTAAAAACCCTAATTGGATTAGAATAAGCCTAGGGAGGATGCATATGAGCTAAATGTGCAACCATTGACACAAAATCACTTATTGGATGCACAACATTGGTTAAAAACTCTAATTAGATTAGAATACCCCCACGGAGGACGAAAATGACCTAAATGTTGAACCAATGACACAAAATCACTTATTGGATGCACAAGATTGGTTAAAAACGCTAATTGGTTAGAATAAGATTATGGAGGAAGAAAATGACCTAAATATTCAACCAATGACACAAACGCACTAATTGGATGCACAAGATTGGTTAAAAACCCTAATTGGATTAGAATAAGCCTAGGGAGGACAAAAATGAGCTAAATGTGCAACCATTGACACAAAATCACTTATTGGATGCACAAGATTGGTTAAAAACCCGAACAGGATTAGAATAAGCCTAGGGAGGACGAAAATGACCTAAATATTCAACCATTGACACAAAATCACTTATTGCATGCATAAGATTGGTTAAAAACCCTAATTGGAATAGAGTAAGCCTAGGGAGGACGAAAATGACCTAAATGTTCAACCAATGACACAAAATCACTTATTGGATGCACAAGATTGGTTAAAAACCCTAAATGGATTAGAATAAGCCTAGAGAGGCCGAAAATGACCTAAATGTTCAACCAATGACACAAATGCACTTATTAGATGCACAAGATTGGTTAAAAACCCTAATTGGATTAGAATATGCCTAGGGAGGACGAAAATGATCTAAATGTTCAACCAATGACACAAAATCACTTATTGGATGCACAACATTGGTTAAAAACCCTAATAAGATTAGAATACGCCCAGGGAGGACAAAAATGACCTAAATGTTGAAACAATGACACAAAATCACTTATTGGATGCACAAGATTGGTTAAAAACGCTAATTGGATTAGGATAAGATTATGGAGGAAGAAAATGACCTAAATATTCAACCAATGACACAAACGCACTAATTGGATGCACAAGATTGGTTAAAAACCCTAATTGGATTAGAATAAGCCTAGGGAGGACAAAAATGAGCTAAATGTGCAACCATTGACACAAAATCACTTATTGGATGCACAAGATTGGTTAAAAACCCCAACTGGATTAGAATAAGCCTAGGGAGGACGAAAATGACCTAAATATTCAACCATTGACACAAAATCACTTATTGCATGCATAAGATTGGTTAAAAACCCTAATTGGAATAGAGTAAGCCTAGGGAGGACGAAAATGACCTAAATGTTCAACCAATGACACAAAATCACTTATTGGATGCACAAGATTGGTTAAAAACCCTAAATGGATTAGAATAAGCCTAGAGAGGCCGAAAATGACCTAAATGTTTAACCAATGACACAAATGCACTTATTAGATGCACAAGATTGGTTAAAAACCCTAATTGGATTAGAATATGCCTAGGGAGGACGAAAATGATCTAAATGTTCAACCAATGACACAAAATCACTTATTGGATGCACAACATTGGTTAAAAACCCTAATTAGATTAGAATACGCCCAGGGAGGACAAAAATGACCTAAATGTTGAAACAATGACAAAAAATCACTTATTGGATGCACAAGATTGGTTAAAAACGCTAATTGGATTAGGATAAGATAATGGAGGAAGAAAATGACCTAAATATTCAACCAATGACACAAACATACTTATTGGATGCACAAGATTGGTTAAACACCCTAATTGGATTAGAATAAGCCTAGGGAGGATGAAAATGATCTAAATGTTCAACCAATGACACAAAATCACTTATTGGATGCACAACATTGGTTAAAAACTCTAATTAGATTAGAATACCCCCACGGAGGACGAAAATGACCTAAATGTTGAACCAATGACACAAAATCACTTATTGGATGCACAAGATTGGTTAAAAATGCTTATTGGTTAGAATAAGATTATGGAGGAAGAAAATGACCTAAATATTCAACCAATGACACAAACACACTAATTGGATGCAAAAGATTGGTTAAAAACCCTAATTGGATTAGAATAAGCCTAGGGAGGATGCATATGAGCTAAATGTGCAACCATTGACACAAAATCACTTATTGGATGCACAACATTGGTTAAAAACTCTAATTAGATTAGAATACCCCCACGGAGGACGAAAATGACCTAAATGTTGAACCAATGACACAAAATCACTTATTGGATGCACAAGATTGGTTAAAAACGCTAATTGGTTAGAATAAGATTATGGAGGAAGAAAATGACCTAAATATTCAACCAATGACACAAACGCACTAATTGGATGCACAAGATTGGTTAAACACCCTAATTGGATTAGAATAAGCCTAGGGAGGATGAAAATGATCTAAATGTTCAACCAATGACAAAAAATCACTTATTAGATGCACAAGATTGGTTAAAAACCGTAATTGGATTAGAATATGCCTAGGGAGGACGAAAAGGATCAAATGTTCAACCAATGACACAAAATCACTTATTGGATGCACAACATTGGTTAAAAACCCTAATTAGATTAGAATACGCCCAGGGAGGACAAAAATGGCCTAAATGTTGAAACAATGACACAAAATCACTTATTGGATGCACAAGATTGGTTAAAAACGCTAATTGGTTAGCATAAGATTATGGAGGAAGAAAATGAACTAAATATTCAACCAATGACACAAACGCACTAATTGGATGCACAAGATTGGTTAAAAACTCTAATTGGATTAGAATAAGCCTAGGGAGGACAAAAATGAGCTAAATGTGCAACCATTGACACAAAATCACTTATTGGATGCACAAGATTGGTTAAAAACCCGAACAGGATTAGAATAAGCCTAGGGAGGACGAAAATGACCTAAATATTCAACCATTGACACAAAATCACTTATTGCATGCATAAGATTGGTTAAAAACCCTAATTGGAATAGAGTAAGCCTAGGGAGGACGAAAATGACCTAAATGTTCAACCAATGACACAAAATCACTTATTAGATGCACAAGATTGGTTAAAATCCGTAATTGGATTAGAATATGCCTAGGGAGGACGAAAAGGATCAAATGTTCAACCAATGACACAAAATCACTTATTGGATGCACAACATTGGTTAAAAACCCTAATTAGATTAGAATACGCCCAGGGAGGACAAAAATGGCCTAAATGTTGAAACAATGACACAAAATCACTTATTGGATGCACAAGATTGGTTAAAAACGCTAATTGGATTAGGATAAGATTATGGAGGAAGAAAATGACCTAAATATTCAACCAATGACACAAACATACTAATTGGATGCACAAGATTGGTTAAACACCCTAATTGGATTAGAATAAGCCTAGGGAGGATGAAAATGATCTAAATGTTCAACCAATGACACAAAATCACTTATTGGATGCACAACATTGGTTAAAAACTCTAATTAGATTAGAATACCCCCACGGAGGACGAAAATGACCTAAATGTTGAACCAATGACACAAAATCACTTATTGGATGCACAAGATTGGTTAAAAACGCTAATTGGTTAGAATAAGATTATGGAGGAAGAAAATGACCTAAATATTCAACCAATGACACAAACGCACTAATTGGATGCACAAGATTGGTTAAAAACCCTAATTGGATTAGAATAAGCCTAGGGAGGACAAAAATGAGCTAAATGTGCAATCATTGACACAAAATCACTTATTGGATGCACAAGATTGGTTAAAAACCCGAACAGGATTAGAATAAGCCTAGGGAGGACGAAAATGACCTAAATATTCAACCATTGACACAAAATCACTTATTGCATGCATAAGATTGGTTAAAAACCCTAATTGGAATAGAGTAAGCCTAGGGAGGACGAAAATGACCTAAATGTTCAACCAATGACACAAAATCACTTATTGGATGCACAAGATTGGTTAAAAACCCTAAATGGATTAGAATAAGCCTAGAGAGGCCGAAAATGACCTAAATGTTCAACCAATGACACAAATGCACTTATTAGATGCACAAGATTGGTTAAAAACCCTAATTGGATTAGAATATGCCTAGGGAGGACGAAAATGATCTAAATGTTCAACCAATGACACAAAATCACTTATTGGATGCACAACATTGGTTAAAAACCCTAATAAGATTAGAATACGCCCAGGGAGGACAAAAATGACCTAAATGTTGAAACAATGACACAAAATCACTTATTGGATGCACAAGATTGGTTAAAAACGCTAATTGGATTAGGATAAGATTATGGAGGAAGAAAATGACCTAAATATTCAACCAATGACACAAACGCACTAATTGGATGCACAAGATTGGTTAAAAACCCTAATTGGATTAGAATAAGCCTAGGGAGGACAAAAATGAGCTAAATGTGCAACCATTGACACAAAATCACTTATTGGATGCACAACATTGGTTAAAAACTCTAATTAGATTAGAATACCCCCACGGAGGACGAAAATGACCTAAATGTTGAACCAATGACACAAAATCACTTATTGGATGCACAAGATTGGTTAAAAACGCTAATTGGTTAGAATAAGATTATGGAGGAAGAAAATGACCTAAATATTCAACCAATGACACAAACGCACTAATTGGATGCACAAGATTGGTTAAACACCCTAATTGGATTAGAATAAGCCTAGGGAGGATGAAAATGATCTAAATGTTCAACCAATGACAAAAAATCACTTATTAGATGCACAAGATTGGTTAAAAACCGTAATTGGATTAGAATATGCCTAGGGAGGACGAAAAGGATCAAATGTTCAACCAATGACACAAAATCACTTATTGGATGCACAACATTGGTTAAAAACCCTAATTAGATTAGAATACGCCCAGGGAGGACAAAAATGGCCTAAATGTTGAAACAATGACACAAAATCACTTATTGGATGCACAAGATTGGTTAAAAACGCTAATTGGTTAGCATAAGATTATGGAGGAAGAAAATGAACTAAATATTCAACCAATGACACAAACGCACTAATTGGATGCACAAGATTGGTTAAAAACTCTAATTGGATTAGAATAAGCCTAGGGAGGACAAAAATGAGCTAAATGTGCAACCATTGACACAAAATCACTTATTGGATGCACAAGATTGGTTAAAAACCCGAACAGGATTAGAATAAGCCTAGGGAGGACGAAAATGACCTAAATATTCAACCATTGACACAAAATCACTTATTGCATGCATAAGATTGGTTAAAAACCCTAATTGGAATAGAGTAAGCCTAGGGAGGACGAAAATGACCTAAATGTTCAACCAATGACACAAAATCACTTATTAGATGCACAAGATTGGTTAAAATCCGTAATTGGATTAGAATATGCCTAGGGAGGACGAAAAGGATCAAATGTTCAACCAATGACACAAAATCACTTATTGGATGCACAACATTGGTTAAAAACCCTAATTAGATTAGAATACGCCCAGGGAGGACAAAAATGGCCTAAATGTTGAAACAATGACACAAAATCACTTATTGGATGCACAAGATTGGTTAAAAACGCTAATTGGATTAGGATAAGATTATGGAGGAAGAAAATGACCTAAATATTCAACCAATGACACAAACATACTAATTGGATGCACAAGATTGGTTAAACACCCTAATTGGATTAGAATAAGCCTAGGGAGGATGAAAATGATCTAAATGTTCAACCAATGACACAAAATCACTTATTGGATGCACAACATTGGTTAAAAACTCTAATTAGATTAGAATACCCCCACGGAGGACGAAAATGACCTAAATGTTGAACCAATGACACAAAATCACTTATTGGATGCACAAGATTGGTTAAAAACGCTAATTGGTTAGAATTAGATTATGGAGGAAGAAAATGAACTAAATATTCAACCAATGACACAAACGCACTAATTGGATGCACAAGATTGGTTAAAAACTCTAATTGGATTAGAATAAGCCTAGGGAGGACAAAAATGAGCTAAATGTGCAACCATTGACACAAAATCACTTATTGGATGCACAAGATTGGTTAAAAACCCCAACTGGATTAGAATAAGCCTAGGGAGGACGAAAATGACCTAAATATTCAACCATTGACACAAAATCACTTATTGCATGCATAAGATTGGTTAAAAACCCTAATTGGAATAGAGTAAGCCTATGGAGGACGAAAATGACCTAAATGTTCAACCAATGACACAAAATCACTTATTGGATGCACAAGATTGGTTAAAAACCCTAATTGGATTAGGATAAGATTATGGAGGAAGAAAATGACCTAAATATTCAACCAATACCACAAACACACTAATTGGATGCACAAGATTGGTTAAAAACCCTAATTGGATTAGAATAAGCCTAGGGAGGACAAAAATGTGCTAAATGTTCAACCAATGACCCAAAATCACTTATTGGATGCACAAGATTGGGTAAAAACCCTAATTGGAATAGAATAAGCCTAGGGAGGACGAAAATGACCAAAATGTTCAGCCAATGACATAAAATCACTTATTGGATGCACAAGATTGGATAAAAACCTTAATTAGATTGTTATAAGCCTAGGGAGGACGAAAATGACCTAAATGTTCAACCAATGACACAAACGCACTTATTGGATGCACAAGATTGGATAAAAAGCCTAATCGGATTAGAATTAGCCTAGGGAGGACGCAAATGACCTATATGTTAAACCAATGACACAAACGCACTTATTGGATGTACAAGATTGGTCAAAAACCCTAATTGGATTAGTATAAGCCGAGGGAGGATGAAAATGACCTAAATGTTGAACTAATGACACAAAATCGCTTGTTTGATGCACAAGATTGGTTAAAAACCCTAATTGGATTAGAATAAGGCTAGGGAGGACGAAAATGACCTAAATGTTCAACCAATGACACAAATGCACTTATTGGATGCACAAGATTGGTTAAAAACCCTAATTGGATTAGAATAAGCCTAGGCAGGACAAAAATGAGCTAAATGTGCAACCATTGACACAAAATCACTGATTGGATGCACAAGATTGGTTAAAAACCCCAACTGGATTAGAATAAGCCTAGGGAGGACGAAAATGACCTAAATATTCAACCATTGACACAAAATCACTTATTGGATGCATAAGATTGGTTAAAAACCCTAATTGGAATAGAATAAGCCTAGGGAGGACGAAAATGACCTAAATGTTCAACCAATGACACAAAATCACTTATTGGATGCACAAGATTGGTTAAAAACCCTAATTGGATTAGAATAAGCCTAGAGAAGCCGAAAATGACCTAAATGTTCAACCAATGACACAAATGCACTTATTAGATGCACAAGATTGGTTAAAAACCCTAATTGGATTAGAATAAGCCTAGGGAGGATGAAAATGACCTAAATGTTCAACCAATGACATAAAATCACTTATTGGATGCACAAGATTGGATAAAAACCTTAATTAGATTATTTTAAGCCTAAGGAGGACGAAAATGACCTAAATGTTCAACCAATGACACCAACGCACTTATTGGATGCACAAGATTGGTTAAGAACCATAATTGGGTTAGAATAAGCCTACGGAAGACGAAAATTAACTAAATGTTCAACCAATGACACAAAATCACTTATTGGATGCACAAGATGGTTAAAAACCCTAATTGAATTAGAATAAGCCTAGGGTGGACGCAAATGACCTAATTGTTAAACCAATGACACAAATGCACTTATTGGATGTACTAGATTGGTAAAAAACCATAATTCGATTAGAATAAGCCTAGGAAGGACGAACATGACCTAAATGTTCAACCAATGACACAAAATCATTTTTGGATGCACAAATTTGGTTAAAAACCTTAGTTGGATTTAAATAAGTCGTAGGACGACGAAAATGACCAAAATGTTCAACCAATGACACAAATGCACTTATTGGATGCACAAGATTGGTTAAAAACCCTAATTGGATTAGAATATGCCTAGGGAGGACGAAAATGATCTAAATATTCAACCAATGACCCAAAATCACTTATTGGATGCATAAGATTGGTTAAAAACCCTAATTGGAATAGAATAAGCCTAGGGAGGACGAAAATGACCTAAATGTTCAACCAATGACACAAATGCACTTATTATATGCACAAGATTGGTTAAAAACCCTAATTGGATTAGAATAAGCCTAAGCAGGACAAAAACGAGCTAAATGTGCAACCATTGACACAAAATCACTTATTGGATGCACAAGTTTGGTTAAAAACCCCAACTGGATCAGAATAAGCCTAGGGAGGACGAAAATGACCTAAATATTTAACCATTGACACAAAATCACATATTGGATGCATAAGATTGGTTAAAAAACCTAATTGGAATAGAATAAGCCTAGGGAGGACGAAAATGACCTAAATGTTCAACCAATGACACAAAATCACTTATTGGATGCACAAGATTGGTTAAAAACCCTAATTGGAATAGAATAAGCCTAGGGAGGATGAAAATGACTTAAATGTTCAACCAATGACACAAAATCACTTATTGGATGCATAAGATTGGTTAAAAACCCTAATTGGAATAGAATAAGCCTAGGCAGGACAAAAACGAGCTAAATGTGCAACCATTGACACAAAATCACTTATTGGATGCACAAGATTGGGTAAAAACCCTAATTGGATTAGAATATGCCTAGGGAGGACGAAAATGATCTAAATGTTCAACCAATGACACAAAATCACTTATTGGATGCATAAGGTTGGTTAAAAAACCTAATTGGAATAGAATAAGCCTAGGGAGGAGGAAAATGACCTAAATGTTCAACCAATGACACAAAATCACTTATTGGATGCATAAGATTGGTTAAAACCCTAATTGGATTAGAATAAGTCTAGGGAGGATGAAAATGACCTAAATGTTCAACCAATGAAACAAAATCACTTATTGGATGCACAAGAGTGGTTAACAACCTTAATTGGATTCAAATAAGCCTAGGGAGGGCGAAAATGACCAAAATGACCAAAATGTTCAACAAATGACACAAATGCACTTATTGGATGCCAAGATTGGTTAAAAACCCTAATTGGATAAAAATATGCCTAGGGAGGACGAAAATGATCTAAATGTTCAACTAATGACACAAAATCACTTATTGGATGCACAACATTGGTTAAAAACCCTAATTAGATTAGAATACCCCCACGGAGGACGAAAATGACCTAAATGTTGAACCAATGACACAAAATCACTTATTGGATGCACAAGATTGGTTAAAAACGCTAATTGGATTAGGATAAGCCTAGGGAGGACGAAAATGACCTAAATGTTCAACCAATGACACAAACGCACTTATTGGATGCACAAGATTGGATAAAAACCCTAATTGGATTAGAATTAGCCTAGGGAGGACGCAAATGACCTAAATGTTAAACCAATGACACAAACGTACTTATTGGATGTACAAGATTGGTCAAAAACCCTAATTGGATTAGTATAAGTCTAGGGAGGATGAAAATGACCTAAATCTTGAACTAATGACACAAAGTCACTTGTTTGATACACAAGATTGGTTATAAACCCTAATTGGATTAGAATAAGCCTAGAGAGGCCGAAAATGACCTAAATGTTCAACCAATGACACAAATGCACTTATTAGATGCACAAGATTGGTTAAAAACCCTAATTGGAATAGAATAAGCCTAGGGAGGACGAAAATGACCTAAATGTTCAACCAATGACACAAAATCACTTATTGGATGCACAAGATTGGTTAAAAACCCTAATAGGATTAGAATAAGCCTAGAGAGGCCGAAAATGACCTAAATGTTCAACCAATGACACAAATGCACTTATTAGATGCACAAGATTGGTTAAAAACCCTAATTGGATTAGAATAAGCCTAGGGAAGATGAAAATGTCCTAAATGTTCAACCAATGACATAAAATCACTTATTGGATTCACAAGATTGGATAAAAACCTTAATTAGATTATTTTAAGCCTAAGGAGGACGAAAATGACCTAAATGTTCAACCAATGACAC
>JBBPBQ010000008.1:24587857-24598251 GCA_037974755.1 Cicer yamashitae | reverse complement strand
CACTTATTGGATGCACAAGATTGGTTAAAAACCCTAATTGGATTAGAATAAGCCTAGGGAGGACTAAAATGACCTACATGTTCAACCAATGACACAAAATCACTTATTGGATGCACAAGATTGGTTAAAACCCCTAATTGGATTAGAAGAAGCCCAGGGAGGAAAAAATGACCTAAATGTTCAACCAAGGACATAAACACACTTATTGGATGCACAAGATTGGTTAAAAACCCTAATTGGAGTAGAATAAGCCTAGGGAGGATGAAAATGATCTCAATGTTCAACCAACGACACAAAATCACTTATTGGATGCACAACATTGGTTAAAAACCCTAATTAGATTAGAATAAGCCCAAAGAGGACGAAAATGACCTAAATGTTGAACCAATGACACAAAATCACTTATTGGATGCACAAGATTGGTTAAAAACGCTAATTGGATTAGAATAAGTTTATGGAGGAAGAAAATGACCTAAATATTCAACCAATGACACAAACGCACTGATTGGATGCACAAGATTGGTTAAAAACCCTAATTAGATTAGAATAAGCCTAGGCAGGACAAAAATGAGCTAAATGTGCAACCATTGACACAAAATCACTTATTGGATGCACAAGATTGGTTAAAAACCCCAACTGGATTAGAATAAGCCTAGGGATAACGAAAATGACCTAAATATTCAACCATTGACACAAAATCACTTATCGGATGCATAAGATTGGTTAAAAACCCTAATTGGTATAGAATAAGCCTAGGGAGGATAAAAATGACCTAAATGTTCAACCAATGACATAAAAGCACTTATTCGATGCACAAGATTGGATAAAAACCTTAATTAGATTATTATAAGCCTAGGGAGGACGTAAATGACTTAAATGTTCAACCAATGACACAAACGCACTTATTGCATGCACAAGATTGGTTAAAAACCCTAATTGGATTAGAATAAGCCTACAGAGGACGAAAATTAACTAAATGTTCAACCAATGACACAAAATCACTTATTGGATGCACAAGATTGTTAAAAACCCTAATTGAATTAGAATAAGCCTAGGGTGGTCGCAAATGACCTAAATGTTAAACCAATGACACAAACGCACTTATTGGATGTACAAGATTGGTAAAAAACCATAATTCGATTAGAATAAGCCTAGGGAGGACGAAAATGACCTAAATGTTCAACCGATGACACAAAATCACTTTTTGGATGCACAAAATTGGTTAAAAACCCTAGTTGGATTAAAATAAGTCCAAGGATGATGTAAATGACCTAAATGTTCAACCAATGACACTAACGCACTTCTTGGATGCACAGGATTGGTCAAAAACCCAAATTGGATGTGTATAAGCCTAGGGAGGATGAAAATGATCTAAATGTCCAACTAAGGATACAAAATCACTTGTTTGATGCACAAGATTGGTTAAAAACCCTAATTGGATTAGAATAAGCCTAGGGAGGACGAAAATGACCTAAATGTTCAACCAATGACACAAATGCACTTATTGGATGCACAAGATTGGTTAAAAACCCTAATTGGATTTGAATAAGCCTAGGGAGGATGAAAATGACCTAAATGTTCAACCAATGAAACAAAATCACCTATTGGATGCACAAGATTGGTTAAAAACCTTAATTAGATTCGAATAAGCCTAGGGAGGGCAAAAATTACCTAAATGTTCAACCAATGACACAGATGCACTTATTGGATGCACAAGATTGGTTAAAAACCCTAATTGGATTAGAATATGCCTAGGGAGGACGAAAATGATCTAAATGTTCAACCAATGACACAAAATCACTTATTGGATGCACAACATTGGTTAAAAACCGTAATTAGATTAGAATAAGCCCAGGGAGGACGAAAATGACCTAAATGTTGAACCAATGACACAAAATCGTTTATTGGATGCACAAGATTGGTTAAAAACGCTAATTGGATTAGGATAAGATTATGGAGGAAGAAAATGACCTAAATATTCAACCAATGACACAAACACACTAATTGGATGCACAAGATTGGTAAAAACCCTAATGTGATTAGAATAAGCCTAGGGAGGACAAAAATGAGCTAAATGTTAAACCAATGACACAAAATCACTTATTGGATGCACAAGATTGGTTAAAAACCCTAACTGGATTAGAATAAGCCTAGGGAGGACAAAAATGACCTAAATATTCAACCAATGACACAAAATCACTTATTGGATGCACAAGATTGGTTAAAAACACTAATTGGAATAGAATAAGCCTAGGGAGGACGAAAATGACCTAAATGTTCAACCAATGACATAAAATCACTTATTGGATGCACAAGATTGGATAAAAACCTTAATTAGATTATTATAAGCCTACGAAAATGACCTAAATGTTCAACCAATGACACAAACGCACTTATTGGATGCACAAGATTAGTTAAAAACCCTAATTGGATTAGAATAATCCTAGGGAGGACTAAAATGACCTACATGTTCAACCAATGACACAAAATCACTTATTGGATGCACAAGATTGGTTAAAACCCCTAATTGGATTAGAAGAAGCCCAAGGAGGATAAAAATGACCTAAATGTTCAACCAAGGACATAAACTCACTTATTGAATGCACAAGATTGGTTAAAAACCCTAATTGCAGTAGAATAAGCCTAGGGAGGACGAAAATGACCTAAATATTCAACCAATGACACAAAATCACTTATTGGATGCACAAGACTGGTTAAAAATCCTAATTGGATTAGAATAAGCCTAGGGAGGACGAAAATGACCTAAATGTTCAACCAATGACACAAAATCACTTATTGGATGCACAAGATTGGTTAAAAACCCTAATTGGATTAGAATAAGCCTAGGGAGGACGCAAATGACCTAAATGTTAAACTTATGACACAAACGCACTTATTGGATGTACAAGATTGGTTAAAAACCATAATTGGATTAGAATAAGCCTAGGGAGGACGAAAATGACCTAAATATTCAACCAATGACACAAAATCACTTATTGGATGCACAAGACTGGTTAAAAATCCTAATTGGATTAGAATAAGCCTAGGGAGAACGAAAATGACCTAAATGTTCAACCAATGACACAAAATCACTTATTGGACGCACAAGATTGGTTAAAAACCCTAATTGGATTAGAATAAGCCTAGGGAGGATGCAAATGACCTAAATGTTAAACTTATGACACAAACGCACTTATTGGATGTACAAGATTGGTTAAAAACCATAATTGGATTAGAACAAGCCTAGGAAGGACGAAAATGAGCTAAATGTTCAACCAATGACACAAAATCACTTATTGGATGCACAAGATTGGTTAAAAACCCTAATTGGATTAGAATAAGCCAAGGGAGGACGATAATGACCTAAATGTTAAACCAATGACACTAACGCACTTATTGGATGCACAAGATTGGTTAAAAATCCTAATTGGATTAGAATAAGTCGAAGGATGACGAAAATGACCTAAATGTTCAACCAATGACACTACGCACTTATTGGATGCACAAGATTGGTCAAAAACTCTAATTGAATTGGTATAAGCCTAGGGAGGATGAAAATGACCTAAATGTTCAACTAATGACAAAAAATCACTTGTTTGATGCACAAGATTGGTTAAAAACCCTAATTGGATTAGAATAAGCCTAGGGAGGACGAAAATGACCTAAATGTTCAACCAATGACATAAAATCACTTATTGGATGCACAAGATTGGATAAAAACCTTAATTAGATAATTATAAGCCTACGAAAATGACCTAAATGTTCAACCAATGACACAAACGCAATTATTGGATGCACAAGATTGGTTAAAAACCCTAATTGGATTAGAATAATCCTAGGGAGGACTAAAATGACCTACATGTTCAACCAATGACACAAAATCACTTATTGGATGCACAAGATTGGTTAAAACCCCTAATTGGATTACAAGAAGCCCAAGGAGGATAAAAATGACCTAAATGTTCACCCAAGGACATAAACGCACTTATTGAATGCACAAGATTGGTTAAAAACCCTAATTGCAGTAGAATAAGCCTAGGGAGGACGAAAATGACCTAAATATTCAACCAATGACACAAAATCACTTATCGGATGCACAAGACTGGTTAAAAATCCTAATTGGATTAGAATAAGCCTAGGGAGGATGAAAATGACCTAAATGTTCAACCAATGACACAAAATCACTTATTGGATGCACAAGATTGGTTAAAAACACTAATTGTATTAGAATAAGCCTAGGGAGGACGCAAATGACCTAAATGTTAAACTTATGACACAAACGCACTTATTGGATGTACAAGATTGGTTAAAAACCCTAACTGGATTAGAATAAGCCTAGGGAGGACAAAAATGACCTAAATATTCAACCAACGATACAAAATCACTTATTGGATGCACAAGATTGGTTAAAAACCCTAATTGGATTAGAATAAGCCTAGGGAGGACTAAAATGACCTACATGTTCAACCAATGACACAAAATCACTTATTGGATGCACAAGATTGGTTAAAAACCCTTATTGGATTAGAATAAGCCTACGGAGGACGAAAATTAACTAAATGTTCAACCAATGACACAAAATCACTTATTGGATGCACAAGATTGTTAAAAACCCTAATTGAATTAGAATAAGCCTAGGGTGGTCGCAAATGACCTAAATGTTAAACCAATGACACAAACGCACTTATTGGATGTACAAGATTGGTAAAAAACCATAATTCGATTAGAATAAGCCTAGGGAGGACGAAAATGACCTAAATGTTCAACCGATGACACAAAATCACTTTTTGGATGCACAAAATTGGTTAAAAACCCTAGTTGGATTAAAATAAGTCCAAGGATGATGAAAATGACCTAAATGTTCAACCAATGACACTAACGCACTTCTTGGATGCACAGGATTGGTCAAAAACCCAAATTGGATGTGTATAAGCCTAGGGAGGATGAAAATGATCTAAATGTCCAACTAAGGATACAAAATCACTTGTTTGATGCACAAGATTGGTTAAAAACCCTAATTGGATTAGAATAAGCCTAGGGAGGACGAAAATGACCTAAATGTTCAACCAATGACACAAATGCACTTATTGGATGCACAAGATTGGTTAAAAACCCTAATTGGATTTGAATAAGCCTAGGGAGGATGAAAATGACCTAAATGTTCAACCAATGAAACAAAATCACCTATTGGATGCACAAGATTGGTTAAAAACCTTAATTAGATTCGAATAAGCCTAGGGAGGGCAAAAATTACCTAAATGTTCAACCAATGACACAGATGCACTTATTGGATGCACAAGATTGGTTAAAAACCCTAATTGGATTAGAATATGCCTAGGGAGGACGAAAATGATCTAAATGTTCAACCAATGACACAAAATCACTTATTGGATGCACAACATTGGTTAAAAACCGTAATTAGATTAGAATATGCCCAGGGAGGACGAAAATGACCTAAATGTTGAACCAATGACACAAAATCGTTTATTGGATGCACAAGATTGGTTAAAAACGCTAATTGGATTAGGATAAGATTATGGAGGAAGAAAATGACCTAAATAATCAACCAATGACACAAACACACTAATTGGATGCACAAGATTGGTAAAAACCCTAATGTGATTAGAATAAGCCTAGGGAGGACAAAAATGAGCTAAATGTTAAACCAATGACACAAAATCACTTATTGGATGCACAAGATTGGTTAAAAACCCTAACTGGATTAGAATAAGCCTAGGGAGGACAAAAATGACCTAAATATTCAACCAATGACACAAAATCACTTATTGGATGCACAAGATTTGTTAAAAACACTATTTGGAATAGAATAAGCCTAGGGAGGACGAAAATGACCTAAATGTTCAACCAATGACATAAAATCACTTATTGGATGCACAAGATTGGATAAAAACCTTAATTAGATTATTATAAGCCTACGAAAATGACCTAAATGTTCAACCAATGACACAAACGCACTTATTGGATGCACAAGATTAGTTAAAAACCCTAATTGGATTAGAATAATCCTAGGGAGGACTAAAATGACCTACATGTTCAACCAATGACACAAAATCACTTATTGGATGCACAAGATTGGTTAAAACCCCTAATTGGATTAGAAGAAGCCCAAGGAGGATAAAAATGACCTAAATGTTCAACCAAGGACATAAACTCACTTATTGAATGCACAAGATTGGTTAAAAACCCTAATTGCAGTAGAATAAGCCTAGGGAGGACGAAAATGACCTAAATATTCAACCAATGACACAAAATCACTTATTGGATGCACAAGACTGGTTAAAAATCCTAATTGGATTAGAATAAGCCTAGGGAGGACGAAAATGACCTAAATGTTCAACCAATGACACAAAATCACTTATTGGATGCACAAGATTGGTTAAAAACCCTAATTGGATTAGAATAAGCCTAGGGAGGACGCAAATGACCTAAATGTTAAACTTATGACACAAACGCACTTATTGGATGTACAAGATTGGTTAAAAACCATAATTGGATTAGAATAAGCCTAGGGAGGACGAAAATGACCTAAATATTCAACCAATGACACAAAATCACTTATTGGATGCACAAGACTGGTTAAAAATCCTAATTGGATTAGAATAAGCCTAGGGAGAACGAAAATGACCTAAATGTTCAACCAATGACACAAAATCACTTATTGGACGCACAAGATTGGTTAAAAACCCTAATTGGATTAGAATAAGCCTAGGGAGGATGCAAATGACCTAAATGTTAAACTTATGACACAAACGCACTTATTGGATGTACAAGATTGGTTAAAAACCATAATTGGATTAGAACAAGCCTAGGAAGGACGAAAATGAGCTAAATGTTCAACCAATGACACAAAATCACTTATTGGATGCACAAGATTGGTTAAAAACCCTAATTGGATTAGAATAAGCCAAGGGAGGACGATAATGACCTAAATGTTAAACCAATGACACTAACGCACTTATTGGATGCACAAGATTGGTTAAAAATCCTAATTGGATTAGAATAAGTCGAAGGATGACGAAAATGACCTAAATGTTCAACCAATGACACTACGCACTTATTGGATGCACAAGATTGGTCAAAAACTCTAATTGAATTGGTATAAGCCTAGGGAGGATGAAAATGACCTAAATGTTCAACTAATGACAAAAAATCACTTGTTTGATGCACAAGATTGGTTAAAAACCCTAATTGGATTAGAATAAGCCTAGGGAGGACGAAAATGACCTAAATGTTCAACCAATGACATAAAATCACTTATTGGATGCACAAGATTGGATAAAAACCTTAATTAGATAATTATAAGCCTACGAAAATGACCTAAATGTTCAACCAATGACACAAACGCACTTATTGGATGCACAAGATTGGTTAAAAACCCTAATTGGATTAGAATAATCCTAGGGAGGACTAAAATGACCTACATGTTCAACCAATGACACAAAATCACTTATTGGATGCACAAGATTGGTTAAAACCCCTAATTGGATTAGAAGAAGCCCAAGGAGGATAAAAATGACCTAAATGTTCAACCAAGGACATAAACTCACTTATTGAATGCACAAGATTGGTTAAAAACCCTAATTGCAGTAGAATAAGCCTAGGGAGGACGAAAATGACCTAAATATTCAACCAATGACACAAAATCACTTATCGGATGCACAAGACTGGTTAAAAATCCTAATTGGATTAGAATAAGCCTAGGGAGGATGAAAATGACCTAAATGTTCAACCAATGACACAAAATCACTTATTGGATGCACAAGATTGGTTAAAAACACTAATTGTATTAGAATAAGCCTAGGGAGGACGCAAATGACCTAAATGTTAAACTTATGACACAAACGCACTTATTGGATGTACAAGATTGGTTAAAAACCCTAACTGGATTAGAATAAGCCTAGGGAGGACAAAAATGACCTAAATATTCAACCAACGATACAAAATCACTTATTGGATGCACAAGATTGGTTAAAAACCCTAATTGGATTAGAATAAGCCTAGGGAGGACTAAAATGACCTACATGTTCAACCAATGACACAAAATCACTTATTGGATGCACAAGATTGGTTAAAAACCCTAATTGGATTAGAATAAGCCTACGGAGGACGAAAATTAACTAAATGTTCAACCAATGACACAAAATCACTTATTGGATGCACAAGATTGTTAAAAACCCTAATTGAATTAGAATAAGCCTAGGGTGGTCGCAAATGACCTAAATGTTAAACCAATGACACAAACGCACTTATTGGATGTACAAGATTGGTAAAAAACCATAATTGGATTAGAATAAGCCTAGGGAGGACGAAAATGACCTAAATGTTCAACCGATGACACAAAATCACTTTTTGGATGCACAAAATTGGTTAAAAACCCTAGTTAGATTAAAATAAGTCCAAGGATGATGAAAATGACCTAAATGTTCAACCAATGACACTAACGCACTTCTTGGATGCACAGGATTGGTCAAAAACCCAAATTGGATGTGTATAAGCCTAGGGAGGATGAAAATGATCTAAATGTCCAACTAAGGATACAAAATCACTTGTTTGATGCACAAGATTGGTTAAAAACCCTAATTGGATTAGAATAAGCCTAGGGAGGACGAAAATGACCTAAATGTTCAACCAATGACACAAATGTACTTATTGGATGCACAAGATTGGTTAAAAACCCTAATTGGATTTGAATAAGCCTAGGGAGGATGAAAATGACCTAAATGTTCAACTAATGAAACAAAATCACCTATTGGATGCACAAGATTGGTTAAAAATCTTAATTAGATTCGAATAAGCCTAGGGAGGGCAAAAATTACCTAAATGTTCAACCAATGACACAGATGCACTTATTGGATGCACAAGATTGGTTAAAAACCCTAATTGGATTAGAATATGCCTAGGGAGGACGAAAATGATCTAAATGTTCAACCAATGACACAAAATCACTTATTGGATGCACAACATTGGTTAAAAACCGTAATTAGATTAGAATAAGCCCAGGGAGGACGAAAATGACCTAAATGTTGAACCAATGACACAAAATCGTTTATTGGATGCACAAGATTGGTTAAAAACGCTAATTGGATTAGGATAAGATTATGGAGGAAGAAAATGACCTAAATATTCAACCAATGACACAAACACACTAATTGGATGCACAAGATTGGTAAAAACCCTAATGTGATTAGAATAAGCCTAGGGAGGACAAAAATGAGCTAAATGTTAAACCAATGACACAAAATCACTTATTGGATGCACAAGATTGGTTAAAAACCCTAACTGGATTAGAATAAGCCTAGGGAGGACAAAAATGACCTAAATATTCAACCAATGACACAAAATCACTTATTGGATGCACAAGATTGGTTAAAAACACTAATTGGAATAGAATAAGCCTAGGGAGGACGAAAATGACCTAAATGTTCAACCAATGACATAAAATCACTTATTGGATGCACAAGATTGGATAAAAACCTTAATTAGATTATTATAAGCCTACGAAAATGACCTAAATGTTCAACCAATGACACAAACGCACTTATTGGATGCACAAGATTGGTTAAAAACCCTAATTGGATTAGAATAATCCTAGGGAGGACTAAAATGACCTACATGTTCAACCAATGACACAAAATCACTTATTGGATGCACAAGATTGGTTAAAACCCCTAATTGGATTAGAAGAAGCCCAAGGAGGATAAAAATGACCTAAATGTTCAACCAAGGACATAAACTCACTTATTGAATGCACAAGATTGGTTAAAAACCCTAATTGCAGTAGAATAAGCCTAGGGAGGACGAAAATGACCTAAATATTCAACCAATGACACAAAATCACTTATCGGATGCACAAGACTGGTTAAAAATCCTAATTGGATTAGAATAAGCCTAGGGAGGATGAAAATGACCTAAATGTTCAACCAATGACACAAAATCACTTATTGGATGCACAAGATTGGTTAAAAACACTAATTGTATTAGAATAAGCCTAGGGAGGACGCAAATGACCTAAATGTTAAACTTATGACACAAACGCACTTATTGGATGTACAAGATTGGTTAAAAACCCTAACTGGATTAGAATAAGCCTAGGGAGGACAAAAATGACCTAAATATTCAACCAACGATACAAAATCACTTATTGGATGCACAAGATTGGTTAAAAACCCTAATTGGATTAGAATAAGCCTACGGAGGACGAAAATTAACTAAATGTTCAACCAATGACACAAAATCACTTATTGGATGCACAAGATTGTTAAAAACCCTAATTGAATTAGAATAAGCCTAGGGTGGTCGCAAATGACCTAAATGTTAAACCAATGACACAAACGCACTTATTGGATGTACAAGATTGGTAAAAAACCATAATT
>JBBPBQ010000008.1:24523794-24555922 GCA_037974755.1 Cicer yamashitae | reverse complement strand
CCTAGGGAGGACGAAAATGACCTAAATGTTCAACCAATGACATAAAATCACTTATTGGATGCACTAGATTGGATAAAAACCTTAATTAGATTATTATAAGCCTAGGGAGGACGAAAATGACCTAAATGTTCAACCAATGACACAAACGCACTTATTGGATGCACAAGATTGGTTAAAAACCCTAATTGTAGTAGAATAAGCCTAGGGAGGACGAAAATGACCTAAATGTTCAACCAATGACACAAAATCACTTATTGGATGCACAAGATTGGTTAAAAACCCTAACTGGATTAGAATAAGCCTAGGTAGGACGAAAATGAACTAAATATTCAACCAATGGCACAAAATCACTTATTGGATGCACAAGATTGGTTAAAAACCCTAACTGGATTAAAATAAGCATATGGAGGACAAAAATGACCTAAATATTCAACCAATGACACAAAATCACTTATTGGATCCACAAGATTAGTTAAAAACCCTAATTGGAATAGAATAAGCCTAGGGAGGACGAAAATGACCTAAATGCTCAACCAATGACATAAAATCACTTATTGGATGCACAAGATTGGATAAAAACCATAATTAGATTATTATACGCCTAGGGAGGAGGAAAACGACCTAAATGTTCAACCAATGACACATAGTCACTTATTGGATGCACAAGATTGGTTAAAAACCCTAATTGGATTAGAATAAGCCTAGGGAGGACGCAAATGACCTAAATGTTAAACTTATGACACAAACGCACTTATTGGATGTACAAGATTGGTTAAAAACCCTAATTGGATTAGAATTAGCCTAGGGAGGACGCAAATGACCTAAATGTTAAACTTATGACACAAACGCACTTATTGGATGTACAAGATTGGTTAAAAACCATAATTGGATTAGAATAAGCCTAGGAAGGACGAAAATGACCTAAATGTTAAACCAATGACACAAACGCACTTATTGGATGCACAAAATTGGTTAAAAATCCTAATTGGATTAGAATATGTCGAAGGATGACGAAAATGACCTAAACGTTCAACCAATGACACTAACGCACTTATTGGATGCACAAGATTGGTCAAAAACCCTAATTGGATTCGTATAAGCCTAGGGAGGATGAAATGACCTAAATGTTCAACTAATGACAAAAAATTACTTGTTTGATGCACAAGATTGGTTAAAAACCCTAATTGGATTAGAATAAGCCTAGGGAGGACGAAAATGACCTAAATGTTCAACCAATGACACAAATGCACTTATTGGATGCACAAGATTGGTTAAAAATCCTAATTGGATTAGAATATGCCTAGGGAGGACAAAAATGATCTAAATGTTCAACCAATGACACAAAATCACTTATTGGATCCACAAGATTGGTTAAAAACTCTAACTGGATTAGAATAAGCCTAGGGAGGACGAAAATGACCCAAATATTTAACCAATGGCACAAAATCACTTATTGGATGCACAAGATTGGTTAAAAACCCTAACTGGATTAGAATAAGCCTAGGGAGGACAAAAATGACCTAAATATTCAACCAACGATACAAAATCACTTATTGGATGCACAAGATTGGTTAAAAACCCTAATTGGAATAGAATAAGCCTAGGGAGGACGAAAATGACCTAAATGTTCAACCAATGACATAAAATCACTTATTGGATGCACTAGATTGGATAAAAACCTTAATTAGATTATTATAAGCCTAGGGAGGACGAAAATGACCTAAATGTTCAACCAATGACACAAACGCACTTATTGGATGCACAAGATTGGTTAAAAACCCTAATTGTAGTAGAATAAGCCTAGGGAGGACGAAAATGACCTAAATGTTCAACCAATGACACAAAATCACTTATTGGATGCACAAGATTGGTTAAAAACCCTAACTGGATTAGAATAAGCCTAGGTAGGACGAAAATGAACTAAATATTCAACCAATGGCACAAAATCACTTATTGGATGCACAAGATTGGTTAAAAACCCTAACTGGATTAAAATAAGCATATGGAGGACAAAAATGACCTAAATATTCAACCAATGACACAAAATCACTTATTGGATCCACAAGATTAGTTAAAAACCCTAATTGGAATAGAATAAGCCTAGGGAGGACGAAAATGACCTAAATGCTCAACCAATGACATAAAATCACTTATTGGATGCACAAGATTGGATAAAAACCATAATTAGATTATTATAAGCCTAGGGAGGAGGAAAACGACCTAAATGTTCAACCAATGACACATAATCACTTATTGGATGCACAAGATTGGTTAAAAACCCTAATTGGATTAGAATAAGCCTAGGGAGGACGCAAATGACCTAAATGTTAAACTTATGACACAAACGCACTTATTGGATGTACAAGATTGGTTAAAAACCCTAATTGGATTAGAATAAGCCTAGGGAGGACGAAAATGACCTAAATGTTAAACCAATGACACGAACACACTTATTGGATGCACAAAATTGGTTAAAAATCCTAATTGGATTAGAATAAGTCGAAGGATGACGAAAATGACCTAAATGTTCAACCAATGACACTAACGCACTTATTGGATGCACAAGATTGGTCAAAAACTCTAATTGGATTGGTATAAGCCTAGGGAGGATGAAAATGACCTAAATGTTCAACTAATGACAAAAAATCACTTGTTTGATGCACAAGATTGGTTAAAAACCCTAATTGGATTAGAATAAGCCTAGGAAGGACGAAAATGAGCTAAATGTTCAACCAATGACACAAAATCACTTATTGGATGCACAAGATTGGTTAAAAACCCTAACTGGATTAGAATAAGCCTAGGGAGGACGAAAATGACCTAAATTTTCAACCAATGGCACAAAATCACTTATTGGATGCACAAGATTGGTTAAAAACCCTAACTGGATTAGAATAAGTCGAGGGAGGACAAAAATGACCTAAATATTCAACCAATGACACAAAATCACTTATTGGATGCACAAGATTGGTTAAAAACCCTAATTGGAATAGAATTAGCCTAGGGAGGACGAAAATGACCTAAATGTTCAACCAATGACATAAAATCACTTATTGGATGCACAAGATTGGATAAAAACCTTAATTAGATTATTATAAGCCTAGGGAGGAGGAAAACGACCTAAATGTTCAACCAATGACACAAAATCACTTATTGGATGCACAAGATTGGTTAAAAACCCTAATTGGATTAGAATAAGCCTAGGGAGGACGCAAATGACCTAAATGTTAAACTTATGACACAAACGCACTTATTGGATGTACAAGATTGGTTAAAAACCCTAATTGGATTAGAATAAGCCTAGGGAGGACGCAAATGACCTAAATGTTAAACTTATGACACAAACGCACTTATTGGATGTACAAGATTGGTTAAAAACCATAATTGGATTAGAATAAGCCTAGGGAGGACGAAAATGACCTAAATGTTAAACCAATGACACAAACACACTTATTGGATGCACAAAATTGGTTAAAAATCCTAATTGGATTAGAATAAGTCGAAGGATGACGAAAATGACCTAAATGTTCAACCAATGACACTAACGCACTTATTGGATGCACAAGATTGGTCAATAACTCTAATTGGATTGGTATAAGCCTAGGGAGGATGAAAATGACCTAAATGTTCAACTAATGACAAAAAATCACTTGTTTGATGCACAAGATTGGTTAAAAACCCTTATTGGATTAGAATAAGTCTAGGGAGGCCGAAAATGACCTAAATGTTCAACCAATGACACAAATGCACTTATTGGATGCTAAAGATTGGTTAAAAACCCTAATTGGATTAGAATATGCCTAGGGAGGAGGAAAATGATCTAAATGTTCAACCAATGACACAAAATCACTTATTGGATGCACAACATTGGTTATAAACCCTAATTAGATTAGAATAAGCCCAGGGAGGACGAAAATGACCTAAATGTTGAACCAATGACACAAAATCACTTATTGGATGCACAAGATTGGTCAAAAACTCTAATTGGATTGGTATAAGCCTAGGGAGGATGAAAATGACCTAAATGTTCAACTAATGACAAAAAATCACTTGTTTGATGCACAAGATTGGTTAAAAACCCTAATTGGATTAGAATAAGCCTAGGAAGGACGAAAATGAGCTAAATGATCAACCAATGACACAAAATCACTTATTGGATGCACAAGATTGGTTAAAAACCCTAACTGGATTAGAATAAGCCTAGGGAGGACGAAAATGACCTAAATATTCAACCAATGGCACAAAATCACTTATTGGATGCACAAGATTGGTTAAAAACCCTAACTGGATTAGAATAAGTCGAGGGAGGACAAAAATGACCTAAATATTCAACCAATGACACAAAATCACTTATTGGATGCACAAGATTGGTTAAAAACCCTAATTGCAATAGAATTAGCCTAGGGAGGACGAAAATGACCTAAATGTTCAACCAATGACATAAAATCACTTATTGGATGCACAAGATTGGATAAAAACCTTAATTAGATTATTATAAGCCTAGGGAGGAGGAAAACGACCTAAATGTTCAACCAATGACACAAAATCACTCATTGGATGCACAAGATTGGTTAAAAACCCTAATTGGATTAGAATAAGCCTAGGGAGGACGCAAATGACCTAAATGTTAAACTTATGACACAAACGCACTTATTGGATGTACAAGATTGGTTAAAAACCCTAATTGGATTAGAATAAGCCTAGGGAGGACGCAAATGACCTAATTGTTAAACTTATGACACAAACGCACTTATTGGATGTACAAGATTGGTTAAAAACCATAATTGGATTAGAATAAGCCTAGGGAGGACGAAAATGACCTAAATGTTAAACCAATGACACAAACACACTTATTGGATGCACAAAATTGGTTAAAAATCCTAATTGGATTAGAATAAGTAGAAGGATGACGAAAATGACCTAAATGTTCAACCAATGACACTAACGCACTTATTGGATGCACAAGATTGGTCAAATACTCTAATTGGATTGGTATAAGCCTAGGGAGGATGAAAATGACCTAAATGTTCAACTAATGACAAAAAATCACTTGTTTGATGCACAAGATTGGTTAAAAACCCTAATTGGATTAGAATAAGCCTAGGAAGGACGAAAAAGAGCTAAATGTTCAACCAATGACACAAAATGACTTATTGGATGCACAAGATTGGTTAAAAACACTAATTGGATTAGAATAAGCCTAGGGAGGACGAAAATGACCTAAATGTTAAACCAATGACACAAACGCACTTATTGGATGCACAAAATTGGTTAAAAATCCTAATTGGATTAGAATAAGTCGAAGGATGACGAAAATGACCTAAATGTTCAACCAATGACACTAACGCACTTATTGGATGCACAAGATTGGTCAAAAACTCTAATTGGATTGGAATAAGCCTAGGGAGGACGAAAATGACGTAAATGTTCAACAAATGACAAAAAATCACTTGTTTGATGCACAAGATTGGTTAAAAACCCTTATTGGATTAGAATAAGCCTAGGGAGGCCGAAAATGACCTAAATGTTCAACCAATGACACAAATGCACTTATTGGATGCTAAAGATTGGTTAAAAACACTAATTGGATTAGAATATGCCTAGGGAGGAGGAAAATGATCTAAATGTTCAACCAATGACACAAAATAACTTATTGGATGCACAACATTGGTTATAAACCCTAATTAGATTAGAATAAGCCCAGGGAGGACGAAAATGACCTAAATGTTGAACCAATGACACAAAATCACTTATTGGATGCACAAGATTGGTTAAAAACGCTAATTGGATTAGGATAAGATTATGGAGGAAGAAAATGACCTAAATATTCAACCAATGACACAAACACACTAATTGGATGCATAAGATTGGTAAAAAACCCTAATTGGATTAGAATAAGCCTAGGGAGGACAAAAATGAGCTAAATGTTCAACCAATGACACAAAATCACTTATTGGATGCACAAGAATGGTTAAAAACCCTAACTGGATTAGAATAAGCCTAGGGAGGACGAAAATGACCTAAATATTCAACCAATGGCACAAAATCACTTATTGAATGCACAAGATTGGTTAAAAACCCTAACTGGATTAGAATAAGCCTAGGGAGGACAAAAATGACCTAAATATTCAACCAATGACACAAAATCACTTATTGGATGCACAAGATTGGTTAAAAACCCTAATTGGAATAGAATTAGCCTAGGGAGGACGAAAATGACCTAAATGTTCAACCAATGACATAAAATCACTTATTGGATGCACAAGATTGGATAAAAACCTTAATTAGATTATTATAAGCCTAGGGAGGAGGAAAATGACCTAAATGTTCAACCAATGACACAAAATCACTTATTGGATGCACAAGATTGGTTAAAAACCCTAATTGGATTAGAATAAGCCTAGGGAGGACGCAAATGACCTAAATGTTAAACTTATGACACAAACGCACTTATTGGATGTACAAGATTGGTTAAAAACCATAATTGGATTAGAATAAGCCTAGGGAGGACGAAAATGACCTAAATATTCAACCAATGACACAAAATCACTTATTGGATGCACAAGACTGGTTAAAAATCCTAATTGGATTAGAATAAGCCTAGGGAGGACGAAAATGACCTAAATGTTCAACCAATGACACAAAATCACTTATTGGATGCACAAGATTGGTTAAAAACCCTAATTGGATTAGAATAAGCCTAGGGAGGACGCAAATGACCTAAATGTTAAACTTATGACACAAACGCACTTATTGGATGTACAAGATTGGTTAAAAACCATAATTGGATTAGAATAAGCCTAGGAAGGACGAAAATGAGCTAAATGTTCAACCAATGACAAAAAATCACTTATTGGATGCACAAGATTGGTGAAAAACCCTAATTGGATTAGAATAAGCCTAGGGAGGACGAAAATGACCTAAATGTTAAACCAATTACACAAACACACTTATTGGATGCACAAAATTGGTTAAAAATCCTAATTGGATTAGAATAAGTCGAAGGATGACGAAAATGACCTAAATGTTCAACCAATGACACTAACGCACTTATTGGATGCACAAGATTGGTCAAAAACTCTAATTGGATTGGTATAAGCCTAGGGAGGATGAAAATGACCTAAATGTTCAACTAATGACAAATAATCACTTGTTTGATGCACAAGATTGGTTAAAAACCCTAATTGCAGTAGAATAAGCCTAGGGAGGAGGAAAATGACCCAAATATTCAACCAATGACACAAAATCACTTATTGGATCACAAGACTGGTTAAAAATCCTAATTGGATTAGAATAAGATTATGGAGGAAGAAAATGACCTAAATATTCAACCAATGACACAAACGCACTAATTGGATGCACAAGATTGGTTAAAAACCCTAACTGGACTAGAATAAGCCTAGGGAGGACAAAAATGAGCTAAATGTGCAACCATTGTTACAATATCACTTATTGGATTCACAAGATTGGTTAAAACCCCCAACTGGATTAGAATAGGCCTAGGGAGGACGAAAATGACCTAAATATTCAACTATTGACACAAAATCACTTATTGGATGCATAAGATTGGTTAAAAACCCTAATTGGAATAGAATAAGCCTAGGGAGAACCAAAATGACCTAAATGTTCAACCAATGACATAAAATCACTTATTGGATACACAACATTGTTTAAAAACCCTAATTAGATTAGAATACGCCCAAGGAGGACGAAATTGACCTAAATGTTGAACCAATGACACAAAATCACTTATTGGATGCACAAGATTTGTTAAAAATGCTAATTGGATTAGGATAAGATTATGGAGGAAGAAAATGACCTAAATGTTAAACCAATGACACAAACGCACTTATTGGATGTACAAGATTGGTAAAAAAACCATAATTCGATTAGAATAAGTTTAGGAAGGACGAAAATGACCTAAATGTTCAACCAATGACACAAAATCACTTTTTGGATGCACAAAATTGGTTAAAAACCCTAGTTGGATTAAAATAAGTCGAAGGATGATGAAAATGACCTAAATGTTCAACCAAGGACACTAACGCACTTCTTGGATGCACAAGATTGGTCAAAAACCCTAATTGGATTAGAATAAGCCTAGGGAGGATGAAAATGACCTAAATGTTCAACCAATGAAACAAAATCACTTATTGGATGCACAAGATTGGTTAAAAACCTTAATTGGATTCGAATAAGCCTAATGAGGGCGAAAATGACCTAAATGTTCAACTAATGACACAAATGCACTTATTGGATGCACAAGATTGGTTAAAAACCCTAATTGGATTAGCATAAGCCTAGGGAGGACAAAAATGACCTAAATATTCAACCAATGACACAAAATCACTTATTGGATGCACAAGATTGGTTAAAAACCCTAATTGGAATAGAATAAGCCTAGGGAGGAAGAAAATGACCTACATGTTCAACCAATGACAAAAAATCACTTATTGAATGCACAAGATTGGTAAAAACCCCTAATTGGATTAGAAGAAACCCAGGGAGGACAAAAATGACCTAAATGTTCAACCAAGGACATAAACGCACTTATTGGATGCACAAGATTGGTTAAAAACCCTAATTGCAGTAGAATAAGCCTAGGGAGGAGGAAAATGACGCAAATATTCAACCAATGACACAAAATCACTTATTGGATGCACAAGACTGGTTAAAAATCCTAATTGGATTAGAATAAGCCTAGGGAGGACGAAAATGACCTAAATGTTCAACCAATGACACAAAATCACTTATTGGATGCACAAGATTGGTTAAAAACCCTAATTGGATTAGAATAAGCCTAGGGAGGACACAAATGACCTAAATGTTAAACTTATGACACAAACGCACTTATTGGATGTACAAGATTGGTTAAAACCCATAATTGGATTAGAATAAGCCTAGGAAGGACGAAAATGAGCTAAATGTTCAACCAATGACACAAACACACTTATGGGATGCACAAGATTGGTTAAAAACCCTAATTGGATTAGAATAAGCCTAGGTAGGACGAAAATGACCTAAATGTTAAACCAATGACACAAACGCACTTATTGGATGCACAAGATTGGTTAAAAATCCTATTTGGATTAGAATAAGTCGAAGGATGACGAAAATGACCTAAATGTTCAACCAATGACATAACGCACTTATTGGATGCACAAGATTGGTCAAAAACCCTAATTGGATTGGTATAAGCCTAGGGAGGATGAAAATGACCTAAATGTTCAACTAATGACAAAAAATCACTTGTTTGATGCACAAGATTGGTTAAAAACCCTAATTGGATTTGAATAAGCCTAGGGAGGACGAAAATGACCTAAATGTTCAACCAATGACACAAATGCACTTATTGGATGCACAAGATTGGTTAAAAACCCTAATTGGATTAGAATAAGCCTAGGGAGGACGAAAATGATCTAAATGTTCAACCAATGACACAAACTCACTTATTGGATGCACAACATTGGTTAAAAACCCTAATTAGATTAGAATAAGCCCAGGGAGGACGAAAATGACCTAAATGTTGAACCAATGACACAAAATCACTTATTGAATGCACAAGATTGGTTAAAAACGCTAATTGGATTAGAATAAGATTATGGAGGAAGAAAATGACCTAAATATTCAACCAATGACACAAAATCACTTATGGGATGCACAACATTGGTTAAAACCCCTAATTAGATTAGAATAAGCCTAGGGAGGACGAAAATAACCTAAATGTTGAACCAATGACACAAACGTACTTATTGGATGCACAAGATTGCTTAAAAATGCTAATTGGATTAGAATAAGATTATGGAGGAAGAAAATGACGTAAATATTCAACCATTGACACAAACGCACTAATTGGATGCACAAGATTTGTTAAAAACCCTAATTGGATTAGAATAAGCCTAGGGAGGACAAAAATGAGCTAAATGTGCAACCATTGTTACAAAATCACTTATTGGATTCACAAGATTGGTTAAAAACCCCAACTGGATTAGAATAGGCCTAGGGAGGACGAAAATGACCTAAATATTCAACCATTGACACAAAATCACTTATTGGATGCATAAGATTGGTTAAAAACCCTAATTGGAATAGAATAAGCCTAGGGAGAACGAAAATGACCTAAATGTTCAACCAATGACACAAAATCACTTATTGGATGCACAACATTGGTTAAAAACCCTAATTAGATTAGTATACGTTCAGGGAGGACAAAATTGACCTAAATGTTGAACCAATGACACAAAATCCCTTATTGGATGCACAAGATTGGTTAAAAACGCTAATTGGATTAGGATAAGATTATGGAGGAAGAAAATGACCTAAATATTCAACCAATGACACAAACACACTAATTGGATGCACAAGATTGGTTAAAAACCCTAATTGGATTAGAATAAGCCTAGGGAGGACAAAAATGAGCTAAATGTTCAACCAATGACACAAATGCACTTATTGGATGCACAAGATTGGTTAAAAACCCTAATTCGATTAGAATAAGCCTAGGGAGGATGAAAATGACCTAAATATTCAACCAATTAAACAAAATCACTTATTGGATACACAAGATTGGTTAAAAACATTAATTGGATTCGAATAAGCCTAGGGGGGGCGAAAATGACCTAAATGTTCAACCAATGATACAAATGCACTTATTGGATGCACAAGATTGGTTAAAAACCCTAATTGGATTAGAATAAGCCTAGGGAAGACGAAAATGATCTAAATGTTCAACCAATGACACAAAATCACTTATTGGATGCACAACATTGGTTAAAAACCCTAATTAGATTAGAATATGCCCAGGGAGGACGAAAATGACCTAAATGTTGAACCAATGACACAAAATCACTTATTGGATGCACAAGATTGGTTAAAAACGCTAATTGGATTACAATAAGATTATGGAGGAAGAAAATGACCTAAATATTAAACCAATGACACAAACGCACTAATTGGATGCACAAGATTGGTTAAAAACCCTAATTGGATTAGAATAAGCCTAGGGAGGACAAAAATGAGCTAAATGTGCAACCATTGACACAAAATCACTTATTGGATGCACAAGATTGGTTAAAAACCCCAACAGGATTAGAATAAGCCTAGGGAGGACGAAAATGACCTAAATATTCAACTATTGACACAAAATCACTTATTGGATGCATAAGATTGGTTAAAAACCCTAATTGGAATAGAATAAGCCTAGGGAGAACGAAAATGACCTAAATGTTCAACCAATGACACAAAATCACTTATTGGATGCACTACATTGGTTAAAAACCCTAATTAGATTAGAATACCCCCACGGAGGACGAAAATAACCTAAATGTTGAACCAATGACACAAAATCACTTATTGGATGTAGAAGATTGGTTAAAAACGCTAATTGGATTAGGATAAGATTATGGAGGAAGAAAATGACCTAAATGTTAAACCAATGACACAAACGCACTTATTGGATGTACAAGATTGGTAAAAAAACCATAATTCGATTAGAATAAGCCTAGGAAGGACGAAAATGACCTAAATGTTCAACCAATGACACAAAATCACTTTTTGGATGCACAAAATTGGTTAAAAACCCTAGTTGGATTAAAATAAGTTGAACGATGATGAAAATGACCTAAATGTTCAACCAAGGACACTAACGCACTTCTTGGATGCAGAAGATTGGTCAAAAACCCTAATTGGATTAGAATAAGCCTATGGAGGATGAAAATGACCTAAATGTTAAACCAATGAAACAAAATCACTTATTGGATGCACAAGATTGGTTAAAAACCTTAATTGGATTCGAATAAGCCTAGGGAGGGCGAAAATGACCTAAATGTTCAACCAATGAAACAAATGCACTTATTGGATGCACAAGATTGGTTAAAAACCGTAATTGGATTAGCATAAGCCTAGGGAGGACAAAAATGACCTAAATATTCAACCAATGACACAAAATTACTTATTGGATGCACAAGATTGGTTAAAAACCCTAATTGGAATAGAATAAGCCTAGGGAGGACGAAAATGACATAAATGTTCAACCAATGACATAAAATCACTTATTGGATGCACAAGATTGGATAAAAACCTTAATTAGATTATTATAAGCCTAGGAAGGACGAAAATGACCTAAATGTTCAACCAATGACACAAACGCACTTATTGGATGCACAAGATTGGTTAAAAACCGTAATTGGATGAGAATAAGCCTAGGGAGGAAGAAAATGACCTACATGTTCAACCAATGACACAAAATCACTTATTGAATGCACAAGATTGGTAAAAACCCCTAATTGGATTAGAAGAAGCCCAGGGAGGACAAAAATGACCTAAATGTTCAACCAAGGACATAAACACACTTATTGGATGCACAAGATTGGTTAAAAACCCTAATTGCAGTAGAATAAGCCTAGGGAGGAGGAAAATGACGCAAATATTCAACCAATGACACAAAATCACTTATTGGATGCACAAGACTGGTTAAAAATCCTAATTGGATTAGAATAAGCCTAGGGAGGACGAAAATGACCTAAATGTTCAACCAATGACACAAAATCACTTATTGGATGCACAAGATTGGTTAAAAACCCTAATTGGATTAGAATAAGCCTAGGGAGGACACAAATGACCTAAATGTTAAACTTATGACACAAACGCACTTATTGGATGTACAAGATTGGTTAAAACTCATAATTGGATTAGAATAAGCCTAGGAAGGACGAAAATGAGCTAAATGTTCAACCAATGACACTAACACACTTATGGGATGCGCAAGATTGTTTAAAAACACTAATTGGATTAGAATAAGCCTAGGGAGGACGAAAATGACCTAAATGTTAAACCAATGACACAAACGCACTTATTGGATGCTCAAGATTGGTTAAAAATCCTATTTGGATTAGAATACCCCCACGTAGGACGAAAATGACCTAAATGTTGAACCAATGACACAAAATCACTTATTGGATACACAAGATTGGTTAAAAACGCTAATTGGATTAGGATAAGATTATGGAGGAAGAAAATGACCTAAATATTCAACCAATGAAACAAACACACTAATTGGATGCACAAGATTGGTTAAAAACCCTAATTGGATTAGAATAAGCCTAGGGAGGACAAAAATGAGCTAAATAGGCAACCATTGACACAAAATCACTTATTTGATGCACAAGATTGGTTAAAAACCCCAACAGGATTAGAATAAGCCTAGGGAGGACGAAAATGACCTAAATATTCAACTATTGACACATAATCACTTATTGGATGCATAAGATTGGTTAAAAACCCTAATTGGAATAGAATAAGCCTAGGGAGAACGAAAATGACCTAAATGTTCAACCAATGACACAAAATCACTTATTGGATGCACTACATTGGTTAAAAACCCTAATTAGATTAGAATACCCCCACGGAGGACGAAAATGACCTAAATGTTGAACCAATGACACAAAATCACTTATTGGCTGCAGAATATTGGTTAAAAACGCTAATTGGATTAGGATAAGATTATGGAGGAAGAAAATGACCTAAATGTTAAACCAATGACACAAACGCACTTATTGGATGTACAAGATTGGTAAAAAAACCATAATTCGATTAGAATAAGCCTAGGAAGGACGAAAATGACTTAAATGTTCAACCAATGACACAAAATCACTTTTTGGATGCACAAAATTGGTTAAAAACCGTAGTTGGATTAAAATAAGTCGAAGGATGATGAAAATGACCTAAATGTTCAACCAAGGACACTAACGCACTTCTTGGATGCACAAGATTTGTCAAAAACCCTAATTGGATTGGTATAAGCCTAGGGAGGATGAAAATGACCTAAATGTTCAACTAATGACACAAAATCACTTGTTTGATACACAAGATGGGTTAAAAACCCTAATTGGATTAGAATAAGCCTAGGGAGGACGAAAATGACCTAAATGTTCAACCAATGACACAAATGCACTTCTTGGATGCACAAGATTGGTTAAAAACCCTAATTGGATTAGAATAAGCCTAGGGAGGATAAAAATGACCTAAATGTTCAACCAATGAAACAAAATCACTTATTGGATGCACAAGATTGGTTAAAAACCTTAATTGGATTCGAATAAGCCTAGGGAGGGCGAAAATGACCTAAATGTTCAACCAATGACACAAATGCACTTATTGGATGCACAAGATTGGTTAAAAACCCTAATTGGATTAGCATAAGCCTAGGGAGGACAAAAATGACCTAAATATTCAACCAATGACACAAAATCACTTATTGGATGCACAAGATTGGTTAAAAACCCTAATTGGATTAGAATAAGCCTATGGAGGACAAAAATGAGCTAAATGTGCAACCATTGACACAAAATCACTTATTGGATGCACAAGATTGGTTAAAAACCCCAACAGGATTAGAATAAGCCTAGGGAGGACGAAAATGACCTAAATATTCAACTATTGACACAAAATCACTTATTGGATGCATAAGATTGGTTAAAAACCCTAATTGGAATAGAATAAGCCTAGGGAGAACGAAAATGACCTAAATGTTCAACCAATGACACAAAATCACTTATTCGATGCACTACATTGGTTAAAAACCCTAATTAGATTAGAATACCCCCACGGAGGACGAAAATGACCTAAATGTTGAACCAATGACACAAAATCACTTATTGGCTGCAGAAGATTGGTTAAAAATGCTAATTGGATTAGGATAAGATTATGGAGGAAGAAAATGACCTAAATGTTAAACCAATGACACAAACGCACTTATTGGATGTACAAGATTGGTAAAAAAACCATAATTCGATTAGAATATGGCTAGGAAGTACGAAAATGACCTAAATGTTCAACCAATGACACAAAATCACTTTTTGGATGCACAAAATTGGTTAAAAACCCTAGTTGGATTAAAATAAGTCGAAGGATGATGAAAATGACCTAAATGTTCAACCAAGGACACTAACGCACTTCTTGGATGCACAAGATTGGTCAAAAACCCTAATTGGATTGGTATAAGCCTAGGGAGGATGAAAATGACCTAAATGTTCAACTAATGACACAAAATCTCTTGTTTGATGCACAAGATTGGTTAAAAACCCTAATTGGATTAGAATAAGCCTAGGGAGGACGAAAATGACCTAAATGTGCAACCAATGACAAAAATGCACTTATTGGATGCACAAGATTGGTTAAAAACCCTAATTGGATTAGAATAAGCCTAGGGAGGATGAAAATGACCTAAATGTTCAACCAATGAAACAAAATCACTTGTTTGATGCACAAGATTGGTTAAAAATTCTAATTAGATTAGAATAAGCCTAGGGAGGACGAAAACGACCTAAATGTTCAACCAATGACACAAATGCACTTATTGGATGCACAACATTGGTTAAAAACCCTAATTAGATTAGAATACGTTCAGGGAGGACAAAATTGACCTAAATGTTGAACCAATGACACAAAATCCCTTATTGGATGCACAAGATTGGTTAAAAACGCTAATTGGATTAGGATAAGATTATGGAGGAAGAAAATGACCTAAATATTCAACCAATGACACAAACACACTAATTGGATGCACAAGATTGGTTAAAAACCCTAATTGGATTAGAATAAGCCTAGGGAGGACAAAAATGAGCTAAATGTTCAACCAATGACACAAATGCACTTATTGGATGCACAAGATTGGTTAAAAACCCTAATTCGATTAGAATAAGCCTAGGGAGGATGAAAATGACCTAAATATTCAACCAATTAAACAAAATCACTTATTGGATACACAAGATTGGTTAAAAACATTAATTGGATTCGAATAAGCCTAGGGGGGGCGAAAATGACCTAAATGTTCAACCAATGATACAAATGCACTTATTGGATGCACAAGATTGGTTAAAAACCCTAATTGGATTAGAATAAGCCTAGGGAAGACGAAAATGATCTAAATGTTCAACCAATGACACAAAATCACTTATTGGATGCACAACATTGGTTAAAAACCCTAATTAGATTAGAATATGCCCAGGGAGGACGAAAATGACCTAAATGTTGAACCAATGACACAAAATCACTTATTGGATGCACAAGATTGGTTAAAAACGCTAATTGGATTACAATAAGATTATGGAGGAAGAAAATGACCTAAATATTAAACCAATGACACAAACGCACTAATTGGATGCACAAGATTGGTTAAAAACCCTAATTGGATTAGAATAAGCCTAGGGAGGACAAAAATGAGCTAAATGTGCAACCATTGACACAAAATCACTTATTGGATGCACAAGATTGGTTAAAAACCCCAACAGGATTAGAATAAGCCTAGGGAGGACGAAAATGACCTAAATATTCAACTATTGACACAAAATCACTTATTGGATGCATAAGATTGGTTAAAAACCCTAATTGGAATAGAATAAGCCTAGGGAGAACGAAAATGACCTAAATGTTCAACCAATGACACAAAATCACTTATTGGATGCACTACATTGGTTAAAAACCCTAATTAGATTAGAATACCCCCACGGAGGACGAAAATGACCTAAATGTTGAACCAATGACACAAAATCACTTATTGGCTGCAGAATATTGGTTAAAAACGCTAATTGGATTAGGATAAGATTATGGAGGAAGAAAATGACCTAAATGTTAAACCAATGACACAAACGCACTTATTGGATGTACAAGATTGGTAAAAAAACCATAATTCGATTAGAATAAGCCTAGGAAGGACGAAAATGACTTAAATGTTCAACCAATGACACAAAATCACTTTTTGGATGCACAAAATTGGTTAAAAACCGTAGTTGGATTAAAATAAGTCGAAGGATGATGAAAATGACCTAAATGTTCAACCAAGGACACTAACGCACTTCTTGGATGCACAAGATTTGTCAAAAACCCTAATTGGATTGGTATAAGCCTAGGGAGGATGAAAATGACCTAAATGTTCAACTAATGACACAAAATCACTTGTTTGATACACAAGATTGGTTAAAAACCCTAATTGGATTAGAATAAGCCTAGGGAGGACGAAAATGACCTAAATGTTCAACCAATGACACAAATGCACTTATTGGATGCACAAGATTGGTTAAAAACCCTAATTGGATTAGAATAAGCCTAGGGAGGATAAAAATGACCTAAATGTTCAACCAATGAAACAAAATCACTTATTGGATGCACAAGATTGGTTAAAAACCTTAATTGGATTCGAATAAGCCTAGGGAGGGCGAAAATGACCTAAATGTTCAACCAATGACACAAATGCACTTATTGGATGCACAAGATTGGTTAAAAACCCTAATTGGATTAGCATAAGCCTAGGGAGGACAAAAATGACCTAAATATTCAACCAATGACACAAAATCACTTATTGGATGCACAAGATTGGTTAAAAACCCTAATTGGAATAGAATAAGCCTAGGGAGGACGAAAATGACCTAAATGTTCAACCAATGACACAAAATCACTTTTTGGATGCACAAAATTGGTTAAAAACCCTAGTTGGATTAAAATAAGTCGAACGATGATGAAAATGACCTAAATGTTCAACCAAGGACACTAACGCACTTCTTGGATGCACAAGATTGGTCAAAAACCCTAATTGGATTGGTATAAGCCTAGGGAGGATGAAAATGACCTAAATGTTCAACTAATGACACAAAATCACTTGTTTGATACACAAGATTGGTTGAAAACCCTAATTGGATTAGAATAAGCCTAGGGAGGACGAAAATGACCTAAATGTTCAACCAATGACACAAACGCACTTATTGGATGCACAAGATTGGTTAAAAACCCTAATTGGATTAGAATAAGCCTAGGGAGGACGAAAATGACCTAAATGTTCAACCAATGACACAAACGCACTTATTGGATGCACAAGATTGGTTAAAAACCCTAATTGGATGAGAATAAGCCTCGGTAGGACCAAATTGACCTAAATGTTCAACCAATTACACAAAATCACTTAATGGATGCACAAGATTGGTTTAAAACCCTAATTGGATGAGAATAAGCCTAGGGAGGACGAAAATGACCTAAATGTTCAAACAATGGCAAAAACGCACTTATTGGATGCACAAGATTGGTTAAAAACTCTAATTGGATTAGAATAAGCCTAATGAGGACGAAAATGACCTAAATGTTCAACCAATGACACAAACGCACTTATTGGATGCACAAGATTGGTTAAAAACCCTAATTGGATTAGAATAAGCTATGGGAGGAAGAAAATGACCTAAATGTTCAACCAATGACAAAAAATCACTTATTGGATGCACAAGATTGGTTAAAAACCCTATTTGGATGAGAATAAGCCTTGGGAGGAGGAAAATGACCTAAATGTTCAACCAATGACACAAAATCACTTATTGGATGCACAAGATTGGTTACGAACCATAATTGGATGAGAATAAGCCTAGGTAGGACGAAAATGACCTAAATGTTCAACCAATGACACAAAATCACTTATTGGATGCACAAGATTGGTTAAAAACCCTAATTGGATTAGAATAAGCCTAGGGAGGACGAAAATGACCTAAATGTTCAACCAATGACACAAACGCACTTATTGGATGCACAAGATTGGTTAAAAACCCTAATTGGATTATAATAAGCCTAAGGAGGACGAAAATGACCTAAATGTTCAACCAATGACACAAACGCACTTATTGGATGCACAAGATTGGTTAAAAATCCTAGTTGGATTAGAATAAGCCTAAGGAGGACGAAAATGACCTAAATGTTCAACCAATGACACAAAATCACTTATTGGATGCACAAGATTGGTTAAAAACCCTAATTGGATTAGAATAAGCCTAATGAGGACGAAAATGACCTAAATGTTCAACCAATGACACAAAATCACTTATTGGATGCACAAGATTGGTTAAAAACCCTAATTGGATTAGAATAAGCCAAGGGGGGACGAAAATGACTTAAATGTTCAACCAATGACACAAAATCACTTATTGGATGCACAAGATTGGTTAAAAACCCTAATTGGATTAGAATAGGCCAAGGGAGGACGAAAATGACCTAAACGTTCAACCAATGACACAAAATCACTTGTTGGATGCACAACATTGGTTATAAACCCTAATTGGATTAGAATAAGCCTAGGGAGGACGAAAATGACCTAAATGTTCAACCAATGACACAAAATCACTTATTGGATGCACAAGATTGGTTAAAAACCCTAATTGGATTAGAATAAGCCTAGGGAGGACACAAATGACCTAAATGTTAAACTTATGACACAAACGCACTTATTGGATGTACAAGATTGGTTAAAACTCATAATTGGATTAGAATAAGCCTAGGAAGGACGAAAATGAGCTAAATGTTCAACCAATGACACTAACACACTTATGGGATGCGCAAGATTGTTTAAAAACACTAATTGGATTAGAATAAGCCTAGGGAGGACGAAAATGACCTAAATGTTAAACCAATGACACAAACGCACTTATTGGATGCTCAAGATTGGTTAAAAATCCTATTTGGATTATAATACCCCCACGTAGGACGAAAATGACCTAAATGTTGAACCAATGACACAAAATCACTTATTGGATACACAAGATTGGTTAAAAACGCTAATTGGATTAGGATAAGATTATGGAGGAAGAAAATGACCTAAATATTCAACCAATGAAACAAACACACTAATTGGATGCACAAGATTGGTTAAAAACCCTAATTGGATTAGAATAAGCCTAGGGAGGACAAAAATGAGCTAAATAGGCAACCATTGACACAAAATCACTTATTTGATGCACAAGATTGGTTAAAAACCCCAACAGGATTAGAATAAGCCTAGGGAGGACGAAAATGACCTAAATATTCAACTATTGACACATAATCACTTATTGGATGCATAAGATTGGTTAAAAACCCTAATTGGAATAGAATAAGCCTAGGGAGAACGAAAATGACCTAAATGTTCAACCAATGACACAAAATCACTTATTGGATGCACTACATTGGTTAAAAACCCTAATTAGATTAGAATACCCCCACGGAGGACGAAAATGACCTAAATGTTGAACCAATGACACAAAATCACTTATTGGCTGCAGAATATTGGTTAAAAACGCTAATTGGATTAGGATAAGATTATGGAGGAAGAAAATGACCTAAATGTTAAACCAATGACACAAACGCACTTATTGGATGTACAAGATTGGTAAAAAAACCATAATTCGATTAGAATAAGCCTAGGAAGGACGAAAATGACTTAAATGTTCAACCAATGACACAAAATCACTTTTTGGATGCACAAAATTGGTTAAAAACCGTAGTTGGATTAAAATAAGTCGAAGGATGATGAAAATGACCTAAATGTTCAACCAAGGACACTAACGCACTTCTTGGATGCACAAGATTTGTCAAAAACCCTAATTGGATTGGTATAAGCCTAGGGAGGATGAAAATGACCTAAATGTTCAACTAATGACACAAAATCACTTGTTTGATACACAAGATGGGTTAAAAACCCTAATTGGATTAGAATAAGCCTAGGGAGGACGAAAATGACCTAAATGTTCAACCAATGACACAAATGCACTTCTTGGATGCACAAGATTGGTTAAAAACCCTAATTGGATTAGAATAAGCCTAGGGAGGATAAAAATGACCTAAATGTTCAACCAATGAAACAAAATCACTTATTGGATGCACAAGATTGGTTAAAAACCTTAATTGGATTCGAATAAGCCTAGGGAGGGCGAAAATGACCTAAATGTTCAACCAATGACACAAATGCACTTATTGGATGCACAAGATTGGTTAAAAACCCTAATTGGATTAGCATAAGCCTAGGGAGGACAAAAATGACCTAAATATTCAACCAATGACACAAAATCACTTATTGGATGCACAAGATTGGTTAAAAACCCTAATTGGAATAGAATAAGCCTAGGGAGGACGAAAATGACCTAAATGTTCAACCAATGACACAAAATCACTTTTTGGATGCACAAAATTGGTTAAAAACCCTAGTTGGATTAAAATAAGTCGAACGATGATGAAAATGAGCTAAATGTTCAACCAAGGACACTAACGCACTTCTTGGATGCACAAGATTGGTCAAAAACCCTAATTGGATTGGTATAAGCCTAGGGAGGATGAAAATGACCTAAATGTTCAACTAATGACACAAAATCACTTGTTTGATACACAAGATTGGTTGAAAACCCTAATTGGATTAGAATAAGCCTAGGGAGGACGAAAATGACCTAAATGTTCAACCAATGACACAAACGCACTTATTGGATGCACAAGATTGGTTAAAAACCCTAATTGGATTAGAATAAGCCTAGGGAGGACGAAAATGACCTACATGTTTAACCAATGACACAAAATCACTTGTTTGATGTACAAGATTGGTTAAAAACCTTAATTGGATTCGAATAAGCCTAGGGAGGGCGAAAATGACCTAAATGTTCAACCAATAATACAAATGCACTTATTGGATGCACAAGATTGGTTAAAAACCCTAATTGGATTAGAATTAGCCGAGGGAGGACGAAAATGACCTAAATGTGCAACCAATGACACAAATGCACTTATTGGATGCACAAGATTGGTTAAAAACCCTAATTGGATTAGAATAAGCCTAGGGAGGATGAAAATGACCTAAATGTTCAACCAATGAAACAAAATCACTTGTTTGATGCACAAGATTGGTTAAAAATTCTAATTAGATTAGAATAAGCCTAGGGAGGACGAAAACGACCTAAGTGTTCAACCAATGACACAAATGCACTTATTGGATGCACAAGATTGGTTAAAAACCCTAATTGGATTAGAATAAGCCTAGGGAGGAAGAAAATGATCTAAATGTTCAACCAATGACACAAAATCACTTATTGGATGCACAACATTGGTTAAAAACCTTAATTGGATTCGAATAAGCCTAGGGAGGGCGAAAATGACCTAAATGTTCAACCAATGACACAAATGCACTTATTGGATGCACAAGATTGGTTAAAAACCCTAATTGGATTAGAATAAGCCTAGGGAGGACGAAAATGACCTAAATGTTCAACCAATGAAACAAAATCACTTATTGGATGCACAAGATTGGTTAAAAACCTTAATTGGATTCGAATAAGCCTAGGGAGGGCGAAAATGACCTAAATGTTCAACCAATGACACAAATGCACTTATTGGATGCACAAGATTGGTTAAAAACCCTAATTGGATTAGCATAAGCCTAGGGAGGACAAAAATGACCTAAATATTCAACCAATGACACAAAATCACTTATTGGATGCACAAGATTGGTTAAAAACCCTAATTGGATTAGAATAAGCCTATGGAGGACAAAAATGAGCTAAATGTGCAACCATTGACACAAAATCACTTATTGGATGCACAAGATTGGTTAAAAACCCCAACAGGATTAGAATAAGCCTAGGGAGGACGAAAATGACCTAAATATTCAACTATTGACACAAAATCACTTATTGGATGCATAAGATTGGTTAAAAACCCTAATTGGAATAGAATAAGCCTAGGGAGAACGAAAATGACCTAAATGTTCAACCAATGACACAAAATCACTTATTGGATGCACTACATTGGTTAAAAACCCTAATTAGATAAGAATACCCCCACGGAGGACGAAAATGACCTAAATGTTGAACCAATGACACAAAATCACTTATTGGATGCAGAAGATTGGTTAAAAACGCTAATTGGATTAGGATAAGATTATGGAGGAAGAAAATGACCTAAATGTTAAACCAATGACACAAACGCACTTATAGGATGTACAAGATTGGTAAAAAAACCATAATTCGATTAGAATATGGCTAGGAAGGACGAAAATGACCTAAATGTTCAACCAATGACACAAAATCACTTTTTGGATGCACAAAATTGGTTAAAAACCCTAGTTGGATTAAAATAAGTCGAAGGATGATGAAAATGACCTAAATGTTCAACCAAGGACACTAACGCACTTCTTGGATGCACAAGATTGGTCAAAAACCCTAATTGGATTGGTATAAGCCTAGGGAGGATGAAAATGACCTAAATGTTCAACTAATGACACAAAATCTCTTGTTTGATGCACAAGATTGGTTAAAAACCCTAATTGGATTAGAATAAGCCTAGGGAGGACGAAAATGACCTAAATGTGCAACCAATGACAAAAATGCACTTATTGGATGCACAAGATTGGTTAAAAACCCTAATTGGATTAGAATAAGCCTAGGGAGGATGAAAATGACCTAAATGTTCAACCAATGAAACAAAATCACTTGTTTGATGCACAAGATTGGTTAAAAATTCTAATTAGATTAGAATAAGCCTAGGGGAAAACGACCTAAATGTTCAACCAATGACACAAATGCACTTATTGGATGCACAAGATTGGTTAAAAACCCTAATTGGATTAGAATAAGCCTAGGGAGGAAGAAAATGATCTAAATGTTAAACCAATGACACAAAATCACTTATTGGATGCACAACATTGGTTAAAAACCTTAATTGGATTCGAATAAGCCTAGGGAGGGCGAAAATGACCTAAATGTTCAACCAATGACACAAATGCACTTATTGGATGAACAAGATTGGTTAAAAACCCTAATTGGATTAGAATAAGCCTAGGGAGGACGAAAATAACCTAAATGTTCAACCAATGAAACAAAATCACTTATTGGATGCACAAGATTGGTTAAAAACCTTAATTGGATTCGAATAAGCCTAGGGAGGGCGAAAATGACCTAAATGTTCAACCAATGACACAAATGCACTTATTGGATGCACAAGATTGGATAAAAACCCTAATTGGATTAGAATAAGCCTAGGGAGTACGAAAATGATCTCAATGCTCAACCAATGACACAAATGCACTTATTGGATGCACAAGATTGGTTAAAAACCCTAATTGGATTAGAATAAGCCTAGGGAGGATGAAAATGACCTAAATGTTCAAACAATGAAACAAAATCACTTATTGGATGCACAAGATTGGTTAAAAACCTTAATTGGATTCGAATAAGCCTAGGGAGGGCGAAAATGACCTAAATGTTCAACCAATGACACAAATTCACTTATTGGATGCACAAGATTGGATAAAAACCCTAATTGGATTAGAATAAGCCTAGGGAGGACGAAAATTATCTAAATGTTCAACCAATGACACAAAATCACTTATTGGATGCACAACATTGGTTAAAAACCCTAATTAGATTAGAATAAGCCCAGGGAGGACGAAGATGACCTAAATGTTGAACCAATGACACAAAATCACTTATTGGATGCACAAGATTGGTTAAAAACGCTAATTGAATTAGAATAAGATTATGGAGGAAGAAAATGACCTAAATATTCAACCAATGACACAAACGCACTAATTGGATGCACAAGATTGGTTAAAAACCCTAATTGGATTAGAATAAGCCTAGGGAGGACGAAATTGACCTAAATGTTCAACCAATGACACAAAATCAGTTATTGGATGCACAAGATTGGTTAAAAACCCAAATTGGAATAGAATAAGCCTAGGGAGGACGAAAATGACCTAAATGTTCAACCAATGACATAAAATCACTTATTGGATGCACAAGATTGGATAAAAACATTAATTAGATTATTATAAGCCTAGGGAGGACGAAAATGACCTAAATATTCAACCAATGACACAAAATCACTTATTGGATGCATAAGATTGGTTAAAACCCCTAATTGGAATAGAATAAGCCTAGGGAGGAGGAAAATTAACTAAATGTTCAACCAATGACACAAATTCACTTATTGGATGCACAAGATTGGTTAAAAACCCTAATTGGATTAGAATAAGCCTAGGGAGGACGAAAATGATCTAAATGTTCAACCAATGACACAAAATCACTTATTGGATGCACAACATTGGTTAAAAACCCTAATTAGATTAGAATACGCCCAGGGAGGACGAAAATGACCTAAATGTTGAACCAATGACACAAAATCACTTATTGGATGCACAAGATTGGTTAAAAACGCTAATTGGATTAGGATAAGATTATGGAGGAAGAAAATGACCTAAATATTCAACCAATGCCACAAACACACTAATTGGATGCACAAGATTGGTTCAAAACCCTAATTGGATTAGAATAAGCCTAGGGAGGACGAAAATGACCTAAATGTTAAACCAATGACACAAACGCACTTATTGGATGCACAAGATTGGTTAAAAATCCTAATTGGATTAGAATAAGTCGAAGGATGACGAAAATGACCCAAATGTTCAACCAACGACACTAACGCACTTATTGGATGCACAAGGTTGGTCAAAAACCGTAATCGGATTAGTATAAGCCTAGGGAGGCTGAAAATGAGCTAAATGTTTAACCAATGACACAAAATCACTTGTTTGATGCACAAGATTGGTTAAAAACCCTAATTGGATTAGAATAAGCCTAGGGAGGACGAAAATGACCTAAATGTGCAACCAATGACACAAATGCAGTTATTGGATGCACAAGATTGGTTAAAAACCCTAATTGGATTAGAATAAGCCTAGGGAGGATGAAAATAACCTAAATGTTCAACCAATGAAACAAAATCACTTGTTTGATGCACAAGATTGGTTAAAAACCTTAATTAGATTAGAATAAGCCTAGGGAGGACGAAAACGACCTAAATGTTCAACCAATGACACAAATGCACTTATTGGATGCTTAAGATTGGTTAAAAACCCTAATTGGATTAGCATAAGCCAAGGGAGGACAAAAATGACCTAAATATTCAACCAATGAAACAAATCACTTATTGGATGCACAAGATTGGTTAAAAACCCTAATTGGAATAGAATAAGCCTAGGAAGGACGAAAATGACCTAAATGTTCAACCAATGACATAAAATCACTTATTGGATGCACAAGATTGGATAAAAACCATAATTAGATTATTATAAGCCTAGGGAGGACGAAAATGACCTAAATGTTCAACCAATGACACAAACGCACTTATTGGATGCACAAGATTGGTTAAAAACCCTAATTGGATTAGAATAAGCCTAGGGAAGACGAAAATGACCTACATGTTCAACCAATGACACAAAATCACTTATTGAATGCACAAGATTGGTAAAAACCCCTAATTGGTTTAGAAGAAGCCCAGGGAGGACAAAAATGACTTAAATGTTCAACCAAGGACATAAACGCACTTATTGGATGCACAAGATTGGTTAAAAACCCTAATTGCAGTAAAATAAGCCTAGGGAGGACGAAAATGACCTAACTGTTCCACCAATGACACAAACACACTTATTGGATGTACAAGATTGGTAAAAAACCAGAATTCGATTAGAATAAGCCTAGGAAGGACGAAAATGACCTAAATGTTCAACCAATGAAACAAAATCACTTATTGGATGCACAAGATTGGTTAAAAACCTTAATTGGATTCGAAAAAGCCTAGGGAGGGAGAAAATGACCTAAATGTTCAACCAATGACACAAATGCACTTATTGGATGCACAAGATTGGTTAAAAACCCTAATTGGATTAGAATATGCCAAGGGAGGACGAAAATGATCTAAATGTTCAACCAATGAAACAAAATCACTTATTGGATGCACAACATTTGTTAAAAACCCTAATTAGATTAGAATACGCCCAGGGAGGACGAAAATGACCTAAATGTTGAACCAATGACACAAAATCACTTATTGGATGCACAAGATTGGTTAAAAACGCTAATTGGATTAGGATAAGATTATGGAGGAAGAAAATGACCTAAATATTCAACCAATGCCTCAAACACACTAATTGGATGCACAAGATTGGTTAAAAACCCTAATTGGATTAGAATAAGCCTAGGGAGAACGAAAATGACCTAAATGTTAAACCAATGACACAAACGCACTTATTGGATGCACAAGATTGGTTAAAAAGCCTAATTGGTTTAGAATAAGTCGAAGGATGACGAAAATGACCTAAATGTTCAACCAATGACACTAACGCACTTATTGGATGCACAAGATTGGTCAAAAACCCTAATTGGATTAGTATAAGCCTAGGGAGGATGAAAATGACCTAAATGTCTAACCAATGACACAAAATCACTTGTTTGATGCACAAGATTGGTTAAAAACCCTAATTGGATTAGAATAAGCCTAGGGAGGACGAAAATGACCTACATGTTCAACAAATGACACAAAATCACTTATTGAATGCACAAGATTGGTAAAAACCCCTAATTGGATTAGAAGAAGCCCAGGGAGGACAAAAATGACCTAAATGTACAACCAAGGACATAAACGCACTTATTGGATGCACAAGATTGGTTAAAAACCTTAATTCCAATCAAATAAGCCTAGGGAGGACGAAAATGACCTAACTGTTCCACCAATGACACAAACACACTTATTGGATGTACAAGATTGGTAAAAAACCATAATTCGATTAGAATAAGCCTAGGAAGGACGAAAATGACCTAAATGTTCAACCAATGAAACAAAATCACTTATTGGATGCACAAGATTGGTTAGAAACCTTAATTGGATTCGAATAAGCCTAGGGAGGGCGAAAATGACCTAAATGTTCAACCAATGACACAAATGCACTTATTGGATGCACAAGATTGGTTAAAAACCCTAATTGGATTAGAATATGCCAAGGTAGGACGAAAATGATCTAAATGTTCAACCAATGAAACAAAATCACTTATTGGATGCACAACATTTGTTAAAAACCCTAATTAGATTAGAATACGCCCAGGGAGGACGAAAATGACCTAAATGTTGAACCAATGACACAAAATCACTTATTGGATGCACAAGATTGGTTAAAAACGCTAATTGGATTAGGATAAGATTATGGAGGAAGAAAATGACCTAAATATTCAACCAATGCCACAAACACACTAATTGGATGCACAAGATTGGTTCAAAACCCTAATTGGATTAGAATAAGCCTAGGGAGGACGAAAATGACCTAAATGTTAAACCAATGACACAAACGCACTTATTGGATGCACAAGATTGGTTAAAAATCCTAATTGGATTAGAATAAGTCGAAGGATGACGAAAATGACCCAAATGTTCAACCAACGACACTAACGCACTTATTGGATGCACAAGGTTGGTCAAAAACCGTAATCGGATTAGTATAAGCCTAGGGAGGCTGAAAATGAGCTAAATGTTTAACCAATGACACAAAATCACTTGTTTGATGCACAAGATTGGTTAAAAACCCTAATTGGATTAGAATAAGCCTAGGGAGGACGAAAATGACCTAAATGTGCAACCAATGACACAAATGCAGTTATTGGATGCACAAGATTGGTTAAAAACCCTAATTGGATTAGAATAAGCCTAGGGAGGATGAAAATAACCTAAATGTTCAACCAATGAAACAAAATCACTTGTTTGATGCACAAGATTGGTTAAAAACCTTAATTAGATTAGAATAAGCCTAGGGAGGACGAAAACGACCTAAATAATCAACCAATGACACAAATGCACTTATTGGATGCTTAAGATTGGTTAAAAACCCTAATTGGATTAGCATAAGCCAAGGGAGGACAAAAATGACCTAAATATTCAACCAATGAAACAAATCACTTATTGGATGCACAAGATTGGTTAAAAACCCTAATTGGAATAGAATAAGCCTAGGAAGGACGAAAATGACCTAAATGTTCAACCAATGACATAAAATCACTTATTGGATGCACAAGATTGGATAAAAACCATAATTAGATTATTATAAGCCTAGGGAGGACGAAAATGACCTAAATGTTCAACCAATGACACAAACGCACTTATTGGATGCACAAGATTGGTTAAAAACCCTAATTGGATTAGAATAAGCCTAGGGAGGACGAAAATGACCTAAATGTTCAACCAATGACACAAAATCACATATTGGATGCACAAGATTGGTTAAAAACCCTAATTGGATTAGAATAAGCATATGGAGGACGAAAATGACCTAAATGTTGAACCAATGACACAAAATGACACAAAATCACATATTGGGTGCACAAGATTGGTTAAAAACCCTAATTGGATTAGAATAAGCCTATTGAGGACGAAAATGACCTAAATGTTCAACCAATGACACAAAATCACTTATTGGATGCACAAGATTGGTTAAAAACCCTAATTGGATTAGAATAAGCCTAGGGAGGACGAAAATGACCTAAATGTTCAACCAATGACACAAATGCACTTATTGGATGCACAAGATTGGTTAAAAACCCTAATTGGATTAGAATAAGCCTAGGGAGGATAAAAATGACCTAAATGTTCAACCAATGAAACAAAATCACTTATTGGATGCACAAGATTGGTTAAAAACCTTAATTGGATTCGAATAAGCCTAGGGAGGGCGAAAATGACCTAAATGTTCAACCAATGACACAAATGCACTTATTGGATGCACAAGATTGGTTAAAAACCCTAATTGGATTAGAATAAGCCTAGGGAGGAAGAAAATGATCTAAATGTTAAACCAATGACACAAAATCACTTATTGGATGCACAACATTGGTTAAAAACCATAATTGGATTCGAATAAGCCTAGGGAGGGCGAAAATGACCTAAATGTTCAACCAATGACACAAATGCACTTATTGGATGCACAAGATTGGTTAAAAACCCTAATTGGATTAGAATAAGGCTAGGGAGGACGAAAATGACCTAAATGTTCAACCAATGAAACAAAATCACTTATTGGATGCACAAGATTGGTTAAAAACCTTAATTGGATTCGAATAAGCCTAGGGAGGGCGAAAATGACCTAAATGTTCAACCAATGACACAAATGCACTTATTGGATGCACAAGATTGGTTAAAAACCCTAATTGGATTAGCATAAGCCTAGGGAGGACAAAAATGACCTAAATATTCAACCAATGACACAAAATCACTTATTGGATGCACAAGATTGGTTAAAAACCCTAATTGGAATAGAATAAGCCTAGGGAGGAAGAAAATGACCTACATGTTCAACCAATGACAAAAAATCACTTATTGAATGCACAAGATTGGTAAAAACCCCTAATTGGATTAGAAGAAACCCAGGGAGGACAAAAATGACCTAAATGTTCAACCAAGGACATAAACGCACTTATTGGATGCACAAGATTGGTTAAAAACCCTAATTGCAGTAGAATAAGCCTAGGGAGGAGGAAAATGACGCAAATATTCAACCAATGACACAAAATCACTTATTGGATGCACAAGACTGGTTAAAAATCCTAATTGGATTAGAATAAGCCTAGGGAGGACGAAAATGACCTAAATGTTCAACCAATGACACAAAATCACTTATTGGATGCACAAGATTGGTTAAAAACCCTAATTGGATTAGAATAAGCCTAGGGAGGACACAAATGACCTAAATGTTAAACTTATGACACAAACGCACTTATTGGATGTACAAGATTGGTTAAAACCCATAATTGGATTAGAATAAGCCTAGGAAGGACGAAAATGAGCTAAATGTTCAACCAATGACACAAACACACTTATGGGATGCACAAGATTGGTTAAAAACCCTAATTGGATTAGAATAAGCCTAGGTAGGACGAAAATGACCTAAATGTTAAACCAATGACACAAACGCACTTATTGGATGCACAAGATTGGTTAAAAATCCTATTTGGATTAGAATAAGTCGAAGGATGACGAAAATGACCTAAATGTTCAACCAATGACATAACGCACTTATTGGATGCACAAGATTGGTCAAAAACCCTAATTGGATTGGTATAAGCCTAGGGAGGATGAAAATGACCTAAATGTTCAACTAATGACAAAAAATCACTTGTTTGATGCACAAGATTGGTTAAAAACCCTAATTGGATTTGAATAAGCCTAGGGAGGACGAAAATGACCTAAATGTTCAACCAATGACACAAATGCACTTATTGGATGCACAAGATTGGTTAAAAACCCTAATTGGATTAGAATAAGCCTAGGGAGGACGAAAATGATCTAAATGTTCAACCAATGACACAAAATCACTTATGGGATGCACAACATTGGTTAAAACCCCTAATTAGATTAGAATAAGCCTAGGGAGGACGAAAATAACCTAAATGTTGAACCAATGACACAAACGTACTTATTGGACGCACAAGATTGCTTAAAAATGCTAATTGGATTAGAATAAGATTATGGAGGAAGAAAATGACGTAAATATTCAACCATTGACACAAACGCACTTATTGGATGCACAAGATTGGATAAAAACCCTAATTGGATTAGAATAAGCCTAGGGAGGACGAAAATGAGCTAAATGTTCAACCAATGACACAAAATCACTTATTTGATGCACAAGATTGGTTAAAAACCCTAATTGGATTCGAATAAGCCTAGGGAGGGCGAAAATGACCTAAATGTTCAACCAATGACAGAAATGCACTTATTGGAGGCACAAGATTGGTTAAAAACCTTAATTGGATTAGAATATGCGAAGGGAGGACGAAAATGATCTAAATGTTCAACCAATGACACAAAATCACTTATTGGATACACAACATTGGTTAAAAACCCTTATTAGATTAGAATACGCCCAGGGAGGACAAAAATGACCTAAATGTTGAACCAATGACACAAAATCACTTATTGGATGCACAAGATTGGTTAAAAACGCTAATTGGATTAGGATAACATTATGGAGGAAGAAAATGACCTAAATATTCAACCAGTGCCACAAACACACTAATTGGATGCACAAGATTGGTTAAAAACCCTAACTGGATTAGAATAAGCCTAGGGAGGACGAAAATGACCTAAATATTCAACCAATGACCCAAAATCACTTATTGGATGCACAAGATTGGTTAAAAGTCCTAACTGGATTAGAATAAGCCTAGAGAGGACGAAAATGACCTAAATATTCAACCAATGACACAAAATCACTTATTGGATGATCAAGATTGGTTAAAAACCCTAATTGGAATAGAATAAGCCTAGGGAGGACAAAAATGACCTAAATGTTCAACCAATGACATAAAATCACTTATTGGATCCACAAGATTGGATAAAAACCTTAATTAGATTATTATAAACCTAGGGAGGACGAAAATGACCTAAATTTTCAACCAATGACACAAACGCACTTATTGGATGCACAAGATTGGTTAAAAACCCTAATTGGATTAGAATAAGCCTAGGGAGGACGAAAATGACC
>JBBPBQ010000008.1:24433145-24454515 GCA_037974755.1 Cicer yamashitae | reverse complement strand
GAAAATGATCTAAATGTTCAACCAATGACACAAAATCACTTATTGGATGCACAACATTTGTTAAAAACCTTAATTAGATTAGAATACGCCCAGGGAGGACGAAAATGACCTAAATGTTGAACCAATGACACAAAATCACTTATTGGATGCACAAGATTGGTTAAAAACGCTAATTGGATTAGGATAAGTTTATGGAGGAAGAAAATGACCTAAATATTCAACCAATGCCACAAACACACTAATTGGATGCACAAGATTGGTTCAAAACCCTAATTGGATTAGAATAAGCCTAGGGAGGACGAAAATGACCTAAATGTTAAACCAATGACACAAACGCACTTATTGGATGCACAAGATTGGTTAAAAATCCTAATTGGATTAGAATAAGTCGAAGGATGACGAAAATGACCCAAATGTTCAACCAACGACACTAACGCACTTATTGGATGCACAAGGTTGGTCAAAAACCGTAATCGGATTAGTATAAGCCTAGGGAGGCTGAAAATGAGCTAAATGTTTAACCAATGACACAAAATCACTTGTTTGATGCACAAGATTGGTTAAAAACCCTAATTGGATTAGAATAAGCCTAGGGAGGACGAAAATGACCTAAATGTGCAACCAATGACACAAATGCAGTTATTGGATGCACAAGATTGGTTAAAAACCCTAATTGGATTAGAATAAGCCTAGGGAGGATGAAAATAACCTAAATGTTCAACCAATGAAACAAAATCACTTGTTTGATGCACAAGATTGGTTAAAAACCTTAATTAGATTAGAATAAGCCTAGGGAGGACGAAAACGACCTAAATAATCAACCAATGACACAAATGCACTTATTGGATGCTTAAGATTGGTTAAAAACCCTAATTGGATTAGCATAAGCCAAGGGAGGACAAAAATGACCTAAATATTCAACCAATGAAACAAATCACTTATTGGATGCACAAGATTGGTTAAAAACCCTAATTGGAATAGAATAAGCCTAGGAAGGACGAAAATGACCTAAATGTTCAACCAATGACATAAAATCACTTATTGGATGCACAAGATTGGATAAAAACCATAATTAGATTATTATAAGCCTAGGGAGGACGAAAATGACCTAAATGTTCAACCAATGACACAAACGCACTTATTGGATGCACAAGATTGGTTAAAAACCCTAATTGGATTAGAATAAGCCTAGGGAAGACGAAAATGACCTACATGTTCAACCAATGACACAAAATCACTTATTGAATGCACAAGATTGGTAAAAACCCCTAATTGGATTAGAAGAAGCCCAAGGAGGACAAAAATGACTTAAATGTTCAACCAAGGACATAAACGCACTTATTGGATGCACAAGATTGGTTAAAAACCCTAATTGCAGTAAAATAAGCCTAGGGAGGACGAAAATGACCTAACTGTTCCACCAATGACACAAACACACTTATTGGATGTACAAGATTGGTAAAAAACCAGAATTCGATTAGAATAAGCCTAGGAAGGACGAAAATGACCTAAATGTTCAACCAATGAAACAAAATCACTTATTGGATGCACAAGATTGGTTAAAAACCTTAATTGGATTCGAAAAAGCCTAGGGAGGGAGAAAATGACCTAAATGTTCAACCAATGACACAAATGCACTTATTGGATGCACAAGATTGGTTAAAAACCCTAATTGGATTAGAATATGCCAAGGGAGGACGAAAATGATCTAAATGTTCAACCAATGAAACAAAATCACTTATTGGATGCACAACATTTGTTAAAAACCCTAATTAGATTAGAATACGCCCAGGGAGGACGAAAATGACCTAAATGTTGAACCAATGACACAAAATCACTTATTGGATGCACAAGATTGGTTAAAAACGCTAATTGGATTAGGATAAGATTATGGAGGAAGAAAATGACCTAAATATTCAACCAATGCCACAAACACACTAATTGGATGCACAAGATTGGTTCAAAACCCTAATTGGATTAGAATAAGCCTAGGGAGGACGAAAATGACCTAAATGTTAAACCAATGACACAAACGCACTTATTGGATGCACAAGATTGGTTAAAAATCCTAATTGGATTAGAATAAGTCGAAGGATGACGAAAATGACCCAAATGTTCAACCAACGACACTAACGCACTTATTGGATGCACAAGGTTGGTCAAAAACCGTAATCGGATTAGTATAAGCCTAGGGAGGCTGAAAATGAGCTAAATGTTTAACCAATGACACAAAATCACTTGTTTGATGCACAAGATTGGTTAAAAACCCTAATTGGATTAGAATAAGCCTAGGGAGGACGAAAATGACCTAAATGTGCAACCAATGACACAAATGCAGTTATTGGATGCACAAGATTGGTTAAAAACCCTAATTGGATTAGAATAAGCCTAGGGAGGATGAAAATAACCTAAATGTTCAACCAATGAAACAAAATCACTTGTTTGATGCACAAGATTGGTTAAAAACCTTAATTAGATTAGAATAAGCCTAGGGAGGACGAAAACGACCTAAATAATCAACCAATGACACAAATGCACTTATTGGATGCTTAAGATTGGTTAAAAACCCTAATTGGATTAGCATAAGCCAAGGGAGGACAAAAATGACCTAAATATTCAACCAATGAAACAAATCACTTATTGGATGCACAAGATTGGTTAAAAACCCTAATTGGAATAGAATAAGCCTAGGAAGGACGAAAATGACCTAAATGTTCAACCAATGACATAAAATCACTTATTGGATGCACAAGATTGGATAAAAACCATAATTAGATTATTATAAGCCTAGGGAGGACGAAAATGACCTAAATGTTCAACCAATGACACAAACGCACTTATTGGATGCACAAGATTGGTTAAAAACCCTAATTGGATTAGAATAAGCCTAGGGAAGACGAAAATGACCTACATGTTCAACCAATGACACAAAATCACTTATTGAATGCACATGATTGGTAAAAACCCCTAATTGGATTAGAAGAAGCCCAGGGAGGACAAAAATGACTTAAATGTTCAACCAAGGACATAAACGCACTTATTGGATGCACAAGATTGGTTAAAAACCCTAATTGTAGTAAAATAAGCCTAGGGAGGACGAAAATGACCTAACTGTTCCACCAATGACACAAACACACTTATTGGATGTACAAGATTGGTAAAAAACCAGAATTCGATTAGAATAAGCCTAGGAAGGACGAAAATGACCTAAATGTTCAACCAATGAAACAAAATCACTTATTGGATGCACAAGATTGGTTAAAAACCTTAATTGGATTCGAAAAAGCCTAGGGAGGGAGAAAATGACCTAAATGTTCAACCAATGACACAAATGCACTTATTGGATGCACAAGATTGGTTAAAAACCCTAATTGGATTAGAATATGCCAAGGGAGGACGAAAATGATCTAAATGTTCAACCAATGAAACAAAATCACTTATTGGATGCACAACATTTGTTAAAATCCCTAATTAGATTAGAATACGCCCAGGGAGGACGAAAATGACCTAAATGTTGAACCAATGACACAAAATCACTTATTGGATGCACAAGATTGGTTAAAAACGCTAATTGGATTAGGATAAGATTATGGAGGAAGAAAATGACCTAAATATTCAACCAATGCCTCAAACACACTAATTGGATGCACAAGATTGGTTAAAAACCCTAATTGGATTAGAATAAGCCTAGGGAGAACGAAAATGACCTAAATGTTAAACCAATGACACAAACGCACTTATTGGATGCACAAGATTGGTTAAAAATCCTAATTGGATTAGAATAAGTCGAAGGATGACGAAAATGACCTAAATGTTCAACCAATGACACTAACGCACTTATTGGATGCACAAGATTGGTCAAAAACCCTAATTGGATTAGTATAAGCCTAGGGAGGATGAAAATGACCTAAATGTCTAACCAATGACACAAAATCACTTGTTTGATGCACAAGATTGGTTAAAAACCCTAATTGGATTAGAATAAGCCTAGGGAGGACGAACATGACCTAAATGTTCAACCAATGACACAAACGCACTTATTGGATGCACAAGATTGGTTGAAAACCCTAATTGGATTAGAATAAGCCTAGGGAGGACGAAAATGACCTACATGTTCAACAAATGACACAAAATCACTTATTGAATGCACAAGATTGGTAAAAACCCCTAATTTGATTAGAAGAAGCCCAGGGAGGACAAAAATGACCTAAATGTTCAACCAAGGACATAAACGCACTTATTGGATGCACAAGATTGGTTAAAAACCCTAATTCCAATCAAATAAGCCTAGGGAGGACGAAAATGACCTAACTGTTCCACCAATGACACAAACACACTTATTGGATGTACAAGATTGGTAAAAAACCATAATTCGATTAGAATAAGCCTAGGAAGGACGAAAATGACCTAAATGTTCAACCAATGAAACAAAATCACTTATTGGATGCACAAGATTGGTTAGAAACCTTAATTGGATTCGAATAAGCCTAGGGAGGGAGAAAATGACCTAAATGTTCAACCAATGACACAAATGCACTTATTGGATGCACAAGATTGGTTAAAAACCCTAATTGGATTAGAATATGCCAAGGGAGGACGAAAATGATCTAAATGTTCAACCAATGAAACAAAATCACTTATTGGATGCACAACATTTGTTAAAAACCCTAATTAGATTAGAATACGCCCAGGGAGGACGAAAATGACCTAAATGTTGAACCAATGACACAAAATCACTTATTGGATGCACAAGATTGGTTAAAAACGCTAATTGGATTAGGATAAGATTATGGAGGAAGAAAATGACCTAAATATTCAACCAATGCCTCAAACACACTAATTGGATGCACAAGATTGGTTAAAAACCCTAATTGGATTAGAATAAGCCTAGGGAGAACGAAAATGACCTAAATGTTAAACCAATGACACAAACGCACTTATTGGATGCACAAGATTGGTTAAAAATCCTAATTGGATTAGAATAAGTCGAAGGATGACGAAAATGACCTAAATGTTCAACCAATGACACTAACGCACTTATTGGATGCACAAGATTGGTCAAAAACCCTAATTGGATTAGTATAAGCCTAGGGAGGATGAAAATGACCTAAATGTCTAACCAATGACACAAAATCACTTGTTTGATGCACAAGATTGGTTAAAAACCCTAATTGGATTAGAATAAGCCTAGGGAGGACGAAAATGACCTACATGTTCAACAAATGACACAAAATCACTTATTGAATGCACAAGATTGGTAAAAACCCCTAATTGGATTAGAAGAAGCCCAGGGAGGACAAAAATGACCTAAATGTACAACCAAGGACATAAACGCACTTATTGGATGCACAAGATTGGTTAAAAACCTTAATTCCAATCAAATAAGCCTAGGGAGGACGAAAATGACCTAACTGTTCCACCAATGACACAAACACACTTATTGGATGTACAAGATTGGTAAAAAACCATAATTCGATTAGAATAAGCCTAGGAAGGACGAAAATGACCTAAATGTTCAACCAATGAAACAAAATCACTTATTGGATGCACAAGATTGGTTAGAAACCTTAATTGGATTCGAATAAGCCTAGGGAGGGCGAAAATGACCTAAATGTTCAACCAATGACACAAATGCACTTATTGGATGCACAAGATTGGTTAAAAACCCTAATTGGATTAGAATATGCCAAGGTAGGACGAAAATGATCTAAATGTTCAACCAATGAAACAAAATCACTTATTGGATGCACAACATTTGTTAAAAACCCTAATTAGATTAGAATACGCCCAGGGAGGACGAAAATGACCTAAATGTTGAACCAATGACACAAAATCACTTATTGGATGCACAAGATTGGTTAAAAACGCTAATTGGATTAGGATAAGATTATGGAGGAAGAAAATGACCTAAATATTCAACCAATGCCACAAACACACTAATTGGATGCACAAGATTGGTTGAAAACCCTAATTGGATTAGAATAAGCCTAGGGAGGACGAAAATGACCTAAATGTTAAACCAATTACACAAACGCACTTATTGGATGCACAAGATTGGTTAAAAACCTTAATTAGATTAGAATAAATCGAAGGATGACGAAAATGACCTAAATGTCCAACCAATGACACTAACGCACTTGTTTGATGCACAAGATTGGTTAAAAACCCTAATTGGATTAGAATAAGCCTTGGGAGGACGAAAATGACCTAAATGTTCAACCAATGACACAAATGCACTTATTGGATGCACAAGATTGGTTAAAAACCCTAATTGGATTAGAATAAGCCTAGGGAGGACGAAAATGATCTAAATGTTCAACCAATGACACAAAATCACTTATGGGATGCACAACATTGGTTAAAACCCCTAATTAGATTAGAATAAGCCTAGGGAGGACGAAAATAACCTAAATGTTGAACCAATGACACAAACGTACTTATTGGACGCACAAGATTGCTTAAAAATGCTAATTGGATTAGAATAAGATTATGGAGGAAGAAAATGACGTAAATATTCAACCATTGACACAAACGCACTTATTGGATGCACAAGATTGGATAAAAACCCTAATTGGATTAGAATAAGCCTAGGGAGGACGAAAATGAGCTAAATGTTCAACCAATGACACAAAATCACTTATTTGATGCACAAGATTGGTTAAAAACCCTAATTGGATTCGAATAAGCCTAGGGAGGGCGAAAATGACCTAAATGTTCAACCAATGATAGAAATGCACTTATTGGAGGCACAAGATTGGTTAAAAACCTTAATTGGATTAGAATATGCGAAGGGAGGACGAAAATGATCTAAATGTTCAACCAATGACACAAAATCACTTATTGGATACACAACATTGGTTAAAAACCCTAATTAGATTAGAATACGCCCAGGGAGGACAAAAATGACCTAAATGTTGAACCAATGACACAAAATCACTTATTGGATGCACAAGATTGGTTAAAAACGCTAATTGGATTAGGATAACATTATGGAGGAAGAAAATGACCTAAATATTCAACCAGTGCCACAAACACACTAATTGGATGCACAAGATTGGTTAAAAACCCTAACTGGATTAGAATAAGCCTAGGGAGGACGAAAATGACCTAAATATTCAACCAATGACCCAAAATCACTTATTGGATGCACAAGATTGGTTAAAAGTCCTAACTGGATTAGAATAAGCCTAGAGAGGACGAAAATGACCTAAATATTCAACCAATGACACAAAATCACTTATTGGATGATCAAGATTGGTTAAAAACCCTAATTGGAATAGAATAAGCCTAGGGAGGACAAAAATGACCTAAATGTTCAACCAATGACATAAAATCACTTATTGGATCCACAAGATTGGATAAAAACCTTAATTAGATTATTATAAACCTAGGGAGGACGAAAATGACCTAAATTTTCAACCAATGACACAAACGCACTTATTGGATGCACAAGATTGGTTAAAAACCCTAATTGGATTAGAATAAGCCTAGGGAGGACGAAAATGACCTACATGTTCAACCACCGACACAAAATCACTTATTGGATGCACAAGATTGGTTAAAAACCCTAATTGGATTAGAAGAAGCCCAGGGAGGACAAAAATGACCTAAATATTCAACCAAGGACATAAACGCACTTATTGGATGCACAAGATTGGTTAAAAACCCGAATTGCAGTAGAATAAGCATAGGGAGGACGAAAATGACCTAAATATTCAACCAATGACACAAAATCACTTATTGGATGCACAAGACTGGCTAAAAACCTTAATTGGATTAGAATAAGCCTAGGGAGGGCGAAAATGACCTAAATGTTCAACCAATGACACAAATGAACTTATTGCATGCACAACATTGGTTAAAAACCCAAATTGGATTAGAATAAGCCTAGGGAGGATGAAAATGACCTAAATGTTCAACCAATGACATAAAATCACTTATTGGATGCACAAGATTGGATAAAAACCTTAATTAGATTATTATAAGCCTAGGGAGGACGAAAATGACCTAAATGTTCAACCAATGACACAAACGCACTTATTGGATGCACAAGATTGGTTAAAAACCCTAATTGGATTAGAATAAGCCTAGGGAGGACGAAAATGACCTAAATGATCAACCAATGACACAAATGCACTTATTAGATGCAGAAGATTGCTGAAAAGCCCTAATTGGATTAGAATAAGCCTAGAAAGGACGAAAATGACCTAAATGTTCAACCAATGACACAAATGCACATATTAGATACACAAGATTGGTTAAAAACCCTAATTGGATTAGAATAAGATTATGGAGGAAGAAAATGACCTAAATATTCAACCAATGACACAAACGCACTAATTGGATGCACAAGATTGGTTAAAAACCCTAATTGGATTAGAATAAGCTTAGGGAGGACAAAAATGAGCTAAATGTGCAACCATTGTTACAAAATCACTTATTGGATTCACAAGATTGGTTAAAAACCCCAACTGGATTAGAATAGGCCTAGGGAGGACGAAAATGACCTAAATATTCAACCATTGACACAAAATCACTTATTGGATGCATAAGATTGGTTAAAAACCCTAATTAGAATAGAATAAGCCTAGGGAGAACGAAAATGACCTAAATGTTCAACCAATGACACAAAATCACTTATTGGATGCACAACATTGGTTAAAAACCCAAATTAGATTAGAATACGCCCAGGGAGGACGAAATTGACCTAAATGTTGAACCAATTACACAAAATCACTTATTGGATGCACAAGATTGGTTAAAAACGCTAATTGGATTAGGATAAGATTATGGAGGAAGAAAATGACCTAAATATTCAACCAATGACACAAACACAATAATTGGATGCACTAGAGTGGTTAAACACCCTAATTGGATTAGAATAAGCCTAGGGAGGACGAAAATGATCTAAATGTTCAACCAATGACACAAAATCACTTATTGGATGCACTACATTGGTTAAAAACCCTAATTAGATTAGAATACCCCCACGTAGGACGAAAATGACCTAAATGTTGAACCAATGACACAAAATCACTTATTGGATGCACAAGATTGGTTAAAAACGCTAATTGGATTAGGATAAGATTATGGAGGAAGAAAATGACCTAAATATTCAACCAATGACACAAACACACTAATTGGATGCACAAGATTGGTTAAAAACCCTAATTGGATTAGAATAAGCCTAGGGAGGACAAAAATGAGCTAAATGTTCAACCAATGACACAAAATCACTTATTGGATGCACAAGATTGGTTAAAAACCCTAACTGGATTAGAATAAGCCTAGGGAGGACGAAAATGACCTAAATGTTCAACCAATGACACAAATGCACTTATTGGATGCACAAGATTGGTTAAAAACCCTAATTGGATTAGAATAAGCCTAGGGAGGATGAAAATGACCTAAATATTCAACCAATTAAACAAAATCACTTATTGGATACACAAGATTGGTTAAAAACCTTAATTGGATTAGAATAAGCCTAGGGAGGACGAGAATGACCTACATGTTCAACCACCGACACAAAATCACTTATTGGATGCACAAGATTGGTTAAAAACCCTAATTGGATTAGAAGAAGCCCAGGGAGGACAAAAATGACCTAAATATTCAACCAAGGACATAAACGCACTTATTGGATGCACAAGATTGGTTAAAAACCCGAATTGCAGTAGAATAAGCATAGGGAGGACGAAAATGACCTAAATATTCAACCAATGACACAAAATCACTTATTGGATGCACAAGACTGGCTAAAAACCTTAATTGGATTAGAATAAGCCTAGGGAGGGCGAAAATGACCTAAATGTTCAACCAATGACACAAATGAACTTATTGCATGCACAACATTGGTTAAAAACCCAAATTGGATTAGAATAAGCCTAGGGAGGATGAAAATGACCTAAATGTTCAACCAATGACATAAAATCACTTATTGGATGCACAAGATTGGATAAAAACCTTAATTAGATTATTATAAGCCTAGGGAGGACGAAAATGACCTAAATGTTCAACCAATGACACAAACGCACTTATTGGATGCACAAGATTGGTTAAAAACCCTAATTGGATTAGAATAAGCCTAGGGAGGACGAAAATGACCTAAATGATCAACCAATGACACAAATGCACTTATTAGATGCAGAAGATTGCTGAAAAGCCCTAATTGGATTAGAATAAGCCTAGAAAGGACGAAAATGACCTAAATGTTCAACCAATGACACAAATGCACATATTAGATACACAAGATTGGTTAAAAACCCTAATTGGATTAGAATAAGATTATGGAGGAAGAAAATTACCTAAATATTCAACCAATGACACAAACGCACTAATTGGATGCACAAGATTGGTTAAAAACCCTAATTGGATTAGAATAAGCTTAGGGAGGACAAAAATGAGCTAAATGTGCAACCATTGTTACAAAATCACTTATTGGATTCACAAGATTGGTTAAAAACCCCAACTGGATTAGAATAGGCCTAGGGAGGACGAAAATGACCTAAATATTCAACCATTGACACAAAATCACTTATTGGATGCATAAGATTGGTTAAAAACCCTAATTAGAATAGAATAAGCCTAGGGAGAACGAAAATGACCTAAATGTTCAACCAATGACACAAAATCACTTATTGGATGCACAACATTGGTTAAAAACCCAAATTAGATTAGAATACGCCCAGGGAGGACGAAATTGACCTAAATGTTGAACCAATTACACAAAATCACTTATTGGATGCACAAGATTGGTTAAAAACGCTAATTGGATTAGGATAAGATTATGGAGGAAGAAAATGACCTAAATATTCAACCAATGACACAAACACAATAATTGGATGCACAAGAGTGGTTAAACACCCTAATTGGATTAGAATAAGCCTAGGGAGGACGAAAATGATCTAAATGTTCAACCAATGACACAAAATCACTTATTGGATGCACTACATTGGTTAAAAACCCTAATTAGATTAGAATACCCCCACGTAGGACGAAAATGACCTAAATGTTGAACCAATGACACAAAATCACTTATTGGATGCACAAGATTGGTTAAAAACGCTAATTGGATTAGGATAAGATTATGGAGGAAGAAAATGACCTAAATATTCAACCAATGACACAAACACACTAATTGGATGCACAAGATTGGTTAAAAACCCTAATTGGATTAGAATAAGCCTAGGGAGGACAAAAATGAGCTAAATGTTCAACCAATGACACAAAATCACTTATTGGATGCACAAGATTGGTTAAAAACCCTAACTGGATTAGAATAAGCCTAGGGAGGACGAAAATGACCTAAATATTCAACCAATGACACAAACACACTAATTGGATGCACAAGATTGGTTAAAAACTCTAATTGGATTAGAATAAGCCTAGGGAGGACGAAAATGACCTACATGTTCAACCAATGACACAAAATCACTTATTGGATCCACAAGATTGGTTAAAAACCATAATTGGAGAAGAATAAGCCTAGGGAGGACGAAATTGACCCAAATATTCAACCAATGACACAAAATCACTTATTGGATGCACAAGACGTATTAAAAATCCTAATTGGATTAGAATAAGCCTACGGAGGCAGAAAATGACCTAAATGTTCAACCAATGACACAAAATCACTTATTCGATGCACAAGATTGGATAAAAACCTTAATTAGATTATTATAAGCCTAGGGAGGACGAAAATGACCTAAATGTTCAACCAATGACACAAACGCACTTATTGGATGCACAAGATTGGTTAAAAACCCTAATTGGATTAGAATAAGCATAGGGAGGACGCAAATGACCTTAATGTTAAACCAATGACACAAACGCACTTATTGGATGTACAAGATTGGTAAAAAACCATAATTCGATTAGAATAAGCCTAGGAAGGACGAAAATGACCTAAATGTTCAACCAATGACACAAAATCACTTTTTGGATGCACAAAATTGGTTAAAAACCCTAGTTGGATTAGAATAAGTCGAAGGATGACGAAAATGACCTAAATGTTCAACCAATGACACTAACGCACTTCTTGGATGCACGAGATTGGTCAAAAACCCTAATTGGATTGGTATAAGCCTAGGGAGGATGAAAATGACCTAAATGTTCAACTAATGACACAAAATTACTTTTTTGATGCACAAGATTGCTTAAAAACCCTAATTGGATTAGAATAAGCCTAGGGAGGACGAAAATGACCTAAATGTTCAACCAATGACACAAATGCACTTATTGGATGCACAAGATTGGTTAAAAACCCTAATTGGATTAGAATAAGCCTAGGGAGGATGAAAATGACCTAAATATTCAACCAATTAAACAAAATCACTTATTGGATACACAAGATTGGTTAAAAACCTTAATTGGATTAGAATAAGCCTAGGGAGGACGAGAATGACCTACATGTTCAACCACCGACACAAAATCACTTATTGGATGCACAAGATTGGTTAAAAACCCTAATTGGATTAGAAGAAGCCCAGGGAGGACAAAAATGACCTAAATATTCAACCAAGGACATAAACGCACTTATTGGATGCACAAGATTGGTTAAAAACCCGAATTGCAGTAGAATAAGCATAGGGAGGACGAAAATGACCTAAATATTCAACCAATGACACAAAATCACTTATTGGATGCACAAGACTGGCTAAAAACCTTAATTGGATTAGAATAAGCCTAGGGAGGGCGAAAATGACCTAAATGTTCAACCAATGACACAAATGAACTTATTGCATGCACAACATTGGTTAAAAACCCAAATTGGATTAGAATAAGCCTAGGGAGGATGAAAATGACCTAAATGTTCAACCAATGACATAAAATCACTTATTGGATGCACAAGATTGGATAAAAACCTTAATTAGATTATTATAAGCCTAGGGAGGACGAAAATGACCTAAATGTTCAACCAATGACACAAACGCACTTATTGGATGCACAAGATTGGTTAAAAACCCTAATTGGATTAGAATAAGCCTAGGGAGGACGAAAATGACCTAAATGATCATCCAATGACACAAATGCACTTATTAGATGCAGAAGATTGGTGAAAAACCCTAATTGGATTAGAATAAGCCTAGAAAGGACGAAAATGACCTAAATGTTCAACCAATGACACAAATGCACTTATTGGATGCACAAGATTGGTTAAAAACCCTAATTGGATTAGAATAAGCTTAGGGAAGACAAAAATGAGCTAAATGTGCAACCATTGTTACAAAATCACTTATTGGATTCACAAGATTGGTTAAAAACCCAACTGGATTAGAATAGGCCTACGGAGGACGAAAATGACCTAAATGTTCAACCAATGACACAAATGCACTTATTGGATGCACAAGATTGGTTAAAAACCCTAATTGGATTAGAATAAGCCTAGGGAGGACAAAAATGAGCTAAATGTGCAACCATTTACACAAAATCACTTATTGGATGCACAAGATTGGTTAAAAACCCCAACAGGATTAGAATAAGCCTAGGGAGAACGAAAATGACCTAAATATTCAACTATTGACACAAAATCACTTATTGGATGCATAAGATTGGTTAAAAACCCTAATTGGAATAGAATAAGCCTAGGGAGAACGAAAATGACCTAAATGTTCAACCAATGACACAAAATCACTTATTGGATGCACTACATTGGTTAAAAACCCTAATTAGATAAGAATACCCCCACGGAGGACGAAAATGACCTAAATGTTGAACCAATGACACAAAATCACTTATTGGATGCAGAAGATTGGTTAAAAACGCTAATTGGATTAGGATAAGATTATGGAGGAAGAAAATGACCTAAATGTTAAACCAATGACACAAACGCACTTATAGGATGTACAAGATTGGTAAAAAAACCATAATTCGATTAGAATATGGCTAGGAAGGACGAAAATGACCTAAATGTTCAACCAATGACACAAAATCACTTTTTGGATGCACAAAATTGGTTAAAAACCCTAGTTGGATTAAAATAAGTCGAAGGATGATGAAAATGACCTAAATGTTCAACCAAGGACACTAACGCACTTCTTGGATGCACAAGATTGGTCAAAAACCCTAATTGGATTGGTATAAGCCTAGGGAGGATGAAAATGACCTAAATGTTCAACTAATGACACAAAATCTCTTGTTTGATGCACAAGATTGGTTAAAAACCCTAATTGGATTAGAATAAGCCTAGGGAGGACGAAAATGACCTAAATGTGCAACCAATGACAAAAATGCACTTATTGGATGCACAAGATTGGTTAAAAACCCTAATTGGATTAGAATAAGCCTAGGGAGGATGAAAATGACCTAAATGTTCAACCAATGAAACAAAATCACTTGTTTGATGCACAAGATTGGTTAAAAATTCTAATTAGATTAGAATAAGCCTAGGGAGGACGAAAACGACCTAAATGTTCAACCAATGACACAAATGCACTTATTGGATGCACAAGATTGGTTAAAAACCCTAATTGGATTAGAATAAGCCTAGGGAGGAAGAAAATGATCTAAATGTTAAACCAATGACACAAAATCACTTATTGGATGCACAACATTGGTTAAAAACCATAATTGGATTCGAATAAGCCTAGGGAGGGCGAAAATGACCTAAATGTTCAACCAATGACACAAATGCACTTATTGGATGCACAAGATTGGTTAAAAACCCTAATTGGATTAGAATAAGCCTAGGGAGGACGAAAATGACCTAAATGTTCAACCAATGAAACAAAATCACTTATTGGATGCACAAGATTGGTTAAAAACCTTAATTGGATTCGAATAAGCCTAGGGAGGGCGAAAATGACCTAAATGTTCAACCAATGACACAAATGCACTTATTGGATGCACAAGATTGGTTAAAAACCCTAATTGGATTAGCATAAGCCTAGGGAGGACAAAAATGACCTAAATATTCAACCAATGACACAAAATCACTTATTGGATGCACAAGATTGGTTAAAAACCCTAATTGGAATAGAATAAGCCTAGGGAGGACAAAAATGACCTAAATGTTCAACCAATGACATAAAATCACTTATTGGATGCACAAGATTGGATAAAAACCTTAATTAGATTATTATAAGCCTAGGGAGGACGAAAATGACCTAAATGTTCAACCAATGACACAAACGCACTTATTGGATGCACAAGATTGGTTAAAAACCCTAATTGGATTAGAATAAGCCTAGGGAGGACGAAAATGACCTAAATGTTCAACCAATAACACAAACGCACTTATTGGATTCACAAGATTAATTAAAATCCCTAATTGGATTAGAATAAGCGTAGGGAGGACGAAAATGACCTAAATGTTCAACCAATGACATAAAACGCACTTATTGGATGCAAAAGATTGATTAAAAACCCTAATTGGATTAGAATAAGCCTAGGGAGGACGAAAATGACCTAAATGTTCAACCAATAACACAAACTCACTTATTGGATGCACAAGATTAATTAAAAACCCTAATTGGATTAGAATAAGCGTATGGAGGACGAAAATGACCTAAATGTTCAACCAATGACATAAACGCACTTATTAGATGCAAAAGATTGATTAAAAACCCTAATTGGATTAGAATAAGCCTAGGGAGGACGAAAATGACCTAAATGTTCAACCAATGACACAAACGCACTTATTGGATGCACAAGATTGGTTAAAAACCCTAATTGGATTAGAATAAGCCTAGGGAGGACGAAAATGACCTAAATGTTCAACCAATAACACACACGCACTTATTGGATGCACAAGATTAATTAAAAACCCTAATTGGATTAGAATAAGCGTAGGGAGGACGAAAATGACCTAAATGTTCAACCAATGACATAAACGCACTTATTGGATGCAAAAGATTGATTAAAAGCCCTAATTGGATTAGAATAAGCCTAGGGAGGACGAAAATGACCTAAATGTTCAACCAATGACACAAACGCACTTATTGGATGCACAAGATTGGTTAAAAACCCTAATTGGATTAGAATAAGCCTAGGGAGGACGAAAATGACCTAAATGTTTAACCAATGACACAAAATCACTTATTGGATGCACAAGATTGGTTAAAAACCCTAATTGGATTAGAATAAGCCTAGGGAGGACGAAAATGACCTAAATGTTCAACCAATGACACAAAATGACACAAAATCACATATTGGATGCACAAGATTGGTTAAAAACCCTAATTGGATTAGAATAAGCCTAGGGAGGACGAAAATGACCTAATTGGATTACATATGACACAAAATGACAGAAAATGACACAAAATCACAAATTGGATGCACAAGATTGGTTAAAAACCCTAATTGGATTAGAATAAGCCTAGGGAGGACGAAAATGACCTAAATGTTCAACCAATGACACAAAATGACACAAAATCACATATTGGATGCACAAGATTGGTTAAAAACCCTAATTGGATTAGAATAAGCCTAGGGAGGACGAAAATGACCTAAATGTTCAACCAATGACACAAAATGACACAAAATCACATATTGGATGCACAAGATTGGTTAAAAATCCTAATTGGATTAAAATAACCCTAGGGAGGACGAAAATGACCTAAATGTTGAACCAATGACACAAAATGACACAAAATCACATATTGGATGCAGAAGATTGGTTAAAAACCCTAAATGGAATAGAATAAGCCTAGGGAGGACGAAAATGAACTAAATGTTCAACCAATGACACAAAATCACATATTGGATGCACAAGATTGGTTAAAAACCCTAATTGGATTAGAATAAGCCTAGGGAGGACGAAAATGACCTAAATGTTCAACCAATGACACAAAATGACACAAAATCACATATTGGATGCACAAGATTGGTTAAAAACCCTAGTTGGATTATAATAAGCCTAGGGAGGACGAAAATGACCTAAATGTTCAACCAATGACACAAAATCACATATTGGATGCACAAGATTGGTTAAAAACCCTAATTGGATTAGAATAAGCCTAGGGAGGACGAAAATGACCTAAATGTTCAACCAATGACACAAAATGACACAAAATCACATATTGGATGCACAAGATTGGTTTAAAATCCTAATTGGATTAGAATAAGCCTAGGGACGACGAAAATGACCTAAATGTTCAACCAATGACACAAAATCACATATTGGATGCACAAGATTGGTTAAAAACCCTAATTGGATTAGAATAAGCCTAGGGAGGACGAAAATGACCTAAATATTCAACCAATGACACAAAATCACTTATTGGATGCACAAGATTGGTTAAAAACCCTAATTGGATTAGAATAAGCCAAGGGCAAAAATGACCTAAATGTTCATCCAATGACACAAACACACTTATTGGATGCACAAGATTGGTTAAAAACCCTTATTGGAGTAAAATAAGCCAAGGGAGGACGAAAATGACCTAAATATTCAACCAATGATACAAAATCACTTATTGGATGCACAAGATTGGTTAAAAACCCTAATTGGATTATAATAAGCCGAAGGATGACGAAAATGACCTAAATGTTCAACCAATGACACCAAATCACTTATAGGATGCACAAGATTGGTTAAAAACCCTAATTGGATTAGAATATGCCTAGGGAGGACGAAAATGACCTAAATATTCAACCAATGACACAAAATCACTTATTGGATGCACAAGATTGGTTAAAAACTCTAATTGGATTATAATAAGCCGAAGGATGACGAAAATGACCAAAATGTTCAACCAATGACACAAAATCACTTATAGGATGCACAAGATTGGTTAAAACCCCTAATTGGATTAGAATAAGCCTAGGGACGACGAAAATGACCTAAATACTCAACCAATGACACAAAATCACTTATTGGATGCACAAGATTGGTTAAAAACCCTAATTGGATTAAAATAAGCCCAGGGCAAAAATGACATAAATGTTCATCCAATGACACAAACACACTTATTGGATGCACAAGATTGGTTAAAAAGCCTTATTGGAGTAGAATAAGCAAAGGGAGGACGAAAATGACCTAAATATTCAACCAATGACACAAAATCACTTATTGGATGCACAAGATTGGTAAAAAACCCTAATTGGATTATGATAAGCTTAGGCAGGACGAAAATGATCTAAATGTTCAACCAATGACACAAAATCACTTATTGGATGCACAAGATTGGTTAAAAACCCTAATTGGATTAGAATAAGCCTAGGGAGGATGAAAATGACCTAAATGTTCAACCAATGAAACAAAATCACTTATTGGATGCACAAGATTGGTTAAAAACCTTAATTGGATTCGAATAAGCCTAGGGAGGGCGAAAATGACCTAAATGTTCAACCAATGACACAAATGCACTTATTGGATGCACAAGATTGGTTAAAAACCCTAATTGGATTAGCATAAGCCTAGGGAGGACAAAAATGACCTAAATATTCAACCAATGACACAAAATCACTTATTGGATGCACAAGATTGGTTAAAAACCCTAATTGGAATATAATAAGCCTAGAGAGGACGAAAATGACCTAAATGTTCAACAAATGACATAAAATCACTTATTGGATGCACAAGATTGGATAAAAACCATAATTAGATTATTATAAGCCTAGGGACGACGAAAATGACCTAAATGTTCAACCAATGACACAAACGCACTTATTGGATGCACAAGATTGGTTAAAAACCCTAATTGGATTAGAATAAGCCTGGGGAGGACGAAAATGACCTACATGTTCAACCAATGACACAAAATCACTTATTGAATGCACAAGATTGGTAAAATCCCCTAATTGGATTAGAAGAAGCCCAGGGAGGACAAAAATGACCTAAATGTTCAACCAAGGACATAAACACACTTATTGGATGCATAAGATTGGTTAAAAACCCTAATTGCAGTAGAATAAGCCTAGGGAGGACGAAAATGACCTAAATGTTCCACCAATGACACAAACACACTTATTGGATGTACAAGATTGGTAAAAAACCATAATTCGATTAGAATATGCCTAGGAAGGACGAAAATGACCTAAATGTTCAACCATTGAAACAAAATCACTTATTGCATGCACAAGATTGGTTAAAAACCTTAATTGGATTCGAATAAGCCTAGGGAGGGCGAAAATGACCTAAATGTTCAACCAATGACACAAATGCACTTATTGGATGCACAAGAATTGTTAAAAACCCTAATTGGATTAGAATATGCCAAAGGAGGACAAAAATGATCTAAATGTTCAACCAATGACACAAAATCACTTATTGGATGCACAACATTTGTTAAAAACCCTAATTAGATTAGAATACGCCTAGGGAGGACGAAAATGACCTAAATGTTGAACCAATGACACAAAATCACTTATAGGATGCACATGATTGGTTAAAAACCCAAATTGGATTAGAATAAGCCTAGGGAGGACGAAAATGACCTAAATATTCAACCAATGCCACAAACACACTAATTGGATGCACAAGATTGGTTAAAAACCCTAATTGGATTAGAATAAGCCTAGGGAGGACGAAAATGACCTAAATGTTAAACCTATGACACAAACGCACTTATTGGATGCACAAGATTGGTTAAAAGTCCTAATTGGATTAGAATAAGTCGAAGGATGACGAAAATGACCTAAATGTTCAACCAATGACACTAACGCACTTATTGGATGCACAAGATTGGTTAAAAACGCTAATTGGATTAGCATAAGCCTAGGGATGACAAAAATGACCTAAATATTCAACCAATGACACAAAATCACTTATTGGATGCACAAGATTGGTTAAAAACCCTAATTGGATTAGAATAAGCCTATGGAGGACAAAAATGAGCTAAATGTGCAACCATTGACACAAAATCACTTATTGGATGCACAAGATTGGTTAAAAACCCCAACAGGATTAGAATAAGCCTAGGGAGGACGAAAATGACCTAAATGTGCAACCATTGACACAAAATCACTTATTGGATGCATAAGATTGGTTAAAAACCCTAATTGGAATAGAATAAGCCTAGGGAGAACGAAAATGACCTAAATGTTCAACCAATGACACAAAATCACTTCTTGGATGCACTACATTGGTTAAAAACCCTAATTAGATTAGAATACCCCCACGGAGGACGAAAATGACCTAAATGTTGAACCAATGACACAAAATCACTTATTGGCTGCAGAAGATTGGTTAAAAATGCTAATTGGATTAGGATAAGATTATGGAGGAAGAAAATGACCTAAATGTTAAACCAATGACACAAACGCACTTATTGGATGTACAAGATTGGTAAAAAAACCATAATTCGATTAGAATATGGCTAGGAAGGACGAAAATGACCTAAATGTTCAACCAATGACACAAAATCACTTTTTGGATGCACAAAATTGGTTAAAAACCCTAGTTGGATTAAAATAAGTCGAAGGATGATGAAAATGACCTAAATGTTCAACCAAGGACACTAACGCACTTCTTGGATGCACAAGATTGGTCAAAAACCCTAATTGGATTGGTATAAGCCTAGGGAGGATGAAAATGACCTAAATGTTCAACTAATGACACAAAATCTCTTGTTTGATGCACAAGATTGGTTAAAAACCTTAATTGGATTCGAATAAGCCTAGGGAGGGCGAAAATGACCTAAATGATCAACCAATGACACAAATGCACTTATTGGATACACAAGATTGGTTAAAAACCCTAATTGGATTAGCATAAGCCTAGGGAGGACAAAAATGACCTAAATATTCAGCCAATGACACAAAATCACTTATTGGATGCACAAGATTGGTTAAAAACCCTAATTGGAATAGAATAAGCCTAGGGAGGACGAAAATGACCTAAATGTTCAACCAATGACATAAAATCACTTATTAGATGCACAAGATTGGATAAAAACCTTAATTAGATTATTATAAGCCTAGGGAGGACGAAAATGACCTAAATTTTCAACCAATGACACAAACGCACTTATTGGATGCACAAGATTGGTTAAAAACCCTAATTGGATTAGAATAAGCCTAGGGAAGACGAAAATGACCTAAATGATCAACCAATGACACAAAATCACTTGTTTGATGCACAAGACTGGTTAAGAACCCTAATTGGATTAGAATAAGCCTAGGGAGGACAAAATGACCTAAATGTTCAACCAATGACACAAATGCACTTATTGGATGCACAAGATTGGTTAAAAACCCTAATTGGATTAGAATAAGCCTAGGGAGGACGAAAATGACCTAAATGTTCAACCAATGACACAAATGCACTTATTGGATGCACAAGATTGGTTAAAAACCCTAATTGGATTTGAATAAGCCTAGGGAGGATGAAAATGACCTAAATGTTCAACCAATGAAACAAAATCACTTATTGGATGCACAAGATTGGTTAAAAACCTTAATTGGATTCGAATAAGCCTAGGGAGGG
>JBBPBQ010000008.1:24396952-24422743 GCA_037974755.1 Cicer yamashitae | reverse complement strand
CTTGTTTGATGCACAAGATTGGTTAAAAACCCTAATTGGATTAGAATAAGCCTAGGGAGGACGAAAATGACCTAAATGTTCAACCAATGACACAAATGCACTTATTGGATGCACAAGATTGGTTAAAAACCCTAATTGGATTTGAATAAGCCTAGGGAGGATGAAAATGACCTAAATGTTCAACCAATGAAACAAAATCACTTATTGGATGCACAAGATTGGTTAAAAACCTTAATTGGATTCGAATAAGCCTAGGGAGGGAGAAAATGACCTAAATGATCAACCAATGACACAAATGCACTTATTGGATACACAAGATTGGTTAAAAACCCTAATTGGATTAGCATAAGCCTAGGGAGGACAAAAATGACCTAAATATTCAGCCAATGACTCAAAATCACTTATTGGATGCACAAGATTGGTTAAAAACCCTAATTGGAATAGAATAAGCCTAGGGAGGACGAAAATGACCTAAATGTTCAACCAATGACATAAAATCACTTATTAGATGCACAAGATTGGATAAAAACCTTAATTAGATTATTATAAGCCTAGGGAGGACGAAAATGACCTAAATTTTCAACCAATGACACAAACGCACTTATTGGATGCACAAGATTGGTTAAAAACCCTAATTGGATTAGAATAAGCCTAGGGAGGACGAAAATGACCTAAATGATCAACCAATGACACAAAATCACTTGTTTGATGCACAAGACTGGTTAAGAACCCTAATTGGATTGGAATAAGCCTAGGGAGGACAAAATGACCTAAATGTTCAACCAATGACACAAATGCACTTATTGGATGCACAAGATTGGTTAAAAACCCTAATTGGATTAGAATATGCCTAGGGAGGACGAAAATGACCTAAATGTGCAACCAATGACACAAATGCACTTATTGGATGCACAAGATTGGTTAAAAACCCTAATTGGATTAGAATAAGCCTAGGGAGGATGAAAATGACCTAAATGTTCAACCAAAGACACAAAATCACTTTTTGGATGCACAAAATTGGTTAAAAACCCTAGTTGGATTAAAATAAGTCGAAGGATGATGAAAATGACCTAAATGTTCAACCAATGACACAAATGCACTTATTGGATGCACAAGATTGGTTAAAAACCCTAATTGGATTAGAATAAGCCTAGGGAGGAAGAAAATGATCTAAATGTTCAACTAATGACACAAAATCACTTATTGGATGCGCAACATTGGTTAAAAACCTTAATTGGATTCGAATAAGCCTAGGGAGGGCGAAAATGACCTAAATGTTCAACCAATGACACAAATGCACTTATTGGATGCACAAGATTGGTTAAAAACCCTAATTGGATTAGCATAAGCCTAGGGATGACAAAAATGACCTAAATATTCAACCAATGACACAAAATCACTTTTTTGATGCACAAGATTCGTTAAAAACCCTAATTGGATTAGAATAAGCCTATGGAGGACAAAAATGAGCTAAATGTGCAACCATTGACACAAAATCACTTATTGGATGCACAAGATTGGTTAAAAACCCCAACAGGATTAGAATAAGCCTAGGGAGGACGAAAATGACCTAAATATTCAACTATTGACACAAAATCACTTATTGGATGCATAAGATTGGTTAAAAACCCTAATTGGAATAGAATAAGCCTAGGGTGAACGAAAATGACCTAAATGTTCAACCAATGACACAAAATCACTTCTTGGATGCACTACATTGGTTAAAAACCCTAATTAGATTAGAATACCCCCACGGAGGACGAAAATGACCTAAATGTTGAACCAATGACACAAAATCACTTATTGGCTGCAGAAGATTGGTTAAAAATGCTAATTGGATTAGGATAAGATTATGGAGGAAGAAAATGACCTAAATGTTAAACCAATGACACAAACGCACTTATTGGATGTACAAGATTGGTAAAAAAACCATAATTCGATTAGAATATGGCTAGGAAGGACGAAAATGACCTAAATGTTCAACCAATGACACAAAATCACTTTTTGGATGCACAAAATTGGTTAAAAACCCTAGTTGGATTAAAATAAGTCGAAGGATGATGAAAATGACCTAAATGTTCAACCAAGGACACTAACGCACTTCTTGGATGCACAAGATTGGTCAAAAACCCTAATTGGATTGGTATAAGCCTAGGGAGGATGAAAATGACCTAAATGTTCAACTAATGACACAGAATCTCTTGTTTGATGCACAAGATTGGTTAAAAACCCTAATTGGATTAGAATAAGCCTAGGGAGGACGAAAATGACCTAAATGTGCAACCAATGACACAAATGCACTTATTGGATGCACAAGATTGGTTAAAAACCCTAATTGGATTAGAATAAGCCTAGGGAGGATGAAAATGACCTAAATGTTCAACCAATGAAACAAAATCACTTGTTTGATGCACAAGATTGGTTAAAAATTCTAATTAGATTAGAATAAGCCTAGGGAGGACGAAAACGACCTAAGTGTTCAACCAATGACACAAATGCACTTATTGGATGCACAAGATTGGTTAAAAACCCTAATTGGATTAGAATAAGCCTAGGGAGGAAGAAAATGATCTAAATGTTCAACCAATGACACAAAATCACTTATTGGATGCACAACATTGGTTAAAAACCTTAATTGGATTCGAATAAGCCTAGGGAGGGCGAAAATGACCTAAATGTTCAACCAATGACACAAATGCACTTATTGGATGCACAAGATTGGTTAAAAACCCTAATTGGATTAGAATAAGCCTAGGGAGGACGAAAATGACCTAAATGTTCAACCAATGAAACAAAATCACTTATTGGATGCACAAGATTGGTTAAAAACCTTAATTGGATTCGAATAAGCCTAGGGAGGGCGAAAATGACCTAAATGTTCAACCAATGACACAAATGCACTTATTGGATGCACAAGATTGGTTAAAAACCCTAATTGGATTAGCATAAGCCTAGGGAGGACAAAAATGACCTAAATATTCAACCAATGACACAAAATCACTTATTGGATGCACAAGATTGGTTAAAAACCCTAATTGGATTAGAATAAGCCTATGGAGGACAAAAATGAGCTAAATGTGCAACCATTGACACAAAATCACTTATTGGATGCACAAGATTGGTTAAAAACCCCAACAGGATTAGAATAAGCCTAGGGAGGACGAAAATGACCTAAATATTCAACTATTGACACAAAATCACTTATTGGATGCATAAGATTGGTTAAAAACCCTAATTGGAATAGAATAAGCCTAGGGAGAACGAAAATGACCTAAATGTTCAACCAATGACACAAAATCACTTATTGGATGCACTACATTGGTTAAAAACCCTAATTAGATAAGAATACCCCCACGGAGGACGAAAATGACCTAAATGTTGAACCAATGACACAAAATCACTTATTGGATGCAGAAGATTGGTTAAAAACGCTAATTGGATTAGGATAAGATTATGGAGGAAGAAAATGACCTAAATGTTAAACCAATGACACAAACGCACTTATAGGATGTACAAGATTGGTAAAAAAACCATAATTCGATTAGAATATGGCTAGGAAGGACGAAAATGACCTAAATGTTCAACCAATGACACAAAATCACTTTTTGGATGCACAAAATTGGTTAAAAACCCTAGTTGGATTAAAATAAGTCGAAGGATGATGAAAATGACCTAAATGTTCAACCAAGGACACTAACGCACTTCTTGGATGCACAAGATTGGTCAAAAACCCTAATTGGATTGGTATAAGCCTAGGGAGGATGAAAATGACCTAAATGTTCAACTAATGACACAAAATCACTTGTTTGATACACAAGATTGGTTGAAAACCCTAATTGGATTAGAATAAGCCTAGGGAGGACGAAAATGACCTAAATGTTCAACCAATGACACAAACGCACTTATTGGATGCACAAGATTGGTTAAAAACCCTAATTGGATTAGAATAAGCCTAGGGAGGACGAAAATGACCTAAATGTTAAACCAATGACACAAACGCACTTATTGGATGCACAAGATTGGTTAAAAACCCTAATTGGATTAGAATAAGCCTAGGGAGGACGAAAATGACCTAAATGTTCAACCAATGACACAAAATCACTTATTGGATGCACAAGATTGGTTAAAAAACCTAATTGGATTAGAATAAGCCTAGGGAGGACGAAAATGACCTAAATGTTCAACCAATGACACAAAATCACATATTGGATGCACAAGATTGGTTAAAAACCCTAATTGGATTAGAATAAGCCTAGGGAGGACGAAAATGACCTAAATGTTCAACCAATGACACAAAATGACACAAAATCACATATTGGATGCACAGGATATGTTAAAAACCCTAATTGGATTAGAATAAGCTTAGGGAGGACGAAAATGACCTAAATGTTCAACCAATGACACAAAATGACACAAAATCACATATTGGATGCACAAGATTGGTTAAAAACCCTAATTGGATTACAATAAGCCTAGGGAGGACGAAAATGACGTAAATGTTCAACCAATGACACAAAATCACATATTGGATGCCCAAGATTGGTTAAAAACCCTAATTGGATTAGAATAAGCCTAGGGAGGACGAAAATGACCTAAATGTTGATCCAATGACACAAAATGACACAAAATCACATATTGGATGCACAAGATTGGTTAAAAACCCTAATTGGATTAGAATAAGCCTAGGGAGGACGAAAATGACCTAAATGTTCAACCAATGACACAAAATGACACAAAATCACATATTGGATGCACAAGATTGGTTAAAAACCCTAATTGGATTAGAATAGGCCTAGGGAGGACGATAATGACCTAAATGTTATACCAATGACATAAAATGACACAAAATCACATATTGGATGCACAAGATTGGTTAAAAACCCTAATTGGATTAGAATAAGCCTAGGGAGGACGAAAATGACCTAAATGTTCAACCAATGACACAAAATGACACAAAATCACATATTGGATGCACAAGATTGGTTAAAAACCCTAGTTGGATTATAATAAGCCTAGGGAGGACGAAAATGACCTAAATGTTCAACCAATGACACAAAATCACATATTGGATGCACAAGATTGGTTAAAAACCCTAATTGGATTAGAATAAGCCTAGGGAGGACGAAAATGACCTAAATGTTCAACCAATGACACAAAATGACACAAAATCACATATTGGATGCACAAGATTGGTTAAAAACCCTAATTGTTTTAGAATAAGCCTAGGGAGGACGAAATGACCTAAATGTTCAACCAATGACACAAAATGACACAAAATCACATATTGGATGCACAAGATTGGTTAAAAACCCTAATTGGATTAGAATAAGCCTAGGGAGGACGAAAATGACCTAAATGTTCAACCAATGACACAAAATGACACAAAATCACATATTGGATGCACAAGATTGGTTAAAAACCTTAATTGGATTAGAATAAGCCTAGGGAGGACGAATATGACCTAAATGTTCAACCAATGACACAAAATGACACAAAATCACATATTGGATGCACAAGATTGGTTAAAAACCCTAATTGGATTAGAATAAGCCTAGGGAGGACGAAAATGACCTAAATGTTCAACCAATGACACAAAATGACACAAAATCACATATTGGATGCACAAATTGGTTGAAAACCCTAATTGGATTAGAATAAGCCTAGGGAGGACGAAAACGACCTAAATGTTCAACTGATGACACAAAATGACACAAAATCACATATTGGATGCACAAGATTGGTTAAAAACCCTAATTGGATTAGAATAAGCCTAGGGAGGACGAAAATGACCTAAATGTTCAACCAATGACACAAAATGACACAAAATCACATATTGGATGGACAAGATTGGTTAAAAACCTTAATTGGATTAGAATAAGCCTAGGGAGGACGAAAATGACCTAAATGTTCAACCAATGACACAAAATGACACAAAATCACATATTGGATGCACAAGATTGGTTAAAAACCCTAGTTGGATTAGAATAAGCCTAAGGAGGACGAAAATGACCTAAATGTTCAACCAATGACACAAAATCACATATTGGATGCACAAGATTGGTTAAAAACCCTAATTGGATTAGAATAATCCTAGGGAGGACGAAAATGACCTAAATGTTCAACCAATGACACAAAATCACTTATTGGATGCACAAGATTGTTTCAAAGCCGTAATTGGATTAGAATAATCCTAGGGAGGACGAAAATGACCTAAATGTTCAACCAATGACACAAACGCACTTATTGGATGCATAAGATTGGTTAAAAACCCTATTTGGATTAGAATAAGCCTAGCGGGGACGAAAATGACCTAAATGTGCAACCAATGACACAAAATAACATATTGGATGCACTAGAGTGGTTAAAAATCCAAATTGGATTAGAATAAGCCTAGGGAGGACGAAAATGACCTAAATGTTCAACCAATGACACAAAATCACTTATTGGATGCACAAGATTGGTTAAAAACCCTAATTGGATTAGAATAATCCTAGGGAGGACGAAAATGACCTAAATGTTCAACCAATGACACAAAATCACTTATTGGATGCACAAGATTGGTTAAAAACCCTAATTGGAATAGAATAAGCCTAGGGAGGACGAAAATGACCTAAATGTTCAACCAATGACATAAAATCACTTATTGGATGCACAAGATTGGATAAAAACCTTAATTAGATTATTATAAGCCTAGGGAGGACGAAAATGACCTAAATTTTCATCCAATGACACAAACGCACTTATTGGATGCACAAGATTGGTTAAAAACCCTAATTGGATTAGAATAAGCCTAGGGAGGACGAAAATGACCTAAATGATCAACCAATGACACAAAATCACTTGTTTGATGCACAAGACTGGTTAAAAACCCTAATTGGATTAGAATAAGCCTAGGGAGGACAAAATGACCTAAATGTTCAACCAATGACACAAATGCACTTATTGGATGCACAAGATTGGTTAAAAACCCTAATTGGATTAGAATAAGCCTAGGGAGGACGAAAATTACCTAAATATTCAACTATTGACAAAAAATCACTTATTGGATGCATAAGATTGGTTAAAAACCCTAATTGGAATAGAATAAGCCTAGGGAGAACGAAAATGACCTAAATGTTCAACCAATGACACAAAATCACTTATTGAATGCACTACATTGGTTAAAAACCCTAATTAGATTAGAATACCCCCACGGAGGACGAAAATGACCTAAATGTTGAACCAATGACACAAAATCACTTATTGGCTGCAGAAGATTGGTTAAAAATGCTAATTGGATTAGGATAAGATTATGGAGGAAGAAAATGACCTAAATGTTAAACCAATGACACAAACGCACTTATTGGATGTACAAGATTGGTAAAAAAACCATAATTCGATTAGAATATGGCTAGGAAGGACGAAAATGACCTAAATGTTCAACCAATGACACAAAATCACTTTTTGGATGCACAAAATTGGTTAAAAACCCTAGTTGGATTAAAATAAGTCGAAGGATGATGAAAATGACCTAAATGTTCAACCAAGGACACTAACGCACTTCTTGGATGCACAAGATTGGTCAAAAACCCTAATTGGATTGGTATAAGCCTAGGGAGGATGAAAATGACCTAAATGTTCAACTAATGACACAAAATCTCTTGTTTGATGAACAAGATTGGTTAAAAACCCTAATTGGATTAGAATAAGCCTAGGGAGGACGAAAATGACCTAAATGTGCAACCAATGACAAAAATGCACTTATTGGATGCACAAGATTGGTTAAAAACCCTAATTGGATTAGAATAAGCCTAGGGAGGACGAAAATGACCTAAATTTTCATCCAATGACACAAACGCACTTATTGGATGCACAAGATTGGTTAAAAACCCTAATTGGATTAGAATAAGCCTAGGGAGGACGAAAATGACCTAAATGATCAACCAATGACACAAAATCACTTGTTTGATGCACAAGACTGGTTAAAAACCCTAATTGGATTAGAATAAGCCTAGGGAGGACAAAATGACCTAAATGTTCAACCAATGACACAAATGCACTTATTGGATGCACAAGATTGGTTAAAAACCCTAATTGGATTAGAATAAGCCTAGGGAGGACGAAAATGACCTAAATGTGCAACCAATGACACAAATGCACTTATTGGATGCACAAGATTGGTTAAAAACCCTAATTGGATTAGAATAAGCCTAGGGAGGATGAAAATGACCTAAATGTTCAACCAATGAAACAAAATCACTTGTTTGATGCACAAGATTGGTTAAAAATTCTAATTAGATTAGAATAAGCCTAGGGAGGACGAAAACGACCTAAGTGTTCAACCAATGACACAAATGCACTTATTGGATGCACAAGATTGGTTAAAAACCCTAATTGGATTAGAATAAGCCTAGGGAGGAAGAAAATGATCTAAATGTTCAACCAATGACACAAAATCACTTATTGGATGCACAACATTGGTTAAAAACCTTAATTGGATTCGAATAAGCCTAGGGAGGGCGAAAATGACCTAAATGTTCAACCAATGACACAAATGCACTTATTGGATGCACAAGATTGGTTAAAAACCCTAATTGGATTAGAATAAGCCTAGGGAGGACGAAAATGACCTAAATGTTCAACCAATGAAACAAAATCACTTATTGGATGCACAAGATTGGTTAAAAACCTTAATTGGATTCGAATAAGCCTAGGGAGGGCGAAAATGACCTAAATGTTCAACCAATGACACAAATGCACTTATTGGATGCACAAGATTGGTTAAAAACCCTAATTGGATTAGCATAAGCCTAGGGAGGACAAAAATGACCTAAATATTCAACCAATGACACAAAATCACTTATTGGATGCACAAGATTGGTTAAAAACCCTAATTGGATTAGAATAAGCCTATGGAGGACAAAAATGAGCTAAATGTGCAACCATTGACACAAAATCACTTATTGGATGCACAAGATTGGTTAAAAACCCCAACAGGATTAGAATAAGCCTAGGGAGGACGAAAATGACCTAAATATTCAACTATTGACACAAAATCACTTATTGGATGCATAAGATTGGTTAAAAACCCTAATTGGAATAGAATAAGCCTAGGGAGAACGAAAATGACCTAAATGTTCAACCAATGACACAAAATCACTTATTGGATGCACTACATTGGTTAAAAACCCTAATTAGATAAGAATACCCCCACGGAGGACGAAAATGACCTAAATGTTGAACCAATGACACAAAATCACTTATTGGATGCAGAAGATTGGTTAAAAACGCTAATTGGATTAGGATAAGATTATGGAGGAAGAAAATGACCTAAATGTTAAACCAATGACACAAACGCACTTATAGGATGTACAAGATTGGTAAAAAAACCATAATTCGATTAGAATATGGCTAGGAAGGACGAAAATGACCTAAATGTTCAACCAATGACACAAAATCACTTTTTGGATGCACAAAATTGGTTAAAAACCCTAGTTGGATTAAAATAAGTCGAAGGATGATGAAAATGACCTAAATGTTCAACCAAGGACACTAACGCACTTCTTGGATGCACAAGATTGGTCAAAAACCCTAATTGGATTGGTATAAGCCTAGGGAGGATGAAAATGACCTAAATGTTCAACTAATGACACAAAATCTCTTGTTTGATGCACAAGATTGGTTAAAAACCCTAATTGGATTAGAATAAGCCTAGGGAGGACGAAAATGACCTAAATGTGCAACCAATGACAAAAATGCACTTATTGGATGCACAAGATTGGTTAAAAACCCTAATTGGATTAGAATAAGCCTAGGGAGGATGAAAATGACCTAAATGTTCAACCAATGAAACAAAATCACTTGTTTGATGCACAAGATTGGTTAAAAATTCTAATTAGATTAGAATAAGCCTAGGGAGGACGAAAACGACCTAAATGTTCAACCAATGACACAAATGCACTTATTGGATGCACAAGATTGGTTAAAAACCCTAATTGGATTAGAATAAGCCTAGGGAGGAAGAAAATGATCTAAATGTTAAACCAATGACACAAAATCACTTATTGGATGCACAACATTGGTTAAAAACCATAATTGGATTCGAATAAGCCTAGGGAGGGCGAAAATGACCTAAATGTTCAACCAATGACACAAATGCACTTATTGGATGCACAAGATTGGTTAAAAACCCTAATTGGATTAGAATAAGGCTAGGGAGGACGAAAATGACCTAAATGTTCAACCAATGAAACAAAATCACTTATTGGATGCACAAGATTGGTTAAAAACCTTAATTGGATTCGAATAAGCCTAGGGAGGGCGAAAATGACCTAAATGTTCAACCAATGACACAAATGCACTTATTGGATGCACAAGATTGGTTAAAAACCCTAATTGGATTAGCATAAGCCTAGGGAGGACAAAAATGACCTAAATATTCAACCAATGACACAAAATCACTTATTGGATGCACAAGATTGGTTAAAAACCTTAATTGGAATAGAATAAGCCTAGGGAGGACGAAAATGACCTAAATGTTCAACCAATGACATAAAATCACTTATTGGATGCACAAGATTGGATAAAAACCTTAATTAGATTATTATAAGCCTAGGGAGGACGAAAATGACCTAAATGTTCAACCAATGACACAAACGCACTTATTGGATGCACAAGATTGGTTAAAAACCCTAATTGGATTTGAATAAGCCTAGGGAGGACAAAAATGACCTAAATATTCAACCAATGACACAAAATCACTTATTGGATGCACAAGATTGGTTAAAAACCCTAATTGGAATAGAATAAGCCTAGGGAGGACGAAAATGACCTAAATGTTCAACCAATGACATAAAATCACTTATTGGATGCACAAGATTGGATAAAAACCTTAATTAGATTATTATAAGCCTAGGGAGGACGAAAATGACCTAAATTTTCATCCAATGACACAAACGCACTTATTGGATGCACAAGATTGGTTAAAAACCCTAATTGGATTAGAATAAGCCTAGGGAGGACGAAAATGACCTAAATGATCAACCAATGACACAAAATCACTTGTTTGATGCACAAGACTGGTTAAAAACCCTAATTGGATTAGAATAAGCCTAGGGAGGACAAAATGACCTAAATGTTCAACCAATGACACAAATGCACTTATTGGATGCACAAGATTGGTTAAAAACCCTAATTGGATTAGAATAAGCCTAGGGAGGACGAAAATGACCTAAATGTGCAACCAATGACACAAATGCACTTATTGGATGCACAAGATTGGTTAAAAACCCTAATTGGATTAGAATAAGCCTAGGGAGGATGAAAATGACCTAAATGTTCAACCAATGAAACAAAATCACTTGTTTGATGCACAAGATTGGTTAAAAATTCTAATTAGATTAGAATAAGCCTAGGGAGGACGAAAACGACCTAAGTGTTCAACCAATGACACAAATGCACTTATTGGATGCACAAGATTGGTTAAAAACCCTAATTGGATTAGAATAAGCCTAGGGAGGAAGAAAATGATCTAAATGTTCAACCAATGACACAAAATCACTTATTGGATGCACAACATTGGTTAAAAACCTTAATTGGATTCGAATAAGCCTAGGGAGGGCGAAAATGACCTAAATGTTCAACCAATGACACAAATGCACTTATTGGATGCACAAGATTGGTTAAAAACCCTAATTGGATTAGAATAAGCCTAGGGAGGATGAAAATGACCTACATGTTCAACCAATGAAACAAAATCACTTATTGGATGCACAAGATTAGTTAAAAACCTTAATTGGATTCGAATAAGCCTAGGGAGGGCGAAAATGACCTAAATGTTCAACCAATGACACAAATGCACTTATTGGATGCACAAGTTTGGTTAAAAACCCTAATTGGATTAGCATAAGCCTAGGGAGGACAAAAATGACCTAAATATTCAACCAATGACACAAAATCACTTATTGGATGCACAAGATTGGTTAAAAACCCTAATTGGATTAGAATAAGCCTATGGAGGACAAAAATGAGCTAAATGTGCAACCATTGACACAAAATCACTTATTGGATGCACAAGATTGGTTAAAAACCCCAACAGGATTAGAATAAGCCTAGGGAGGACGAAAATGACCTAAATATTCAACTATTGACACAAAATCACTTATTGGATGCATAAGATTGGTTAAAAACCCTAATTGGAATAGAATAAGCCTAGGGAGAACGAAAATGACCTAAATGTTCAACCAATGACACAAAATCACTTATTGGATGCACTACATTGGTTAAAAACCCTAATTAGATAAGAATACCCCCACGGAGGACGAAAATGACCTAAATGTTGAACCAATGACACAAAATCACTTATTGGATGCAGAAGATTGGTTAAAAACGCTAATTGGATTAGGATAAGATTATGGAGGAAGAAAATGACCTAAATGTTAAACCAATGACACAAACGCACTTATAGGATGTACAAGATTGGTAAAAAAACCATAATTCGATTAGAATATGGCTAGGAAGGACGAAAATGACCTAAATGTTCAACCAATGACACAAAATCACTTTTTGGATGCACAAAATTGGTTAAAAACCCTAGTTGGATTAAAATAAGTCGAAGGATGATGAAAATGACCTAAATGTTCAACCAAGGACACTAACGCACTTCTTGGATGCACAAGATTGGTCAAAAACCCTAATTGGATTGGTATAAGCCTAGGGAGGATGAAAATGACCTAAATGTTCAACTAATGACACAAAATCTCTTGTTTGATGCACAAGATTGGTTAAAAACCCTAATTGGATTAGAATAAGCCTAGGGAGGACGAAAATGACCTAAATGTGCAACCAATGACAAAAATGCACTTATTGGATGCACAAGATTGGTTAAAAACCCTAATTGGATTAGAATAAGCCTAGGGAGGATGAAAATGACCTAAATGTTCAACCAATGAAACAAAATCACTTGTTTGATGCACAAGATTGGTTAAAAATTCTAATTAGATTAGAATAAGCCTAGGGAGGACGAAAACGACCTAAATGTTCAACCAATGACACAAATGCACTTATTGGATGCACAAGATTGGTTAAAAACCCTAATTGGATTAGAATAAGCCTAGGGAGGAAGAAAATGATCTAAATGTTAAACCAATGACACAAAATCACTTATTGGATGCACAACATTGGTTAAAAACCATAATTGGATTCGAATAAGCCTAGGGAGGGCGAAAATGACCTAAATGTTCAACCAATGACACAAATGCACTTATTGGATGCACAAGATTGGTTAAAAACCCTAATTGGATTAGAATAAGCATAGGGAGGACGAAAATGACCTAAATGTTCAACCAATGAAACAAAATCACTTATTGGATGCACAAGATTGGTTAAAAACCTTAATTGGATTCGAATAAGCCTAGGGAGGGCGAAAATGACCTAAATGTTCAACCAATGACACAAATGCACTTATTGGATGCACAAGATTGGTTAAAAACCCTAATTGGATTAGCATAAGCCTAGGGAGGACAAAAATGACCTAAATATTCAACCAATGACACAAAATCACTTATTGGATGCACAAGATTGGTTAAAAACCCTAATTGGATTAGAATAAGCCTATGGAGGACAAAAATGAGCTAAATGTGCAACCATTGACACAAAATCACTTATTGGATGCACAAGATTGGTTAAAAACCCCAACAGGATTAGAATAAGCCTAGGGAGGACGAAAATGACCTAAATATTCAACTATTGACACAAAATCACTTATTGGATGCATAAGATTGGTTAAAAACCCTAATTGGAATAGAATAAGCCTAGGGAGAACGAAAATGACCTAAATGTTCAACCAATGACACAAAATCACTTATTCGATGCACTACATTGGTTAAAAACCCTAATTAGATTAGAATACCCCCACGGAGGACGAAAATGACCTAAATGTTGAACCAATGACACAAAATCACTTATTGGCTGCAGAAGATTGGTTAAAAATGCTAATTGGATTAGGATAAGATTATGGAGGAAGAAAATGACCTAAATGTTAAACCAATGACACAAACGCACTTATTGGATGTACAAGATTGGTAAAAAAACCATAATTCGATTAGAATATGGCTAGGAAGGACGAAAATGACCTAAATGTTCAACCAATGACACAAAATCACTTTTTGGATGCACAAAATTGGTTAAAAACCCTAGTTGGATTAAAATAAGTCGAAGGATGATGAAAATGACCTAAATGTTCAACCAAGGACACTAACGCACTTCTTGGATGCACAAGATTGGTCAAAAACCCTAATTGGATTGGTATAAGCCTAGGGAGGATGAAAATGACCTAAATGTTCAACTAATGACACAAAATCTCTTGTTTGATGAACAAGATTGGTTAAAAACCCTAATTGGATTAGAATAAGCCTAGGGAGGACGAAAATGACCTAAATGTGCAACCAATGACAAAAATGCACTTATTGGATGCACAAGATTGGTTAAAAACCCTAATTGGATTAGAATAAGCCTAGGGAGGACGAAAATGACCTAAATTTTCATCCAATGACACAAACGCACTTATTGGATGCACAAGATTGGTTAAAAACCCTAATTGGATTAGAATAAGCCTAGGGAGGACGAAAATGACCTAAATGATCAACCAATGACACAAAATCACTTGTTTGATGCACAAGACTGGTTAAAAACCCTAATTGGATTAGAATAAGCCTAGGGAGGACAAAATGACCTAAATGTTCAACCAATGACACAAATGCACTTATTGGATGCACAAGATTGGTTAAAAACCCTAATTGGATTAGAATAAGCCTAGGGAGGACGAAAATTACCTAAATATTCAACTATTGACACAAAATCACTTATTGGATGCATAAGATTGGATAAAAACCCTAATTGGAATAGAATAAGCCTAGGGAGAACGAAAATGACCTAAATGTTCAACCAATGACACAAAATCACTTATTGGATGCACTACATTGGTTAAAAACCCTAATTAGATTAGAATACCCCCACGGAGGACGAAAATGACCTAAATGTTGAACCAATGACACAAAATCACTCATTGGCTGCAGAAGATTGGTTAAAAATGCTAATTGGATTAGGATAAGATTATGGAGGAAGAAAATGACCTAAATGTTAAACCAATGACACAAACGCACTTATTGGATGTACAAGATTGGTAAAAAAACCATAATTCGATTAGAATATGGCTAGGAAGGACGAAAATGACCTAAATGTTCAACCAATGACACAAAATCACTTTTTGGATGCACAAAATTGGTTAAAAACCCTAGTTGGATTAAAATAAGTCGAAGGATGATGAAAATGACCTAAATGTTCAACCAAGGACACTAACGCACTTCTTGGATGCACAAGATTGGTCAAAAACCCTAATTGGATTGGTATAAGCCTAGGGAGGATGAAAATGACCTAAATGTTCAACTAATGACACAAAATCTCTTGTTTGATGCACAAGATTGGTTAAAAACCCTAATTGGATTAGAATAAGCCTAGGGAGGACGAAAATGACATAAATGTGCAACCAATGACACAAATGCACTTATTGGATGCACAAGATTGGTTAAAAACCCTAATTGGATTAGAATAAGCCTAGGGAGGATGAAAATGACCTAAATGTTCAACCAATGAAACAAAATCACTTGTTTGATGCACAAGATTGGTTAAAAATTCTAATTAGATTAGAATAAGCCTAGGGAGGACGAAAACGACCTAAGTGTTCAACCAATGACACAAATGCACTTATTGGATGCACAAGATTGGTTAAAAACCCTAATTGGATTAGAATAAGCCTAGGGAGGAAGAAAATGATCTAAATGTTCAACCAATGACACAAAATCACTTATTGGATGCACAACATTGGTTAAAAACCTTAATTGGATTCGAATAAGCCTAGGGAGGGCGAAAATGACCTAAATGTTCAACCAATGACACAAATGCACTTATTGGATGCACAAGATTGGTTAAAAACCCTAATTGGATTAGAATAAGCCTAGGGAGGACAAAAATGACCTAAATATTCAACCAATGACACAAAATCACTTATTGGATGCACAAGATTGGTTAAAAACCCTAATTGGAATAGAATAAGCCTAGGGAGGACAAAAATGACCTAAATGTTCAACCAATGACATAAAATCACTTATTGGATGCACAAGATTGGATAAAAACCTTAATTAGATTATTATAAGCCTAGGGAGGACGAAAATGACCTAAATGTTCAACCAATGACACAAACGCACTTATTGGATGCACAAGATTGGTTAAAAACCCTAATTGGATTTGAATAAGCCTAGGGAGGACAAAAATGACCTAAATATTCAACCAATGACACAAAATCACTTATTCGATGCACAAGATTGGTTAAAAACCCTAATTGGAATAGAATAAGCCTAGGGAGGACGAAAATGACCTAAATGTTCAACCAATGACATAAAATCACTTATTGGATGCACAAGATTGGATAAAAACCTTAATTAGATTATTATAAGCCTAGGGAGGACGAAAATGACCTAAATGTTCAACCAATGACACAAACGCACTTATTGGATGCACAAGATTGGTTAAAAACCCTAATTGGATTAGAATAAGCCTAGGGAGGACGAAAATGACCTAAATGATCAACCAATGACACGAATGCGCTTATTAGATGCACAAGATTGGTAAAAAACCCTAATTGGATTAGAATAAGCCTAAGGAGGATGAAAATGACCTAAATGTTCAACCAATGAAACAAAATCACTTGTTGGATGCACAAGATTGGCTAAAAACCTTAATTGGATTAAGATAAGCCTAGGAAGAGCGAAAATGACCTAAATGTTCAACCAATGACACAAATGCACTTATTGGATGCACAAGATTGATTAAAAACCCTAATTGGATTAGAATAAGCCTAGGGAGGAGGAAAATGACCTAAATGTTCAACCAATGACATAAAATCACTTATTGGATGCACAAGATTGGTTAAAAACCCTAATTGGATTAGAATATGCCTAGGGGGGATGAAAATGACCTAAATGTTCAACCAATGATATAAAATCACTTATTGGATGCACAAGATTGCTTAAAAACCCTAATTTGATTCGAATAAGCCTAGGGAGGGCGAAAAAGACCTAAATGTTCAACCAACGACACAAAATCACTTATTGGATGCACAAGATTGGCTAAAAACCTTAATTGGATTAGAAGAAGCCTAGGGAGGGCGAAAATGACCAAAATGTTCAACCAATGACACAAACGCACTTATTGGATGCACAAGATTGGTTAAAAACCCTAATTGGATTAGAATAAGCCTAGGGAGGACGAAAATGACCTACATTTTCAACCACCGACACAAAATCACTTATTGGATGCACAAGATTGGTTAAAAACCCTAATTGGATTAGAAGAAGCCCAGGGAGGACAAAAATGACCTAAATGTTCAACCAAGGACATAAACGCACTTATTGGATGCACAAGATTGGTTAAAAACCCGAATTGCAGTAAAATAAGCATAGGGAGGACGAAAATGACCTAAATATTCAACCAATGACACAAAATCACTTATTGGATGCACAAGACTGGCTAAAACCCATAATTGGATTAGAATAAGCCTAGGGAGGGCGAAAATGACCTAAATGTTCAACCAATGACACAAATGAACTTATTGCATGCACAACATTGGTTAAAAACCCAAATTGGATTAGAATAAGCCTAGGGAGGATGAAAATGACCTAAATGTTCAACCAATGACATAAAATCACTTATTGGATGCACAAGATTGGATAAAAACCTTAATTAGATTATTATAAGCCTAGCGAGGACGAAAATGACCTAAATGTTCAACCAATGACACAAATGCACTTATTGGATGCACAAGATTGGTTGAAAAACCTAATTGGATTAGAATAAGCCTAGGGAGGATGAAAATGACCTAAATGTTCAACCAATGACATAAAATCACTTGTTGGATGCACAAGATTGGTTAAAAACCCTAATTGGATTAGAATAAGCCTAGGGAGGATGAAAATGACCTAAATGTTCAACCAATGACATAAAATCACTTGTTGGATGCACAAGATTGGTTAAAAACCCTAATTGGATTAGAATAAGCCTAGGAAGGACGAAAATAAGCTAAATGTTCAACCAATGACACAAAATCACTTTTTGGATGCACAAAATTGGTTAAAAACCCTAGTTGGATTAGAATAAGTCGAAGGATGACGAAAATGACCTAAATGTTCAACCGATGACACTAACGCACTTCTTGGATGCACAAGATTTGTCAAAAACCCTAATTGGATTGGTATAAGCCTAGGGAGGATGAAAATGACCAAAATGTTCAACTAATGACACAAATTCACTTGTTTGATGCACAAGATTGGTTAAAAACCCTAACTGGATTAGAATAAGCCTAGGGAGGACGAAAATGACCTAAATGTTCAACCAATGACACAAATGCACTTATTGGATGCACAAGATTGCTTAAAAACCCTAATTGGATTAGAATAAGCCTAGGGAGGATGAAAATGACCTAAATGTTCAACCAATGAAACAAAATCACTTATTGGATGCACAAGATTGGTTAAAAACCTTAATTGGATTCGAATAAGCCTAGGGAGGGCGAAAATGACCTAAATGTTCAACCAATGACACAAAATCACTTATTGGATGCACAAGATTGGTTAAAAACCCTAATTGGATTAGAGTAAGCCGAGGGAGGACGAAAATGACCTAAATGTTAAACCAATGACACAAACGCACTTATTGGATGCACAAGATTGGTTAAAAACCTTAATTGGATTAGAATAAGTCGAAGGATGGACGAAAATGACCTAAATGTTAAACCAATAACACAAACGCACTTATTGGGTGTACAAGATTGGTAAAAAACCATAATTCGATTAGAATAAGCATAGGAAGGAAGAAAATGACCTAAATGTTCAACCAATGACACAAAATCACTTTTTGGATGCACAAAATTGGTTAAAAACCCTAGTTGGATTAGAATAAGTCGAAGGATGACGAAAATGACCTAAATGTTCAACCAATGACACTAACGCACTTCTTGGATGCACAAGATTGGTCAAAAACCCTAATTGGATTGGTATAAGCCTAGGGAGGATGAAAATGACCTAAATGTTCAACCAATGACACAAATGCACTTATTGGATGCACAAGATTGGTTAAAAACTCTAATTGGATTAGAATAAGCCTAGGGAGGACGAAAATGACCTAATTGTTTAACCAATGACACAAACGCACTTATTGGATGTACAAGATTGGTAAAAAACCATAATTCGATTAGAATAAGCCTAGGAAGGACGAAAATGACCTAAATGTTCAACCCATGACACAAAATCACTTTTTGGATGCACAAAATTGGTTAAAAACCCTAGTTGGATTAGAATAAGTCGAAGGATGACGAAAATGACCTAAATGTTCAACCAATGACACTAACGCACTTCTTGGATGCACGAGATTGGTCAAAAACCCTAATTGGATTGGTATAAGCCTAGGGAGGATGAAAATGACCTAAATGTTCAACTAATGACACAAAATTACTTTTTTGATGCACAAGATTGCTTAAAAACCCTAATTGGATTAGAATAAGCCTAGGGAGGACGAAAATGACCTAAATGTTCAACCAATGACACAAATGCACTTATTGGATGCACAAGATTGGTTAAAAACCCTAATTGGATTAGAATAAGCCTAGGGAGGCTGAAAATGACCTAAATGTTCAACCAATGAAACAAAATCACTTATTGGGAGCACAAGATTGGTTAAAAACCTTAATTGGATTCGAATAAGCCTAGGGAGGGCGAAAATGACCTAAATGTTCAACCAATGACACAAATGCACTTATTGGATGCACAAGATTGGTTAAAAACCCTAATTGGATTAGAATAAGCCTAGGGAGGACGAAAATGACCTAAATGTTCAACCAATGAAACAAAATCACTTATTGGATGCACAAGATTGGTTAAAAACCTTAATTGGATTCGAATAAGCCTAGGGAGGGCGAAAATGACCTAAATGTTCAACCAATGACACAAATGCACTTATTGGATGCACAAGATTGGTTAAAAACCCTAATTGGATTAGCATAAGCCTAGGGAGGACAAAAATGACCTAAATATTCAACCAATGACACAAAATCACTTATTGGATGCACAAGATTGGTTAAAAACCCTAATTGGAATAGAATAAGCCTAGGGAGGACAAAAATGACCTAAATGTTCAACCAATGACATAAAATCACTTATTGGATGCACAAGATTGGATAAAAACCTTAATTAGATTATTATAAGCCTAGGGAGGACGAAAATGACCTAAATGTTCAACCAATGACACAAACGCACTTATTGGATGCACAAGATTGGTTAAAAACCCTAATTGGATTAGAATAAGCCTAGGGAGGACGAAAATGACCTAAATGTTCAACCAATGACACAAACGCACTTATTGGATGCACAAGATTGGTTAAAAACCCTATTTGGATTAGAATAAGCCTAGCGGGGACGAAAATGACCTAAATGTGCAACCAATGACACAAAATAACATATTGGATTCACTAGAGTGGTTAAAAATCCTAATTGGATTAGAATAAGCCTAGGGAGGACGAAAATGACCTAAATGTTCAACCAATGACACAAAATCACTTATTGGATGCACAAGATTGGTTAAAAACCCTAATTGGATTAGAATAAGCCTAGGGAGGATGAAAATGACCTAAATGTTCAACCAATGAAACAAAATCACTTATTGGATGCACAAGATTGGTTAAAAACCTTAATTGGATTCGAATAAGCCTAGGGAGGGCGAAAATGACCTAAATGTTAACCCAATGACACAAATGCATTTATTGGATGCACAAGATTGGATAAAAACCCTAATTGGATTAGAATAAGCCTAGGGAGGGCGAAAATGACCTAAATGTTCAACCAATGACACAAATGCACTTATTGGATGCACAAGATTGGATAAAAACCCTAATTGGATTAGAATAAGCCTAGGGAGGACGAAAATGACCTAAATGTTCAACCAATGACACAAAATCACTTATTGGATGCACAAGATTGGTTAAAAACCCTAATTGGATTAGAATAAGCCTAGGGAGGACAAAAATGACCTAAATGTTCAACCAATGACACAAAATCACATATTGGATGCACAAGATTGGTTAAAAACCCTAATTGGATTAGAATAAGCCTAGGGAGAACGAAAATGACCTAAATGTTCAACCAATGACACAAAATGATACAAAATCACATATTGGATGCACAAGATTGGTTAAAAACCCTAATTGGATTAGAATAAGCCTAGGGAGGACGAAAATGACCTAAATGTTCAACCAATGACACAAAATCACTTATTGGATGCACAAGATTGGTTAAAAACCCTAACTGGATTAGAATAAGCCTAGGGAGGACGAAAATGACCTAAATATTCAACCAATGACACAAAATCACTTATTGGATGCACAAGATTGGTTAAAAACCCTAACTGGATTAGAATACGCCTTGGGAGGACGAAAATGACCTAAATGTTCAACCAATGACATAAAATTACTTATTGGATGCACAAGATTGGATAAGAACCTTAACTGGATTAGAATAAGCCTTGGGAGGACGAAAATGACCTAAATGTTATACCAATGACACAAAATCACTTATTGGATGCACAAGATTGGTTAAAAACCCTAATTGGAATAGAATAAGCCTAGGGAGGACGAAAATGACCTAAATGTTCAACCAATGACATAAAATCACTTATTGGATGCACAAGATTGGAGAAAAACCTTAATTAGATTATTATAAGCCTACGGAGGACGAAAATGACCTAAATATTCAACCAATAACACAAAATCACTTATTGGATGCATAAGATTGGTTAAAAACCCTAATTGGAATAGAATAAGTCTAGGGAGGACGAAAATGACCTAAATGTTCAACCAATGACATAAAATCACTTATTGGATGCACAAGATTGGATAAAAACCTTAACTGGATTAGAATAAGCCTTGGGAGAACGAAAATGACCTAAATGTTATACCAATGACACAAAATCACTTATTGGATGCACAAGATTGGTTAAAAACCCAAATTGGAATAGAATAAGCCTAGGGAGGACGAAAATGACCTAAATGTTCAACCAATGACATAAAATCACTTATTGGATGCACAAGATTGGAGAAAAACCTTAATTAGATTATTATAAGCCTAGGGAGGACGAAAATGACCTAAATATTCAACCAATGAAACAAAATCACTTATTTGATGCATAAGATTGGTTAAAAACCCTAATTGGAATAGAATAACCCTAGGGAGGACGAAAATTAACTAAATGTTCAACAAATGACACAAAATCACTTATTGGATGCGAAAGATTGGTTAAAAACCCTAATTGGATTAGAATAAGCCTAGGGAGGACGCAAATGACCTAAATGTTAAACCAATGACACAAACGCACTTATTGGATGTACAAGATTGGTAAAAAAACCATAATTCGATTAGAATAAGCATAGGAAGGACGAAAATGACCTAAATGTTCAACCAATGACACAAAATCACTTATAGGATGCACAAGATTGGTTAAAAACGCTAATTGGATTAGGATAAGATTATGGAGGAAGAAAATGACCTAAATATTCAACCAATGACACAAACACACTAATTGGATGCACAAGATTTGTTAAAAACTCTAATTGGATTAGAATAAGCCTAGGGAGGACAAAAATGAGCTAAATGTTCAACCAATGACACAAAATAACTTATTGGATGCACAAGATTGGTTAAAAACCCTAACTGGATTAGAATAAGCCTAGGGAGGACGAAAATGACCTAAATATTCAACCAATGACACAAAATCACTTATTGGATGCACAAGATTGGTTAAAAACCCTAACTGGATTAGAATACGCCTTGGGAGGACGAAAATGACCTAAATGTTCAACCAATGACAAAAAATCACTTATTGGATGCACAAGATTGGTTAAAAACCCTAATTGGAATAGAATAAGTCTAGGGAGGACGAAAATGACCTAAATGTTCAACCAATGACATAAAATCACTTATTGGATGCACAAGATTGGATAAAAACCTTAACTGGATTAGAATAAGCCTTGGGAGGACGAAAATGACCTAAATGTTATACAAATGATACAAAATCACTTATTGGATGCACAAGATTGGTTAAAAACCCTAATTGGAATAGAATAAGCCTAGGGAGGACGAAAATGACCTAAATGTTCAACCAATGACATAAAATCACTTATTGGATGCACAAGATTGGATAAAAACCTTAATTAGATTATTATAAGCCTAGGGAGGACGAAAATGACCTAAATTTTCATCCAATGACACAAACGCACTTATTGGATGCACAAGATTGGTTAAAAACCCTAATTGGATTAGAATAAGCCTAGGGAGGACGAAAATGACCTAAATGATCAACCAATGACACAAAATCACTTGTTTGATGCACAAGACTGGTTAAAAACCCTAATTGGATTAGAATAAGCCTAGGGAGGACAAAATGACCTAAATGTTCAACCAATGACACAAATGCACTTATTGGATGCACAAGATTGGTTAAAAACCCTAATTGGATTAGAATAAGCCTAGGGAGGACGAAAATTACCTAAATATTCAACTATTGACACAAAATCACTTGTTTGATGCACAAGACTGGTTAAAAACCCTAATTGGATTAGAATAAGCCTAGGGAGGACAAAATGACCTAAATGTTCAACCAATGATACAAATGCACTTATTGGATGCACAAGATTGGTTAAAAACCCTAATTGGATTAGAATAAGCCTAGGGAGGACGAAAATTACCTAAATATTCAACTATTGACACAAAATCACTTATTGGATGCATAAGATTGGTTAAAAACCCTAATTGGAATAGAATAAGCCTAGGGAGAACGAAAATGACCTAAATGTTCAACCAATGACACAAAATCACTTATTGGATGCACTACATTGGTTAAAAACCCTAATTAGATTAGAATACCCCCACGGAGGACGAAAATTACCTAAATGTTGAACCAATGACACAAAATCACTTATTGGCTGCAGAAGATTGGTTAAAAATACTAATTGGATTAGGATAAGATTATGGAGGAAGAAAATGACCTAAATGTTAAACCAATGACACAAACGCACTTATTGGATGTACAAGATTGGTAAAAAAACCATAATTCGATTAGAATATGGCTAGGAAGGACGAAAATGACCTAAATGTTCAACCAATGACACAAAATCACTTTTTGGATGCACAAAATTGGTTAAAAACCCTAGTTGGATTAAAATAAGTCGAAGGATGATGAAAATGACCTAAATGTTCAACCAAGGACACTAACGCACTTCTTGGATGCACAAGATTGGTCAAAAACCCTAATTGGATTGGTATAAGCCTAGGGAGGATGAAAATGACCTAAATGTTCAACTAATGACACAAAATCTCTTGTTTGATGCACAAGATTGGTTAAAAACCCTAATTGGATTAGAATAAGCCTAGGGAGGACGAAAATGACCTAAATGTGCAACCAATGACAAAAATGCACTTATTGGATGCACAAGATTGGTTAAAAACCCTAATTGGATTAGAATAAGCCTAGGGAGGATGAAAATGACCTAAATGTTCAACCAATGAAACAAAATCACTTGTTTGATGCACAAGATTGGTTAAAAATTCTAATTAGATTAGAATAAGCCTAGGGAGGACGAAAACGACCTAAATGTTCAACCAATGACACAAATGCACTTATTGGATGCACAAGATTGGTTAAAAACCCTAATTGGATTAGAATAAGCCTAGGGAGGAAGAAAATGATCTAAATGTTAAACCAATGACACAAAATCACTTATTGGATGCACAACATTGGTTAAAAACCATAATTGGATTCGAATAAGCCTAGGGAGGGCGAAAATGACCTAAATGTTCAACCAATGACACAAATGCACTTATTGGATGCACAAGATTGGTTAAAAACCCTAATTGGATTAGAATAAGCCTAGGGAGGACGAAAATGACCTAAATGTTCAACCAATGAAACAAAATCACTTATTGGATGCACAAGATTGGTTAAAAACCTTAATTGGATTCGAATAAGCCTAGGGAGGGCGAAAATGACCTAAATGTTCAACCAATGACACAAATGCACTTATTGGATGCACAAGATTGGTTAAAAACCCTAATTGGATTAGCATAAGCCTAGGGAGGACAAAAATGACCTAAATATTCAACCAATGACACAAAATCACTTATTGGATGCACAAGATTGGTTAAAAACCCTAATTGGAATAGAATAAGCCTAGGGAGGACAAAAATGACCTAAATGTTCAACCAATGACATAAAATCACTTATTGGATGCACAAGATTGGATAAAAACCTTAATTAGATTATTATAAGCCTAGGGAGGACGAAAATGACCTAAATGTTCAACCAATGACACAAACGCACTTATTGGATGCACAAGATTGGTTAAAAACCCTAATTGGATTTGAATAAGCCTAGGGAGGACAAAAATGACCTAAATATTCAACCAATGACACAAAATCACTTATTCGATGCACAAGATTGGTTAAAAACCCTAATTGGAATAGAATAAGCCTAGGGAGGACGAAAATGACCTAAATGTTCAACCAATGACATAAAATCACTTATTGGATGCACAAGATTGGATAAAAACCTTAATTAGATTATTATAAGCCTAGGGAGGACGAAAATGACCTAAATTTTCATCCAATGACACAAACGCACTTATTGGATGCACAAGATTGGTTAAAAACCCTAATTGGA
>JBBPBQ010000008.1:24373778-24396868 GCA_037974755.1 Cicer yamashitae | reverse complement strand
ACAAATGCACTTATTGGATGCACAAGATTGGTTAAAAACCCTAATTGGATTAGAATAAGCCTAGGGAGGACGAAAATTACCTAAATATTCAACTATTGACACAAAATCACTTATTGGATGCATAAGATTGGTTAAAAACCCTAATTGGAATAGAATAAGCCTAGGGAGAACGAAAATGACCTAAATGTTCAACCAATGACACAAAATCACTTATTGGATGCACTACATTGGTTAAAAACCCTAATTAGATTAGAATACCCCCACGGAGGACGAAAATTACCTAAATGTTGAACCAATGACACAAAATCACTTATTGGCTGCAGAAGATTGGTTAAAAATACTAATTGGATTAGGATAAGATTATGGAGGAAGAAAATGACCTAAATGTTAAACCAATGACACAAACGCACTTATTGGATGTACAAGATTGGTAAAAAAACCATAATTCGATTAGAATATGGCTAGGAAGGACGAAAATGACCTAAATGTTCAACCAATGACACAAAATCACTTTTTGGATGCACAAAATTGGTTAAAAACCCTAGTTGGATTAAAATAAGTCGAAGGATGATGAAAATGACCTAAATGTTCAACCAAGGACACTAACGCACTTCTTGGATGCACAAGATTGGTCAAAAACCCTAATTGGATTGGTATAAGCCTAGGGAGGATGAAAATGACCTAAATGTTCAACTAATGACACAAAATCTCTTGTTTGATGCACAAGATTGGTTAAAAACCCTAATTGGATTAGAATAAGCCTAGGGAGGACGAAAATGACCTAAATGTGCAACCAATGACAAAAATGCACTTATTGGATGCACAAGATTGGTTAAAAACCCTAATTGGATTAGAATAAGCCTAGGGAGGATGAAAATGACCTAAATGTTCAACCAATGAAACAAAATCACTTGTTTGATGCACAAGATTGGTTAAAAATTCTAATTAGATTAGAATAAGCCTAGGGGAAAACGACCTAAATGTTCAACCAATGACACAAATGCACTTATTGGATGCACAAGATTGGTTAAAAACCCTAATTGGATTAGAATAAGCCTAGGGAGGAAGAAAATGATCTAAATGTTAAACCAATGACACAAAATCACTTATTGGATGCACAACATTGGTTAAAAACCTTAATTGGATTCGAATAAGCCTAGGGAGGGCGAAAATGACCTAAATGTTCAACCAATGACACAAATGCACTTATTGGATGAACAAGATTGGTTAAAAACCCTAATTGGATTAGAATAAGCCTAGGGAGGACGAAAATAACCTAAATGTTCAACCAATGAAACAAAATCACTTATTGGATGCACAAGATTGGTTAAAAACCTTAATTGGATTCGAATAAGCCTAGGGAGGGCGAAAATGACCTAAATGTTCAACCAATGACACAAATGCACTTATTGGATGCACAAGATTGGATAAAAACCCTAATTGGATTAGAATAAGCCTAGGGAGGACGAAAATGATCTAAATGTTCAACCAATGACACAAAATCACTTATTGGATGCACAACATTGGTTAAAAACCCTAATTAGATTAGAATACGCCCAGGGAGGACGAAAATGACCTAAATGTTGAACCAATGACACAAAATCACTTATTGGATGCACAAGATTGGTTAAAAACGCTAATTGGATTAGGATAAGATTATGGAGGAAGAAAATGACCTAAATATTCAACCAATGACACAAACACACTAATTGGATGCACAAGATTGGTTAAAAACCCTAATTGGATTAGAATAAGCCTAGGGAGGACAAAAATGAGCTAAATGTTCAACCAATGACACAAAATCACTTATTGGATGCACAAGATTGGTTAAAAACCCTAACTGGATTAGAATAAGCCTAGGGAGGACGAAAATGACCTAAATATTCAACCAATGACACAAAATCACTTATTGGATGCACAAGATTGGTTAAAAACCCTAATTGGAATAGAATAAGCCTAGGGAGGACGAAAATGACCTAAATGTTCAACCAATGACATAAAATCACTTATTGGATGCACAAGATTGGATAAAAACCTTAATTAGATTATTATAAGCCTAGGGAGGACGAAAATGACCTAAATTTTCATCCAATGACACAAACGCACTTATTGGATGCACAAGATTGGTTAAAAACCCTAATTGGATTAGAATAAGCCTAGGGAGGACGAAAATGACCTAAATGATCAACCAATGACACAAAATCACTTGTTTGATGCACAAGACTGGTTAAAAACCCTAATTGGATTAGAATAAGCCTAGGGAGGACAAAATGACCTAAATGTTCAACCAATGACACAAATGCACTTATTGGATGCACAAGATTGGTTAAAAACCCTAATTGGATTAGAATAAGCCTAGGGAGGACGAAAATTACCTAAATATTCAACTATTGACACAAAATCACTTATTGGATGCATAAGATTGGTTAAAAACCCTAATTGGAATAGAATAAGCCTAGGGAGAACGAAAATGACCTAAATGTTCAACCAATGACACAAAATCACTTATTGGATGCACTACATTGGTTAAAAACCCTAATTAGATTAGAATACCCCCACGGAGGACGAAAATGACCTAAATGTTGAACCAATGACACAAAATCACTTATTGGCTGCAGAAGATTGGTTAAAAATGCTAATTGGATTAGGATAAGATTATGGAGGAAGAAAATAACCTAGATGTTAAACCAATGACACAAACGCACTTATTGGATGTACAAGATTGGTAAAAAAACCATAATTCGATTAGAATATGGCTAGGAAGGACGAAAATGACCTAAATGTTCAACCAATGACACAAAATCACTTTTTGGATGCACAAAATTGGTTAAAAACCCTAGTTGGATTAAAATAAGTCGAAGGATGATGAAAATGACCTAAATGTTCAACCAAGGACACTAACGCACTTCTTGGATGCACAAGATTGGTCAAAAACCCTAATTGGATTGGTATAAGCCTAGGGAGGATGAAAATGACCTAAATGTTCAACTAATGACACAAAATCTCTTGTTTGATGCACAAGATTGGTTAAAAACCCTAATTGGATTAGAATAAGCCTAGGGAGGACGAAAATGACCTAAATGTGCAATCAATGACAAAAATGCACTTATTGGATGCACAAGATTGGTTAAAAACCCTAATTGGATTAGAATAAGCCTAGGGAGGATGAAAATGACCTAAATGTTCAACCAATGAAACAAAATCACTTGTTTGATGCACAAGATTGGTTAAAAATTCTAATTAGATTAGAATAAGCCTAGGGGAAAACGACCTAAATGTTCAACCAATGACATAAAATCACTTATTGGATGCACAAGATTGGATAACAACCTTAATTAGATTATTATAAGCCTAGGGAGGACGAAAATGACCTAAATTTTCATCCAATGACACAAACGCACTTATTGGATGCACAAGATTGGTTAAAAACCCTAATTGGATTAGAATAAGCCTAGGGAGGACGAAAATGACCTAAATGATCAACCAATGACACAAAATCACTTGTTTGATGCACAAGACTGGTTAAAAACCCTAATTGGATTAGAATAAGCCTAGGGAGGACAAAATGACCTAAATGTTCAACCAATGACACAAATGCACTTATTGGATGCACAAGATTGGTTAAAAACCCTAATTGGATTAGAATAAGCCTAGGGAGGACGAAAATGACCTAAATGTGCAACCAATGACACAAATGCACTTATTGGATGCACAAGATTGGTTAAAAACCCTAATTGGATTAGAATAAGCCTAGGGAGGATGAAAATGACCTAAATGTTCAACCAATGAAACAAAATCACTTGTTTGATGCACAAGATTGGTTAAAAATTCTAATTAGATTAGAATAAGCCTAGGGAGGACGAAAACGACCTAAGTGTTCAACCAATGACACAAATGCACTTATTGGATGCACAAGATTGGTTAAAAACCCTAATTGGATTAGAATAAGCCTAGGGAGGAAGAAAATGATCTAAATGTTCAACCAATGACACAAAATCACTTATTGGATGCACAACATTGGTTAAAAACCTTAATTGGATTCGAATAAGCCTAGGGAGGGCGAAAATGACCTAAATGTTCAACCAATGACACAAATGCACTTATTGGATGCACAAGATTGGTTAAAAACCCTAATTGGATTAGAATAAGCCTAGGGAGGATGAAAATGACCTACATGTTCAACCAATGAAACAAAATCACTTATTGGATGCACAAGATTGGTTAAAAACCTTAATTGGATTCGAATAAGCCTAGGGAGGGCGAAAATGACCTAAATGTTCAACCAATGACACAAATGCACTTATTGGATGCACAAGATTGGTTAAAAACCCTAATTGGATTAGAATAAGCCTAGGGAGGAAGAAAATGATCTAAATGTTAAACCAATGACACAAAATCACTTATTGGATGCACAACATTGGTTAAAAACCTTAATTGGATTCGAATAAGCCTAGGGAGGGCGAAAATGACCTAAATGTTCAACCAATGACACAAATGCACTTATTGGATGAACAAGATTGGTTAAAAACCCTAATTGGATTAGAATAAGCCTAGGGAGGACGAAAATAACCTAAATGTTCAACCAATGAAACAAAATCACTTATTGGATGCACAAGATTGGTTAAAAACCTTAATTGGATTCGAATAAGCCTAGGGAGGGCGAAAATGACCTAAATGTTCAACCAATGACACAAATGCACTTATTGGATGCACAAGATTGGATAAAAACCCTAATTGGATTAGAATAAGCCTAGGGAGGACGAAAATGATCTAAATGTTCAACCAATGACACAAAATCACTTATTGGATGCACAACATTGGTTAAAAACCCTAATTAGATTAGAATACGCCCAGGGAGGACGAAAATGACCTAAATGTTGAACCAATGACACAAAATCACTTATTGGATGCACAAGATTGGTTAAAAACGCTAATTGGATTAGGATAAGATTATGGAGGAAGAAAATGACCTAAATATTCAACCAATGACACAAACACACTAATTGGATGCACAAGATTGGTTAAAAACCCTAATTGGATTAGAATAAGCCTAGGGAGGACAAAAATGAGCTAAATGTTCAACCAATGACACAAAATCACTTATTGGATGCACAAGATTGGTTAAAAACCCTAACTGGATTAGAATAAGCCTAGGGAGGACGAAAATGACCTAAATATTCAACCAATGACACAAAATCACTTATTGGATGCACAAGATTGGTTAAAAACCCTAATTGGAATAGAATAAGCCTAGGGAGGACGAAAATGACCTAAATGTTCAACCAATGACATAAAATCACTTATTGGATGCACAAGATTGGATAAAAACCTTAATTAGATTATTATAAGCCTAGGGAGGACGAAAATGACCTAAATTTTCATCCAATGACACAAACGCACTTATTGGATGCACAAGATTGGTTAAAAACCCTAATTGGATTAGAATAAGCCTAGGGAGGACGAAAATGACCTAAATGATCAACCAATGACACAAAATCACTTGTTTGATGCACAAGACTGGTTAAAAACCCTAATTGGATTAGAATAAGCCTAGGGAGGACAAAATGACCTAAATGTTCAACCAATGACACAAATGCACTTATTGGATGCACAAGATTGGTTAAAAACCCTAATTGGATTAGAATAAGCCTAGGGAGGACGAAAATGACCTAAATGTGCAACCAATGACACAAATGCATTTATTGGATGCACAAGATTGGTTAAAAACCCTAATTGGATTAGAATAAGCCTAGGGAGGATGAAAATGACCTAAATGTTCAACCAATGACACAAAATCACTTTTTGGATGCACAAAATTGGTTAAAAACCCTAGTTGGATTAAAATAAGTCGAAGGATGATGAAAATGACCTAAATGTTCAACCAATGACACAAATGCACTTATTGGATGCACAAGATTGGTTAAAAACCCTAATTGGATTAGAATAAGCCTAGGGAGGAAGAAAATGATCTAAATGTTCAACCAATGACACAAAATCACTTATTGGATGCACAACATTGGTTAAAAACCTTAATTGGATTCGAATAAGCCTAGGGAGGGCGAAAATGACCTAAATGTTCAACCAATGACACAAATGCACTTATTGGATGCACAAGATTGGTTAAAAACCCTAATTGGATTAGAATAAGCCTAGGGAGGACGAAAATGACCTAAATGTTCAACCAATGACACAAAATCACTTATTGGATGCACAAGATTGGTTAAAAACCCTAATTGGAATAGAATAAGCCTAGGGAGGACGAAAATGACCTAAATGTTCAACCAATGACACAAAATCACTTATTGGATGCACAAGATTGGTTAAAAACCCTAATTGGATTAGAATAAGCCTAGTGAGGATGAAAATGACCTAAATGTTCAACCAATGAAACAAAATCACTTATTGGATGCACAAGATTGGTTAAAAACCTTAATTGGATTCGAATAAGCCTAGGGAGGGCGAAAATGACCTAAATGTTCAACCAATGACACAAATGCACTTATTGGATGCACAAGATTGGATAAAAACCCTAATTGGATTAGAATAAGCCTAGGGAGGACGAAAATGATCTAAATGTTCAACCAATGACACAAAATCACTTATTGGATGCACAACATTGGTTAAAAACCCTAATTAGATTAGAATAAGCCCAGGGAGGACGAAAATGACCTAAATGTTGCACCAATGACATAAAATCACTTATTGGATGCACAAGATTGGTTAAAAACGCTAATTGGTTAGAATAAGATTATGGAGGAAGAAAATGACCTAAATATTCAACCAATGACACAAACGCACTAATTGGATGCACAAGATTGGTTAAAAACCCTAATTGGATTAGAATAAGCCTAGGGAGGACAAAAATGAGCTAAATGTGCAACCATTGACACAAAATCACTTATTGGATGCACAAGATTGGTTAAAAACCCCAACAGGATTAGAATAAGCCTAGGGAGGACGAAAATGACCTAAATATTCAACTATTGACACAAAATCACTTATTGGATGCATAAGATTGGTTAAAAACCCTAATTGGAATAGAATAAGCCTAGGGAGAACGAAAATGACCTAAATGTTCAACCAATGACACAAAATCACTTATTGGATGCACTACATTGGTTAAAAACCCTAATTAGATAAGAATACCCCCACGGAGGACGAAAATGACCTAAATGTTGAACCAATGACACAAAATCACTTATTGGATGCAGAAGATTGGTTAAAAACGCTAATTGGATTAGGATAAGATTATGGAGGAAGAAAATGACCTAAATGTTAAACCAATGACACAAACGCACTTATAGGATGTACAAGATTGGTAAAAAAACCATAATTCGATTAGAATATGGCTAGGAAGGACGAAAATGACCTAAATGTTCAACCAATGACACAAAATCACTTTTTGGATGCACAAAATTGGTTAAAAACCCTAGTTGGATTAAAATAAGTCGAAGGATGATGAAAATGACCTAAATGTTCAACCAAGGACACTAACGCACTTCTTGGATGCACAAGATTGGTCAAAAACCCTAATTGGATTGGTATAAGCCTAGGGAGGATGAAAATGACCTAAATGTTCAACTAATGACACAAAATCTCTTGTTTGATGCACAAGATTGGTTAAAAACCCTAATTGGATTAGAATAAGCCTAGGGAGGACGAAAATGACCTAAATGTGCAACCAATGACAAAAATGCACTTATTGGATGCACAAGATTGGTTAAAAACCCTAATTGGATTAGAATAAGCCTAGGGAGGATGAAAATGACCTAAATGTTCAACCAATGAAACAAAATCACTTGTTTGATGCACAAGATTGGTTAAAAATTCTAATTAGATTAGAATAAGCCTAGGGGAAAACGACCTAAATGTTCAACCAATGACACAAATGCACTTATTGGATGCACAAGATTGGTTAAAAACCCTAATTGGATTAGAATAAGCCTAGGGAGGAAGAAAATGATCTAAATGTTAAACCAATGACACAAAATCACTTATTGGATGCACAACATTGGTTAAAAACCTTAATTGGATTCGAATAAGCCTAGGGAGGGCGAAAATGACCTAAATGTTCAACCAATGACACAAATGCACTTATTGGATGAACAAGATTGGTTAAAAACCCTAATTGGATTAGAATAAGCCTAGGGAGGACGAAAATAACCTAAATGTTCAACCAATGAAACAAAATCACTTATTGGATGCACAAGATTGGTTAAAAACCTTAATTGGATTCGAATAAGCCTAGGGAGGGCGAAAATGACCTAAATGTTCAACCAATGACACAAATGCACTTATTGGATGCACAAGATTGGTTAAAAACCCTAATTGGATTAGCATAAGCCTAGGGAGGACAAAAATGACCTAAATATTCAACCAATGACACAAAATCACTTATTGGATGCACAAGATTGGTTAAAAACCCTAATTGGATTAGAATAAGCCTATGGAGGACAAAAATGAGCTAAATGTGCAACCATTGACACAAAATCACTTATTGGATGCACAAGATTGGTTAAAAACCCCAACAGGATTAGAATAAGCCTAGGGAGGGCGAAAATGACCTAAATATTCAACTATTGACACAAAATCACTTATTGGATGCATAAGATTGGTTAAAAACCCTAATTGGAATAGAATAAGCCTAGGGAGAACGAAAATGACCTAAATGTTCAACCAATGACACAAAATCACTTATTGGATGCACTACATTGGTTAAACACCCTAATTAGATTAGAATACCGCCACGGAGGACGAAAATGACCTAAATGTTGAACCAATGACACAAAATCACTTATTGGCTGCAGAAGATTGGTTAAAAATGCTAATTGGATTAGGATAAGATTATGGAGGAAGAAAATGACCTAAATGTTAAACCAATGACACAAACGCACTTATTGGATGTACAAGATTGGTAAAAAAACCATAATTCGATTAGAATATGGCTAGGAAGGACGAAAATGACCTAAATGTTCAACCAATGACACAAAATCACTTTTTGGATGCACAAAATTGGTTAAAAACCCTAGTTGGATTAAAATAAGTCGAAGGATGATGAAAATGACCTAAATGTTCAACCAAGGACACTAACGCACTTCTTGGATGCACAAGATTGGTCAAAAACCCTAATTGGATTGGTATAAGCCTAGGGAGGATGAAAATGACCTAAATGTTCAACTAATGACACAAAATCACTTGTTTGATACACAAGATTGGTTGAAAACCCTAATTGGATTAGAATAAGCCTAGGGAGGACGAAAATGACCTAAATGTTCAACCAATGACACAAACGCACTTATTGGATGCACAAGATTGGTTAAAAACCCTAATTGGATTAGAATAAGCCTAGGGAGGACAAAAATGACCTAAATGTTCAACCAATGACACAAAATCACTTATTGGATGCACAAGATTGGTTAAAAACCCTAATTGGATTAGAATAAGCCTAAGGAGGACGAAAATGACCTAAATGTTCAACCAATGACACAAATGCACTTATTGGATGCACAAGATTGGTTAAAAACCCTAATTGGATTAGAATAAGCCTAGGGAGGAAGAAAATGACCTAAATGTTCAACCAATGACACAAAATCACTTATTGGATGCACAAGATTGGTTAAAAACCCTAATTGGATTAGAATAAGCCTAATGAGGACGAAAATGACCTAAATGTTCAACCAATGACACAAATGCACTTATTGGATGCACAAGATTGGTTAAAAACCCTAATTGGATTAGAATAAGCCTAGGGAGGACGAAAATGACCTAAATGTTCAACCAATGACACAAAATCACTTATTGGATGCACAAGATTGGTTAAAAACCCTAATTGGATTAGAATAAGCCTAGGGAGGACGAAAATGACCTAAATGTTCAACCAATGACACAAATGCACTTATTGGATGCACAAGATTGGTTAAAAACCCTAATTGGATTAGAATAAGCCTAGGGAGGCTGAAAATGACCTAAATGTTCAACCAATGAAACAAAATCACTTATTGGGAGCACAAGATTGGTTAAAAACCTTAATTGGATTCGAATAAGCCTAGGGAGGGCGAAAATGACCTAAATGTTCAACCAATGACACAAATGCACTTATTGGATGCACAAGATTGGTTAAAAACCCTAATTGGATTAGAATAAGCCTAGGGAGGACGAAAATGACCTAAATGTTCAACCAATGAAACAAAATCACTTATTGGATGCACAAGATTGGTTAAAAACCTTAATTGGATTCGAATAAGCCTAGGGAGGGCGAAAATGACCTAAATGTTCAACCAATGACACAAATGCACTTATTGGATGCACAAGATTGGTTAAAAACCCTAATTGGATTAGCATAAGCCTAGGGAGGACAAAAATGACCTAAATATTCAACCAATGACACAAAATCACTTATTGGATGCACAAGATTGGTTAAAAACCCTAATTGGATTAGAATAAGCCTATGGAGGACAAAAATGAGCTAAATGTGCAACCATTGACACAAAATCACTTATTGGATGCACAAGATTGGTTAAAAACCCCAACAGGATTAGAATAAGCCTAGGGAGGACGAAAATGACCTAAATATTCAACTATTGACACAAAATCACTTATTGGATGCATAAGATTGGTTAAAAACCCTAATTGGAATAGAATAAGCCTAGGGAGAACGAAAATGACCTAAATGTTCAACCAATGACACAAAATCACTTATTGGATGCACTACATTGGTTAAAAACCCTAATTAGATAAGAATACCCCCACGGAGGACGAAAATGACCTAAATGTTGAACCAATGACACAAAATCACTTATTGGATGCAGAAGATTGGTTAAAAACGCTAATTGGATTAGGATAAGATTATGGAGGAAGAAAATGACCTAAATGTTAAACCAATGACACAAACGCACTTATAGGATGTACAAGATTGGTAAAAAAACCATAATTCGATTAGAATATGGCTAGGAAGGACGAAAATGACCTAAATGTTCAACCAATGACACAAAATCACTTTTTGGATGCACAAAATTGGTTAAAAACCCTAGTTGGATTAAAATAAGTCGAAGGATGATGAAAATGACCTAAATGTTCAACCAAGGACACTAACGCACTTCTTGGATGCACAAGATTGGTCAAAAACCCTAATTGGATTGGTATAAGCCTAGGGAGGATGAAAATGACCTAAATGTTCAACTAATGACACAAAATCTCTTGTTTGATGCACAAGATTGGTTAAAAACCCTAATTGGATTAGAATAAGCCTAGGGAGGACGAAAATGACCTAAATGTGCAACCAATGACAAAAATGCACTTATTGGATGCACAAGATTGGTTAAAAACCCTAATTGGATTAGAATAAGCCTAGGGAGGATGAAAATGACCTAAATGTTCAACCAATGAAACAAAATCACTTGTTTGATGCACAAGATTGGTTAAAAATTCTAATTAGATTAGAATAAGCCTAGGGGAAAACGACCTAAATGTTCAACCAATGACACAAATGCACTTATTGGATGCACAAGATTGGTTAAAAACCCTAATTGGATTAGAATAAGCCTAGGGAGGAAGAAAATGATCTAAATGTTAAACCAATGACACAAAATCACTTATTGGATGCACAACATTGGTTAAAAACCTTAATTGGATTCGAATAAGCCTAGGGAGGGCGAAAATGACCTAAATGTTCAACCAATGACACAAATGCACTTATTGGATGAACAAGATTGGTTAAAAACCCTAATTGGATTAGAATAAGCCTAGGGAGGACGAAAATAACCTAAATGTTCAACCAATGAAACAAAATCACTTATTGGATGCACAAGATTGGTTAAAAACCTTAATTGGATTCGAATAAGCCTAGGGAGGGCGAAAATGACCTAAATGTTCAACCAATGACACAAATGCACTTATTGGATGCACAAGATTGGTTAAAAACCCTAATTGGATTAGAATAAGCCTAGGGAGGAAGAAAATGATCTAAATGTTCAACCAATGACACAAAATCACTTATTGGATGCACAACATTGGTTAAAAACCTTAATTGGATTCGAATAAGCCTAGGGAGGGCGAAAATGACCTAAATGTTCAACCAATGACACAAATGCACTTATTGGATGCACAAGATTGGTTAAAAACCCTAATTGGATTAGAATAAGCCTAGGGAGGATGAAAATGACCTACATGTTCAACCAATGAAACAAAATCACTTATTGGATGCACAAGATTGGTTAAAAACCTTAATTGGATTCGAATAAGCCTAGGGAGGGCGAAAATGACCTAAATGTTCAACCAATGACACAAATGCACTTATTGGATGCACAAGATTGGTTAAAAACCCTAATTGGATTAGCATAAGCCTAGGGAGGACAAAAATGACCTAAATATTCAACCAATGACACAAAATCACTTATTGGATGCACAAGATTGGTTAAAAACCCTAATTGGATTAGAATAAGCCTATGGAGGACAAAAATGAGCTAAATGTGCAACCATTGACACAAAATCACTTATTGGATGCACAAGATTGGTTAAAAACCCCAACAGGATTAGAATAAGCCTAGGGAGGACGAAAATGACCTAAATATTCAACTATTGACACAAAATCACTTATTGGATGCATAAGATTGGTTAAAAACCCTAATTGGAATAGAATAAGCCTAGGGAGAACGAAAATGACCTAAATGTTCAACCAATGACACAAAATCACTTATTGGATGCACTACATTGGTTAAAAACCCTAATTAGATAAGAATACCCCCACGGAGGACGAAAATGACCTAAATGTTGAACCAATGACACAAAATCACTTATTGGATGCAGAAGATTGGTTAAAAACGCTAATTGGATTAGGATAAGATTATGGAGGAAGAAAATGACCTAAATGTTAAACCAATGACACAAACGCACTTATAGGATGTACAAGATTGGTAAAAAAACCATAATTCGATTAGAATATGGCTAGGAAGGACGAAAATGACCTAAATGTTCAACCAATGACACAAAATCACTTTTTGGATGCACAAAATTGGTTAAAAACCCTAGTTGGATTAAAATAAGTCGAAGGATGATGAAAATGACCTAAATGTTCAACCAAGGACACTAACGCACTTCTTGGATGCACAAGATTGGTCAAAAACCCTAATTGGATTGGTATAAGCCTAGGGAGGATGAAAATGACCTAAATGTTCAACTAATGACACAAAATCTCTTGTTTGATGCACAAGATTGGTTAAAAACCCTAATTGGATTAGAATAAGCCTAGGGAGGACGAAAATGACCTAAATGTGCAACCAATGACAAAAATGCACTTATTGGATGCACAAGATTGGTTAAAAACCCTAATTGGATTAGAATAAGCCTAGGGAGGATGAAAATGACCTAAATGTTCAACCAATGAAACAAAATCACTTGTTTGATGCACAAGATTGGTTAAAAATTCTAATTAGATTAGAATAAGCCTAGGGAGGACGAAAACGACCTAAATGTTCAACCAATGACACAAATGCACTTATTGGATGCACAAGATTGGTTAAAAACCCTAATTGGATTAGAATAAGCCTAGGGAGGAAGAAAATGATCTAAATGTTAAACCAATGACACAAAATCACTTATTGGATGCACAACATTGGTTAAAAACCATAATTGGATTCGAATAAGCCTAGGGAGGGCGAAAATGACCTAAATGTTCAACCAATGACACAAATGCACTTATTGGATGCACAAGATTGGTTAAAAACCCTAATTGGATTAGAATAAGCCTAGGGAGGACGAAAATGACCTAAATGTTCAACCAATGAAACAAAATCACTTATTGGATGCACAAGATTGGTTAAAAACCTTAATTGGATTCGAATAAGCCTAGGGAGGGCGAAAATGACCTAAATGTTCAACCAATGACACAAATGCACTTATTGGATGCACAAGATTGGTTAAAAACCCTAATTGGATTAGCATAAGCCTAGGGAGGACAAAAATGACCTAAATATTCAACCAATGACACAAAATCACTTATTGGATGCACAAGATTGGTTAAAAACCCTAATTGGAATAGAATAAGCCTAGGGAGGACAAAAATGACCTAAATGTTCAACCAATGACATAAAATCACTTATTGGATGCACAAGATTGGATAAAAACCTTAATTAGATTATTATAAGCCTAGGGAGGACGAAAATGACCTAAATGTTCAACCAATGACACAAACGCACTTATTGGATGCACAAGATTGGTTAAAAACCCTAATTGGATTTGAATAAGCCTAGGGAGGACAAAAATGACCTAAATATTCAACCAATGACACAAAATCACTTATTGGATGCACAAGATTGGTTAAAAACCCTAATTGGAATAGAATAAGCCTAGGGAGGACGAAAATGACCTAAATGTTCAACCAATGACATAAAATCACTTATTGGATGCACAAGATTGGATAAAAACCTTAATTAGATTATTATAAGCCTAGGGAGGACAAAAAATGACCTAAATTTTCATCCAATGACACAAACGCACTTATTGGATGCACAAGATTGGTTAAAAACCCTAATTGGATTAGAATAAGCCTAGGGAGGACAAAAATGACCTAAATGATCAACCAATGACACAAAATCACTTGTTTGATGCACAAGACTGGTTAAAAACCCTAATTGGATTAGAATAAGCCTAGGGAGGACAAAATGACCTAAATGTTCAACCAATGACACAAATGCACTTATTGGATGCACAAGATTGGTTAAAAACCCTAATTGGATTAGAATAAGCCTAGGGAGGACGAAAATGACCTAAATGTGCAACCAATGACACAAATGCACTTATTGGATGCACAAGATTGGTTAAAAACCCTAATTGGATTAGAATAAGCCTAGGGAGGATGAAAATGACCTAAATGTTCAACCAATGAGACAAAATCACTTTTTGGATGCACAAAATTGGTTAAAAACCCTAGTTGGATTAAAATAAGTCGAAGGATGATGAAAATGACCTAAATGTTCAACCAATGACACAAATGCACTTATTGGATGCACAAGATTGGTTAAAAACCCTAATTGGATTAGAATAAGCCTAGGGAGGAAGAAAATGATCTAAATGTTCAACCAATGACACAAAATCACTTATTGGATGCACAACATTGGTTAAAAACCTTAATTGGATTCGAATAAGCCTAGGGAGGGCGAAAATGACCTAAATGTTCAACCAATGACACAAATGCACTTATTGGATGCACAAGATTGGTTAAAAACCCTAATTGGATTAGAATAAGCCTAGGGAGGACGAAAATGACCTAAATGTTCAACCAATGACACAAAATCACTTATTGGATGCACAAGATTGGTTAAAAACCCTAATTGGAATAGAATAAGCCTAGGGAGGACGAAAATGACCTAAATGTTCAACCAATGACACAAAATCACTTATTGGATGCACAAGATTGGTTAAAAACCCTAATTGGATTAGAATAAGCCTAGTGAGGATGAAAATGACCTAAATGTTCAACCAATGAAACAAAATCACTTATTGGATGCACAAGATTGGTTAAAAACCTTAATTGGATTCGAATAAGCCTAGGGAGGGCGAAAATGACCTAAATGTTCAACCAATGACACAAATGCACTTATTGGATGCACAAGATTGGATAAAAACCCTAATTGGATTAGAATAAGCCTAGGGAGGACGAAAATGATCTAAATGTTCAACCAATGACACAAAATCACTTATTGGATGCACAACATTGGTTAAAAACCCTAATTAGATTAGAATAAGCCCAGGGAGGACGAAAATGACCTAAATGTTGCACCAATGACATAAAATCACTTATTGGATGCACAAGATTGGTTAAAAACGCTAATTGGTTAGAATAAGATTATGGAGGAAGAAAATGACCTAAATATTCAACCAATGACACAAACGCACTAATTGGATGCACAAGATTGGTTAAAAACCCTAATTGGATTAGAATAAGCCTAGGGAGGACAAAAATGAGCTAAATGTGCAACCATTGACACAAAATCACTTATTGGATGCACAAGATTGGTTAAAAACCCCAACAGGATTAGAATAAGCCTAGGGAGGACGAAAATGACCTAAATATTCAACTATTGACACAAAATCACTTATTGGATGCATAAGATTGGTTAAAAACCCTAATTGGAATAGAATAAGCCTAGGGAGAACGAAAATGACCTAAATGTTCAACCAATGACACAAAATCACTTATTGGATGCACTACATTGGTTAAAAACCCTAATTAGATAAGAATACCCCCACGGAGGACGAAAATGACCTAAATGTTGAACCAATGACACAAAATCACTTATTGGATGCAGAAGATTGGTTAAAAACGCTAATTGGATTAGGATAAGATTATGGAGGAAGAAAATGACCTAAATGTTAAACCAATGACACAAACGCACTTATAGGATGTACAAGATTGGTAAAAAAACCATAATTCGATTAGAATATGGCTAGGAAGGACGAAAATGACCTAAATGTTCAACCAATGACACAAAATCACTTTTTGGATGCACAAAATTGGTTAAAAACCCTAGTTGGATTAAAATAAGTCGAAGGATGATGAAAATGACCTAAATGTTCAACCAAGGACACTAACGCACTTCTTGGATGCACAAGATTGGTCAAAAACCCTAATTGGATTGGTATAAGCCTAGGGAGGATGAAAATGACCTAAATGTTCAACTAATGACACAAAATCTCTTGTTTGATGCACAAGATTGGTTAAAAACCCTAATTGGATTAGAATAAGCCTAGGGAGGACGAAAATGACCTAAATGTGCAACCAATGACAAAAATGCACTTATTGGATGCACAAGATTGGTTAAAAACCCTAATTGGATTAGAATAAGCCTAGGGAGGATGAAAATGACCTAAATGTTCAACCAATGAAACAAAATCACTTGTTTGATGCACAAGATTGGTTAAAAATTCTAATTAGATTAGAATAAGCCTAGGGGAAAACGACCTAAATGTTCAACCAATGACACAAATGCACTTATTGGATGCACAAGATTGGTTAAAAACCCTAATTGGATTAGAATAAGCCTAGGGAGGAAGAAAATGATCTAAATGTTAAACCAATGACACAAAATCACTTATTGGATGCACAACATTGGTTAAAAACCTTAATTGGATTCGAATAAGCCTAGGGAGGGCGAAAATGACCTAAATGTTCAACCAATGACACAAATGCACTTATTGGATGAACAAGATTGGTTAAAAACCCTAATTGGATTAGAATAAGCCTAGGGAGGACGAAAATAACCTAAATGTTCAACCAATGAAACAAAATCACTTATTGGATGCACAAGATTGGTTAAAAACCTTAATTGGATTCGAATAAGCCTAGGGAGGGCGAAAATGACCTAAATGTTCAACCAATGACACAAATGCACTTATTGGATGCACAAGATTGGTTAAAAACCCTAATTGGATTAGCATAAGCCTAGGGAGGACAAAAATGACCTAAATATTCAACCAATGACACAAAATCACTTATTGGATGCACAAGATTGGTTAAAAACCCTAATTGGATTAGAATAAGCCTATGGAGGACAAAAATGAGCTAAATGTGCAACCATTGACACAAAATCACTTATTGGATGCACAAGATTGGTTAAAAACCCCAACAGGATTAGAATAAGCCTAGGGAGGGTGAAAATGACCTAAATATTCAACTATTGACACAAAATCACTTATTGGATGCATAAGATTGGTTAAAAACCCTAATTGGAATAGAATAAGCCTAGGGAGAACGAAAATGACCTAAATGTTCAACCAATGACACAAAATCACTTATTTGATGCACTACATTGGTTAAAAACCCTAATTAGATTAGAATACCCCCACGGAGGACGAAAATGACCTAAATGTTGAACCAATGACACAAAATCACTTATTGGCTGCAGAAGATTGGTTAAAAATGCTAATTGGATTAGGATAAGATTATGGAGGAAGAAAATGACCTAAATGTTAAACCAATGACACAAACGCACTTATTGGATGTACAAGATTGGTAAAAAAACCATAATTCGATTAGAATATGGCTAGGAAGGACGAAAATGACCTAAATGTTCAACCAATGACACAAATGAACTTATTGCATGCACAACATTGGTTAAAAACCCAAATTGGATTAGAATAAGCCTAGGGAGGATGAAATTGACCTAAATGTTCAAACAATGACATAAAATCACTTATTGGATGCACAAGATTGGATAAAAACCTTAATTAGATTATTATAAGCCTAGGGAGGACGAAAATGACCTAAATGTTCAACCAATGACACAAACGCACTTATTGGATGCACAAGATTGGTTAAAAACCCTAATTGGATTAGAATAAGCCTAGGGAGGACGAAAATGACCTAAATGATCAACCAATGACACGAATGCACTTATTAGATGCACAAGATTGGTAAAAAACCCTAATTGGATTAGAATAAGCCTACGGAGGATGAAAATGACCTAAATGTTCAACCAATGAAACAAAATCACTTGTTTGATGCACAAGATTGGTTAAAAACCCTAACTGGATTAGAATAAGCCTAGGGAGGACGAAAATGACCAAAATGTTCAACCAATGACACAAACGCACTTATTGGATGCACAAGATTGGTTAAAAACCCTAATTGGATTAGAATAAGCCTTGGGAGGACGAAAATGACCTACATTTTCAACCACCGACACAAAATCACTTATTGGATGCACAAGATTGGTTAAAAACCCTAATTGGATTAGAAGAAGCCCAGGGAGGACAAAAATGACCTAAATGTTCAACCAAGGACATAAACGCACTTATTGGATGCACAAGATTGGTTAAAAACCCGAATTGCAATAGAATAAGCATAGGGAGGACGAAAATGACCTAAATATTCAACCAATGACACAAAATCACTTATTGGATGCACAAGACTGGCTAAAACCCATAATTGGATTAGAATAAGCCTAGGGAGGGCGAAAATGACCTAAATGTTCAACCAATGACACAAATGAACTTATTGCATGCACAACATTGGTTAAAAACCCAAATTGGATTAGAATAAGCCTAGGGAGGATGAAAATGACCTAAATGTTCAACCAATGACATAAAATCACTTATTGGATGCACAAGATTGGATAAAAACCTTAATTAGATTATTATAAGCCTAGCGAGGACGAAAATGACCTAAATGTTCAACCAATGACACAAATGCACTTATTGGATGCACAAGATTGGTTGAAAAACCTAATTGGATTAGAATAAGCCTAGGGAGGATGAAAATGACCTAAATGTTCAACCAATGACATAAAATCACTTGTTGGATGCACAAGATTGGTTAAAAACCCTAATTGGATTAGAATAAGCCTAGGGAGGATGAAAATGACCTAAATGTTCAACCAATGACATAAAATCACTTGTTGGATGCACAAGATTGGTTAAAAACCCTAATTGGATTAGAATAAGCCTAGGAAGGACGAAAATAAGCTAAATGTTCAACCAATGACACAAAATCACTTTTTGGATGCACAAAATTGGTTAAAAACCCTAGTTGGATTAGAATAAGTCGAAGGATGACGAAAATGACCTAAATGTTCAACCGATGACACTAACGCACTTCTTGGATGCACAAGATTTGTCAAAAACCCTAATTGGATTGGTATAAGCCTAGGGAGGATGAAAATGACCAAAATGTTCAACTAATGACACAAATTCACTTGTTTGATGCACAAGATTGGTTAAAAACCCTAACTGGATTAGAATAAGCCTAGGGAGGACGAAAATGACCTAAATGTTCAACCAATGACACAAATGCACTTATTGGATGCACAAGATTGCTTAAAAACCCTAATTGGATTAGAATAAGCCTAGGGAGGATGAAAATGACCTAAATGTTCAACCAATGAAACAAAATCACTTATTGGATGCACAAGATTGGTTAAAAACCTTAATTGGATTCGAATAAACCTAGGGAGGGCGAAAATGACCTAAATGTTCAACCAATGACACAAAATCACTTATTGGATGCACAAGATTGGTTAAAAACCTAATTGGATTAGAGTAAGCCGAGGGAGGACGAAAATGACCTAAATGTTAAACCAATGACACAAACGCACTTATTGGATGCACAAGATTGGTTAAAAACCTTAATTGGATTAGAATAAGTCGAAGGATGGACGAAAATGACCTAAATGTTAAACCAATAACACAAACGCACTTATTGGGTGTACAAGATTGGTAAAAAACCATAATTCGATTAGAATAAGCATAGGAAGGAAGAAAATGACCTAAATGTTCAACCAATGACACAAAATCACTTTTTGGATGCACAAAATTGGTTAAAAACCCTAGTTGGATTAGAATAAGTCGAAGGATGACGAAAATGACCTAAATGTTCAACCAATGACACTAACGCACTTCTTGGATGCACAAGATTGGTCAAAAACCCTGATTGGATTGGTATAAGCCTAGGGAGGATGAAAATGACCAAAATGTTCAACTAATGACACAAAATCACTTGTTTGATGCACAAGATTGGTTAAAAACTCTAACTGGATTAGAATAAGCCTAGGGAGGACGAAAATGACCTAAATGTTCAACCAATGACACAAAATCACTTATTGGATGCACAAGATTGGTTAAAAACCCTAATTGGATTGGATTAAGCCTAGGCAGGACGCAAATGACCTAAATGTTAAACCAATTACACAAACACACTTATTGGATGTACAAGATTGGTTAAAAACCATAATTGGATTAGAATAAGCCTAGGAAGGACGAAAATAAGCTAAATGTTCAACCAATGACACAAAATCACTTATTGGATGCACAAGATTGGTTAAAAACCCCAATTGGATTAGAGTAAGCCTAAGGAGGACGAAAATGACCTAAATGTTCAACCAATGACACAAAATCACTTATTGGATGCACAAGATTGGTTAAAAACCCTAATTGGATTACAATAAGCCTAGAGAGGACGAAAATGACCTAAATGTTCAACCAATGACACAAATGCAATTATTACATGCACAAGATTGGTGAAAAACCCTAATTGGATTAGAATAAGCCTAGGGAGGAGGAAAATTAACTAAATGTTTAAACAATGACACAAAATCACTTATTGGATGCACAAGATTGGTTAAAAACCTTAATTGGATTCGAATAAGCCTAGGGAGGGCGAAAATGACCTAAATGTTCAACCAATGACACAAATGCACTTATTGGATGCACAAGATTGGTTAAAAACCCTAATTGGATTAGAATATGCCAAGGGAGGACGAAAATGATCTAAATCTTCAACCAATGACACAAAATCACTTATTGGATGCACAAGATTGGTGAAAAACCCTAATTGGAATAGAATAAGCCTTGGGAGGACGAAAATGACCTATATGTTCAACCAATAACATAAAATCACTTATTGGATGCACAAGATTGGATAAAAACCTTAATTAGATTATTATAAGCCTAGGGAGGACGAAAATGACCTAAATGTTCAACCAATGACACAAACGCACTTATTGGATGCACAAGATTGGTTAAAAACCCTAATTGGATTAGAATAAGCCTAGGGAGGACGAAAATGACCTAAATGATCAACCAATGACACGAATGCGCTTATTAGATGCACAAGATTGGTAAAAAACCCTAATTGGATTAGAATAAGCCTAAGGAGGATGAAAATGACCTAAATGTTCAACCAATGAAACAAAATCACTTGTTGGATGCACAAGATTGGCTAAAAACCTTAATTGGATTAAGATAAGCCTAGGAAGAGCGAAAATGACCTAAATGTTCAACCAATGACACAAATGCACTTATTGGATGCACAAGATTGATTAAAAACCCTAATTGGATTAGAATAAGCCTAGGGAGGAGGAAAATGACCTAAATGTTCAACCAATGACATAAAATCACTTATTGGATGCACAAGATTGGTTAAAAACCCTAATTGGATTAGAATATGCCTAGGGGGGATGAAAATGACCTAAATGTTCAACCAATGATATAAAATCACTTATTGGATGCACAAGATTGCTTAAAAACCCTAATTTGATTCGAATAAGCCTAGGGAGGGCGAAAAAGACCTAAATGTTCAACCAACGACACAAAATCACTTATTGGATGCACAAGATTGGCTAAAAACCTTAATTGGATTAGAAGAAGCCTAGGGAGGGCGAAAATGACCAAAATGTTCAACCAATGACACAAACGCACTTATTGGATGCACAAGATTGGTTAAAAACCCTAATTGGATTAGAATAAGCCTAGGGAGGACGAAAATGACCTACATTTTCAACCACCGACACAAAATCACTTATTGGATGCACAAGATTGGTTAAAAACCCTAATTGGATTAGAAGAAGCCCAGGGAGGACAAAAATGACCTAAATGTTCAACCAAGGACATAAACGCACTTATTGGATGCACAAGATTGGTTAAAAACCCGAATTGCAGTAAAATAAGCATAGGGAGGACGAAAATGACCTAAATATTCAACCAATGACACAAAATCACTTATTGGATGCACAAGACTGGCTAAAACCCATAATTGGATTAGAATAAGCCTAGGGAGGGCGAAAATGACCTAAATGTTCAACCAATGACACAAATGAACTTATTGCATGCACAACATTGGTTAAAAACCCAAATTGGATTAGAATAAGCCTAGGGAGGATGAAAATGACCTAAATGTTCAACCAATGACATAAAATCACTTATTGGATGCACAAGATTGGATAAAAACCTTAATTAGATTATTATAAGCCTAGCGAGGACGAAAATGACCTAAATGTTCAACCAATGACACAAATGCACTTATTGGATGCACAAGATTGGTTGAAAAACCTAATTGGATTAGAATAAGCCTAGGGAGGATGAAAATGACCTAAATGTTCAACCAATGACATAAAATCACTTGTTGGATGCACAAGATTGGTTAAAAACCCTAATTGGATTAGAATAAGCCTAGGGAGGATGAAAATGACCTAAATGTTCAACCAATGACATAAAATCACTTGTTGGATGCACAAGATTGGTTAAAAACCCTAATTGGATTAGAATAAGCCTAGGAAGGACGAAAATAAGCTAAATGTTCAACCAATGACACAAAATCACTT
>JBBPBQ010000008.1:24332626-24369822 GCA_037974755.1 Cicer yamashitae | reverse complement strand
TTCAACCAATGACACAAAATCACTTATTGGATGCACAAGATTGGTGAAAAACCCTAATTGGAATAGAATAAGCCTTGGGAGGACGAAAATGACCTATATGTTCAACCAATAACATAAAATCACTTATTGGATGCACAAGATTGGATAAAAACCTTAATTAGATTATTATAAACCTAGAGAGGACGAAAATGACCTAAATGTTCAACCAATGACACAAACGCACTTATTGGATGCACAAGATTGGTTAAAAACCCTAATTGGATTAGAATAAGCCTAGGGAGGACGAAAATGACCTACATCTTCAACCAATGCCACAAAATCACTTATCGGATGCACAAGATTGATTAAAAACCTTAATTGGATTAGAAGAAGCCCAGGGAGGACAAAAATGACCTAAATGTTCAAGCAAGGACATAAACGCACTTATAGGATGAACAAGATTGGTTAAAACCATAATTGGATTTGAATAAGCCTAGGGAGGACGAAAATGACCTAAATGTTCAATCAATGACACAAAATCACTTATTGGATGCACAAGATTGGTGGAAAACCCTAATTGGATTAGAATAAGCCTAGGGAGGACGAAAATGACCTAAATGTTAAACCAATGACACAAACGCACTTATTGGATGCACAAGATTGGTTAAAAACCCTATTTGGATTAGAATAAATTGAAGGATGACGAAAATGACCTAAATGTTCAACCAATGACACTAACGCACTTATTGGATGCACAAGATTGGTCAAAAACCCTAATTGGATTAGTATAAGCCTTGGGAGGATGAAAATGACCTAAATGTTCAACCAATGAAACAAAATCACTTGTTTGATGCACAAGATTGGTTAAAAACCCTAATTAGATTAGAATAAGCCTATGGAGGACGAAAACGACCTAAATGTTCAACCAATGACAAAAATGCACTTATTGGATGCACAAGATTGGTTACAAACCCTAATTGGATTAGAATAAGTCTAGGGAGGACGAAAATGATCTAAATATTCAACCAATGACACAAAATCACTTATTGGATGCACAACATTGGTTAAAAACCCTAATTAGATTAGAATAAGCCTAGGGAGGACGAAAATGACATAAAAGTACTTATTGGATGCACAAGATTGGTCAAAAACGCTAATTGGATTAGAATAAGATTATGGAGGAAGAAAATGACCTAAATATTCAACCAATGACACAAACGCACTTATTGGATGCACAAGATTGGTTAAAAACCCTAGTTGGATTAGAATAAGCCTAGGGAGGAAGAAAATGAGCTAAATGTTCAACCAATGACACAAAATCACTTATTTGATGCACAAGATTGGTTAAAAACCCTAATTGGATTTGAATCAGCCTAGGGATGACGAAAATGACCTAATTATAACAAAATGACACAAAATCACTTATTGGATGCACAAGATTGGTTAAAAACCCTAATTGGAATAGAATAAGCCTAGGGAGGACGAAAATGACCTAAATGTTCAACCAATGACACAAAATCACTTATTGGATGCACAAGATTGGTTAAAAACCCTAATTGGATTAGAATAAGCCAATAGAGGATGAAAATGACCTAAATGTTCAACCAATGACACAAATCCACTTATTAGATGCACAAGATTCGTGAAAAACCCTAATTGGATTAGAATAAGCCTAGGGAGGATGAAAATGACCTAAATGTTCAACAAATCAAACAAAATCACTTATTGGATGCATAAGATTGGCTAAAAACCTTAATTGGATTAGAATAAGCCTAGGGAGGGCGAAAATGACCTAAATGTTCAACCAATGACACAAATGCACTTATTGGATGCACAAGATTGGTTAAAAACCCTAATTGGATTAGAATAAGCCTAGGGATGATGAAAATGACCTAAATGTTCAACCAATGACATAAAATCACTTATTGGATGCACAATATTCGATAAAAACCTTAATTAGATTATTATAACCCTAGGGAGGACGAAAATGACCTAAATATTCAACCAACGACACAAACACACTTATTGGATGCACAAGATTGGTTAAAAATCCTAATTGGATTAAAATAAGCCAAGGGAGGACGAAAAATGACCTAAATGTTCAACCAATGACACAAAATCACTTATTGGATGCACAAGATTGGTTAAAAACCCTAATTGGATTGGAATAAGCCTAGGGAGGACGCAAATGACCTAAATGTTAAACCAATTACACAAACGCACTTATTGGATGTACAAGATTGGTTAAATACCATAATTGGATTAGAATAAGCCTGGGAATGACGAAAATAAGCTAAATGTTCAACCAATGACACAAAATCACTAATTGGATGCACAAGATTGGTTAAAAACCCTAATTGGATTAGAGTAAGCCTAGGGAGGACGAAAATGACTTAAATGTTAAACCAATGACACAAACGCACTTATTGGATGCACAAGATTGGTTAAAAACCCTAATTGGATTAGAATAAGTCGAAGGATGACGAAAATAACCTAAATGTTCAACCAATGACACTAACGCACTTATTGGATACACAAGATAGGTCAAAAACCCTAATTGGATTAGTATAAGCCTAGGGAGGATGAAAAGTACCTAAATGATCAACCAATGACACAAAATCACTTGTTTGATGCACAAGACTGGTTAAAAACCCTAATTGGATTAGAATAAGCCTAGGGAGGACAAAATGACCTAAATGTTCAACCAATGACACAAATGCACTTATTGGATGCACAAGATTGGTTAAAAACCCTAATTGGATTAGAATAAGCCTAGGCAGGATGAAAATGACCTAAATGTTCAACCAATAACATAAAATCACTTATTGGATGCACAATATTGGATAAAAACCTTAATTAGATTATTATAACCCTAGGGAGGACGAAAATGACCTAAATGTTCAACCAACGACACAAACACACTTATTGGATGCACAAGAATGGTTAAAAATCCTAATTGGATTAGAATAAGCCTAGGGAGGACGAAAAATGACCTAAATGTTCAACCAATGACACAAAATCACTTATTGGATGCACAAGATTGGTTAAAAACCCTAATTGGATTGGAATAAGCCTAGGGAGGACGCAAATGACCTAAATGCTAAACCAATTACACTAACGCACTTATTGGATGTACAAGATTGGTTAAATACCATAATTGGATTAGAATAAGCCTAGGAATGACGAAAATAAGCTAAATGTTCAACCAATGTCACAAAATCACTAATTCGATGCACAAGATTGGTTAAAAACCCTAATTGGATTAGAGTAAGCCTAGGGAGGACAAAAATGACCTAAATGTTAAACCAATGACACAAACGCACTTATTGGATGCACAAGATTGGTTAAAAATCCTAATTGGATTAGCATAAGTCGAAGGATGACGAAAATAACCTAAATGTTCAACCAATGACACTAACGCACTTATTGGATACACAAGATAGGTCAAAAACCCTAATTGGATTAGTATAAGCCAAGGGAGGATGAAAAGTACCTAAATGATCAACCAATGACACAAAATCACTTGTTTGATGCACAAGACTGGTTAAAAACCCTAATTGGATTAGAATAAGCCTAGGGAGGACAAAATGACCTAAATGTTCAACCAATGACACAAATGCACTTATTGGATGCACAAGATTGGTTAAAAACCCTAATTGGATTAGAATAAGCCTAGGCAGGATGAAAATGACCTAAATGTTCAACCAATGACATAAAATCACTTATTGGATGCACAATATTGGATAAAAACCTTAATTAGATTATTATAACCCTAGGGAGGACGAAAATGACCTAAATGTTCAACCAACGACACAAACACACTTATTGGATGCACAAGATTGGTTAAAAATCCTAATTGGATTAGAATAAGCCTAGGGAGGACGAAAAATGACCTAAATGTTCAACCAATGACACAAAATCACTTATTGGATGCACAAGATTGGTTAAAAACCCTAATTGGATTGGAATAAGCCTAGGGAGGACGCAAATGACCTAAATGTTAAACCAATTACACAAACGCACTTATTGGATGTACAAGATTGGTTAAATACCATAATTGGATTAGAATAAGCCTAGGAATGACGAAAATAAGCTAAATGTTCAACCAATGACACAAAATCACTAATTGGATGCACAAGATTGGTTAAAAACCCTAATTGGATTAGAGTAAGCCTAGGGAGGACGAAAATGACCTAAATGTTAAACCAATGACACAAACGCACTTATTGGATGCACAAGATTGGTTAAAAACCCTAATTGGATTAGAATAAGTCGAAGGATGACGAAAATAACCTAAATGTTCAACCAATGACACTAACGCACTTATTAGATACACAAGATAGGTCAAAAACCCTAATTGGATTAGTATAAGCCTAGGGAGGATGAAAAGTACCTAAATGATCAACCAATGACACAAAATCACTTGTTTGATGCACAAGACTGGTTAAAAACCCTAATTGGATTAGAATAAGCCTAGGGAGGACAAAATGACCTAAATGTTCAACCAATGACACAAATGCAATTATTGGATGCACAAGATTGGTTAAAAACCCTAATTGGATTAGAATAAGCCTAGGCAGGATGAAAATGACCTAAATGTTCAACCAATGACATAAAATCACTTATTGGATGCACAATATTGGATAAAAACCTTAATTAGATTATTATAACCCTAGGGAGGACGAAAATGACCTAAATGTTCAACCAACGACACAAACACACTTATTGGATGCACAAGAATGGTTAAAAATCCTAATTGGATTAGAATAAGCCTAGGGAGGACGAAAAATGACCTAAATGTTCAACCAATGACACAAAATCACTTATTGGATGCACAAGATTGGTTAAAAACCCTAATTGGATTGGAATAAGCCTAGGGAGGACGCAAATGACCTAAATGTTAAACCAATTACACAAACGCACTTATTGGATGTACAAGATTGGTTAAATACCATAATTGGATTAGAATAAGCCTAGGAATGACGAAAATAAGCTAAATGTTCAACCAATGACACAAAATCACTAATTGGATGCACAAGATTGGTTAAAAACCCTAATTGGATTAGAGTAAGCCTAGGGATGACGAAAATGACCTAAATGTTAAACCAATGACACAAACGCACTTATTGGATGCACAAGATTGGTTAAAAACCCTAATTGGATTAGCATAAGTCGAAATATGACGAAAATAACCTAAATGTTCAACCAATGACACTAACGCACTTATTGGATACACAAGATAGGTCAAAAACCCTAATTGGATTAGTATAAGCCTAGGGAGGATGAAAAGTACCTAAATGATCAACCAATGACACAAAATCACTTGTTTGATGCACAAGACTGGTTAAAAACCCTAATTGGATTAGAATAAGCCTAGGGAGGACAAAATGACCTAAATGTTCAACCAATGACACAAATGCACTTATTGGATGCACAAGATTGGTTAAAAACCCTAATTGGATTAGAATAAGCCTAGGCAGGATGAAAATGACCTAAATGTTCAACCAATGACATAAAATCACTTATTGGATGCACAATATTGGATAAAAACCTTAATTAGATTATTATAACCCTAGGGAGGACGAAAATGACCTAAATGTTCAACCAACGACACAAACACACTTATTGGATGCACAAGAATGGTTAAAAATCCTAATTGGATTAGAATAAGCCTAGGGAGGATGAAAAATGACCTAAATGTTCAACCAATGACACAAAATCACTTATTGGATGCACAAGATTGGTTAAAAACCCTAATTGGATTGGAATAAGCCAAGGGAGGACGCAAATGACCTAAATGTTAAACCAATTAAACAAACGCACTTATTGGATGTACAAGATTGGTTAAATACCATAATTGGATTAGAATAAGCCTAGGAATGACGAAAATAAGCTAAATGTTCAACCAATGACACAAAATCACTAATTGGATGCACAAGATTGGTTAAAAGCCCTAATTGGATTAGAGTAAGCCTAGGGAGGACGAAAAATGACCTAAATGTTAAACCAATGACACAAACGCACTTATAGGATGCACAAGATTGGTTAAAAACCCTAATTGGATTAGCATAAGTCGAAGGATGACGAAAATAACCTAAATGTTCAACCAATGACACTAACGCACTTATTGGATACACAAGATAGGTCAAAAACCCTAATTGGATTAGTATAAGCCTAGGGAGGATGAAAAGTACCTAAATGATCAACCAATGACTCAAAATCACTTGTTTGATGCACAAGACTGGTTAAAAACCCTAATTGGATTAGAATAAGCCTAGGGAGGACAAAATGACCTAAATGTTCAACCAATGACACAAATGCACTTATTGGATGCACAAGATTGGTTAAAAACCCTAATTGGATTAGAATAAGCCTAGGCAGGATGAAAATGACCTAAATGTTCAACCAATGACATAAAGTCACTTATTGGATGCACAATATTGGATAAAAACCTTAATTAGATTATTATAACCCTAGGGAGGACGAAAATGACCTAAATGTTCAACCAACGACACAAACACACTTATTGGATGCACAAGAATGCTTAAAAATCCTAATTGGATTAGAATAAGCCTAGGGAGGACGAAAAATGACCTAAATGTTCAACCAATGACACAAAATCACTTATTGGATGCACAAGATTGGTTAAAAACCCTAATTGGATTGGAATAAGCCTAGGGAGGACGCAAATGACCTAAATGTTAAACCAATTACACAAACGCACTTATTGGATGTACAAGATTGGTTAAATACCATAATTGGATTAGAATAAGCCTAGGAATGACGAAAATAAGCTAAATGTTCAACCAATGACACAAAATCACTAATTGGATGCACAAGATTGGTTAAAAACCCTAATTGGATTAGAGTAAGCCTAGGGAGGACGAAAATGACCTAAATGTTAAACCAATGACACAAACGCACTTATTGGATGCACAAGATTGGTTAAAAACCCTAATTGGATTAGAATAAGTCGAAGGATGACGAAAATAACCTAAATGTTCAACCAATGACACTAACGCACTTATTGGATACACAAGATAGGTCAAAAACCCTAATTGGATTAGTATAAGCCTAGGGAGGATGAAAAGTACCTAAATGATCAACCAATGACACAAAATCACTTGTTTGATGCACAAGACTGGTTAAAAACCCTAATTGGATTAGAATAAGCCTAGGGAGGACAAAATGACCTAAATGTTCAACCAATGACACAAATGCACTTATTGGATGCACAAGATTGGTTAAAAACCCTAATTGGATTAGAATAAGCCTAGGCAGGATGAAAATGACCTAAATGTTCAACCAATGACATAAAATCACTTATTGGATGCACAATATTGGATAAAAACCTTAATTAGATTATTATAACCCTAGGGAGGACGAAAATGACCTAAATGTTCAACCAACGACACAAACACACTTATTGGATGCACAAGAATGGTTAAAAATCCTAATTGGATTAGAATAAGCCTAGGGAGGACGAAAAATGACCTAAATGTTCAACCAATGACACAAAATCACTTATTGGATGCACAAGATTGGTTAAAAACCCTAATTGGATTGGAATAAGCCTAGGGAGGACGCAAATGACCTAAATGTTAAACCAATTACACAAACGCACTTATTGGATGTACAAGATTGGTTAAATACCATAATTGGATTAGAATAAGCCTAGGAATGACGAAAATAAGCTAAATGTTCAACCAATGACACAAAATCACTTATTGGATGCACAAGATTGGTTAAAAACCCTAATTTGATTAGAGTAAGCCTAGGGAGGACGAAAATGACCTAAATGTTAAACCAATGACACAAACGCACTTATCGGATGCACAAGATTGGTTAAAAACCTAATTAGATTAGAATAAGTCGAAGGATGACGAAAATAACCTAAATGTTCAACCAATGACCCTAACGCACTTATTGGATACACAAGATAGGTCAAAAACCCTAATTGGATTAGTATAAGCCTAGGGAGGATGAAAAGTACCTAAATGTTCAACCAATGACACAAAATCACTTGTTTGATGCACGAGACTGGTTAAAAACCCTAATTGGATTAAAATAAGCCTAGGGAGGACAAAATGACCTAAATGTTCAACCAATGACACAAATGCACTTATTGGATGCACAAGATTGGTTAAAAACCCTAATTGGATTAGAATAAGCCTAGGCAGGATGAAAATGACCTAAATGTTCAACCAATGACATAAAATCACTTATTGGATGCACAATATTGGATAAAAACCTTAATTAGATTATTATAACCCTAGGGAGGACGAAAATGACCTAAATGTTCAACCAACGACACAAACACACTTATTGGATGCACAAGAATGGTTAAAAATCCTAATTGGATTAGAATAAGCCTAGGGAGGACGAAAAATGACCTAAATGTTCAACCAATGACACAAAATCACTTATTGGATGCACAAGATTGGTTAAAAACCCTAATTGGATTGGAATAAGCCTAGGGAGGACGCAAATGACCTAAATGTTAAACCAATTAAACAAACGCACTTATTGGATGTACAAGATTGGTTAAATACCATAATTGGATTAGAATAAGCCTAGGAATGACGAAAATAAGCTAAATGTTCAACCAATGACACAAAATCACTAATTGGATGCACAAGATTGGTTAAAAGCCCTAATTGGATTAGAGTAAGCCTAGGGAGGACGAAAAATGACCTAAATGTTAAACCAATGACACAAACGCACTTATAGGATGCACAAGATTGGTTAAAAACCCTAATTGGATTAGCATAAGTCGAAGGATGACGAAAATAACCTAAATGTTCAACCAATGACACTAACGCACTTATTGGATACACAAGATAGGTCAAAAACCCTAATTGGATTAGTATAAGCCTAGGGAGGATGAAAAGTACCTAAATGATCAACCAATGACTCAAAATCACTTGTTTGATGCACAAGACTGGTTAAAAACCCTAATTGGATTAGAATAAGCCTAGGGAGAACAAAATGACCTAAATGTTCAACCAATGACACAAATGCACTTATTGGATGCACAAGATTGGTTAAAAACCCTAATTGGATTAGAATAAGCCTAGGCAGGATGAAAATGACCTAAATGTTCAACCAATGACATAAAGTCACTTATTGGATGCACAATATTGGATAAAAACCTTAATTAGATTATTATAACCCTAGGGAGGACGAAAATGACCTAAATGTTCAACCAACGACACAAACACACTTATTGGATGCACAAGAATGCTTAAAAATCCTAATTGGATTAGAATAAGCCTAGGGAGGACGAAAAATGACCTAAATGTTCAACCAATGACACAAAATCACTTATTGGATGCACAAGATTGGTTAAAAACCCTAATTGGATTGGAATAAGCCTAGGGAGGACGCAAATGACCTAAATGTTAAACCAATTACACAAACGCACTTATTGGATGTACAAGATTGGTTAAATACCATAATTGGATTAGAATAAGCCTAGGAATGACGAAAATAAGCTAAATGTTCAACCAATGACACAAAATCACTAATTGGATGCACAAGATTGGTTAAAAACCCTAATTGGATTAGAGTAAGCCTAGGGAGGACGAAAATGACCTAAATGTTAAACCAATGACACAAACGCACTTATTGGATGCACAAGATTGGTTAAAAACCCTAATTGGATTAGAATAAGTCGAAGGATGACGAAAATAACCTAAATGTTCAACCAATGACACTAACGCACTTATTAGATACACAAGATAGGTCAAAAACCCTAATTGGATTAGTATAAGCCAAGGGAGGATGAAAAGTACCTAAATGATCAACCAATGACACAAAATCACTTGTTTGATGCACAAGACTGGTTAAAAACCCTAATTGGATTAGAATAAGCCTAGGGAGGACAAAATGACCTAAATGTTCAACCAATGACACAAATGCACTTATTGGATGCACAAGATTGGTTAAAAACCCTAATTGGATTAGAATAAGCCTAGGCAGGATGAAAATGACCTAAATGTTCAACCAATGACATAAAATCACTTATTGGATGCACAATATTGGATAAAAACCTTAATTAGATTATTATAACCCTAGGGAGGACGAAAATGACCTAAATGTTCAACCAACGACACAAACACACTTATTGGATGCACAAGAATGGTTAAAAATCCTAATTGGATTAGAATAAGCCTAGGGAGGACGAAAAATGACCTAAATGTTCAACCAATGACACAAAATCACTTATTGGATGCACAAGATTGGTTAAAAACCCTAATTGGATTGGAATAAGCCTAGGGAGGACGCAAATGACCTAAATGTTAAACCAATTAAACAAACGCACTTATTGGATGTACAAGATTGGTTAAATACCATAATTGGATTAGAATAAGCCTAGGAATGACGAAAATAAGCTAAATGTTCAACCAATGACACAAAATCACTAATTGGATGCACAAGATTGGTTAAAAGCCCTAATTGGATTAGAGTAAGCCTAGGGAGGACGAAAAATGACCTAAATGTTAAACCAATGACACAAACGCACTTATAGGATGCACAAGATTGGTTAAAAACCCTAATTGGATTAGCATAAGTCGAAGGATGACGAAAATAACCTAAATGTTCAACCAATGACACTAACGCACTTATTGGATACACAAGATAGGTCAAAAACCCTAATTGGATTAGTATAAGCCTAGGGAGGATGAAAAGTACCTAAATGATCAACCAATGACTCAAAATCACTTGTTTGATGCACAAGACTGGTTAAAAACCCTAATTGGATTAGAATAAGCCTAGGGAGGACAAAATGACCTAAATGTTCAACCAATGACACAAATGCACTTATTGGATGCACAAGATTGGTTAAAAACCCTAATTGGATTAGAATAAGCCTAGGCAGGATGAAAATGACCTAAATGTTCAACCAATGACATAAAGTCACTTATTGGATGCACAATATTGGATAAAAACCTTAATTAGATTATTATAACCCTAGGGAGGACGAAAATGACCTAAATGTTCAACCAACGACACAAACACACTTATTGGATGCACAAGAATGCTTAAAAATCCTAATTGGATTAGAATAAGCCTAGGGAGGACGAAAAATGACCTAAATGTTCAACCAATGACACAAAATCACTTATTGGATGCACAAGATTGGTTAAAAACCCTAATTGGATTGGAATAAGCCTAGGGAGGACGCAAATGACCTAAATGTTAAACCAATTACACAAACGCACTTATTGGATGTACAAGATTGGTTAAATACCATAATTGGATTAGAATAAGCCTAGGAATGACGAAAATAAGCTAAATGTTCAACCAATGACACAAAATCACTAATTGGATGCACAAGATTGGTTAAAAACCCTAATTGGATTAGAGTAAGCCTAGGGAGGACGAAAAATGACCTAAATGTTAAACCAATGACACAAACGCACTTATAGGATGCACAAGATTGGTTAAAAACCCTAATTGGATTAGCATAAGTCGAAGGATGACGAAAATAACCTAAATGTTCAACCAATGACACTAACGCACTTATTGGATACACAAGATAGGTCAAAAACCCTAATTGGATTAGTATAAGCCTAGGGAGGATGAAAAGTACCTAAATGATCAACCAATGACTCAAAATCACTTGTTTGATGCACAAGGCTGGTTAAAAACCCTAATTGGATTAGAATAAGCCTAGGGAGGACAAAATGACCTAAATGTTCAACCAATGACACAAATGCACTTATTGGATGCACAAGATTGGTTAAAAACCCTAATTGGATTAGAATAAGCCTAGGCAGGATGAAAATGACCTAAATGTTCAACCAATGACATAAAATCACTTATTGGATGCACAATATTGGATAAAAACCTTAATTAGATTGTTATAACCCTAGGGAGGACGAAAATGACCTAAATGTTCAACCAACGACACAAACACACTTATTGGATGCACAAGAATGGTTAAAAATCCTAATTGGATTAGAATAAGCCTAGGGAGGACAAAAAATGACCTAAATGTTCAACCAATGACACAAAATCACTTATTGGATGCACAAGATTGGTTAAAAACCCTAATTGGATTGGAATAAGCCTAGGGAGGACGCAAATGACCTAAATGTTAAACCAATTACACAAACGCACTTATTGGATGTACAAGATTGGTTAAATACCATAATTGGATTAGAATAAGCCTAGGAATGACGAAAATAAGCTAAATGTTCAACCAATGACACAAAATCACTAATTGGATGCACAAGATTGGTTAAAAACCCTAATTGGATTAGAGTAAGCCTAGGGAGGACGAAAATGACCTAAATGTTAAACCAATGACACAAACGCACTTATTGGATGCACAAGATTGGTTAAAAACCCTAATTGGATTAGAATAAGTCGAAGGATGACGAAAATAACCTAAATGTTCAACCAATGACACTAACGCACTTATTGGATACACAAGATAGGTCAAAAACCCTAATTGGATTAGTATAAGCCTAGGGAGGATGAAAAGTACCTAAATGATCAACCAATGACACAAAATCACTTGTTTGATGCACAAGACTGGTTAAAAACCCTAATTGGATTAGAATAAGCCTAGGGAGGACAAAATGACCTAAATGTTCAACCAATGACACAAATGCACTTATTGGATGCACAAGATTGGTTAAAAACCCTAATTGGATTAGAATAAGCCTAGGCAGGATGAAAATGACCTAAATGTTCAACCAATGACATAAAATCACTTATTGGATGCACAATATTGGATAAAAACCTTAATTAGATTGTTATAACCCTAGGGAGGACGAAAATGACCTAAATGTTCAACCAACGACACAAACACACTTATTGGATGCACAAGAATGGTTAAAAATCCTAATTGGATTAGAATAAGCCTAGGGAGGACAAAAAATGACCTAAATGTTCAACCAATGACACAAAATCACTTATTGGATGCACAAGATTGGTTAAAAACCCTAATTGGATTGGAATAAGCCTTGGGAGGACGCAAATGACCTAAATGTTAAACCAATTACACAAACGCACTTATTGGATGTACAAGATTGGTTAAATACCATAATTGGATTAGAATAAGCCTAGGAATGACGAAAATAAGCTAAATGTTCAACCAATGACACAAAATCACTAATTGGATGCACAAGATTGGTTAAAAACCCTAATTGGATTAGAGTAAGCCTAGGGAGGACGAAAATGACCTAAATGTTAAACCAATGACACAAACGCACTTATTGGATGCACAAGATTGGTTAAAAACCCTAATTGGATTAGCATAAGTCGAAATATGACGAAAATAACCTAAATGTTCAACCAATGACACTAACGCACTTATTGGATACACAAGATAGGTCAAAAACCCTAATTGGATTAGTATAAGCCTAGGGAGGATGAAAAGTACCTAAATGATCAACCAATGACACAAAATCACTTGTTTGATGCACAAGACTGGTTAAAAACCCTAATTGGATTAGAATAAGCCTAGGGAGGACAAAATGACCTAAATGTTCAACCAATGACACAAATGCACTTATTGGATGCACAAGATTGGTTAAAAACCCTAATTGGATTAGAATAAGCCTAGGCAGGATGAAAATGACCTAAATGTTCAACCAATGACATAAAATCACTTATTGGATGCACAATATTGGATAAAAACCTTAATTAGATTGTTATAACCCTAGGGAGGACGAAAATGACCTAAATGTTCAACCAACGACACAAACACACTTATTGGATGCACAAGAATGGTTAAAAATCCTAATTGGATTAGAATAAGCCTAGGGAGGACAAAAAATGACCTAAATGTTCAACCAATGACACAAAATCACTTATTGGATGCACAAGATTGGTTAAAAACCCTAATTGGATTGGAATAAGCCTAGGGAGGACGCAAATGACCTAAATGTTAAACCAATTACACAAACGCACTTATTGGATGTACAAGATTGGTTAAATACCATAATTGGATTAGAATAAGCCTAGGAATGACGAAAATAAGCTAAATGTTCAACCAATGACACAAAATCACTAATTGGATGCACAAGATTGGTTAAAAACCCTAATTGGATTAGAGTAAGCCTAGGGATGACGAAAATGACCTAAATGTTAAACCAATGACACAAACGCACTTATTGGATGCACAAGATTGGTTAAAAACCCTAATTGGATTAGCATAAGTCGAAATATGACGAAAATAACCTAAATGTTCAACCAATGACACTAACGCACTTATTGGATACACAAGATAGGTCAAAAACCCTAATTGGATTAGTATAAGCCTAGGGAGGATGAAAAGTACCTAAATGATCAACCAATGACACAAAATCACTTGTTTGATGCACAAGACTGGTTAAAAACCCTAATTGGATTAGAATAAGCCTAGGGAGGACAAAATGACCTAAATGTTCAACCAATGACACAAATGCACTTATTGGATGCACAAGATTGGTTAAAAACCCTAATTGGATTAGAATAAGCCTAGGCAGGATGAAAATGACCTAAATGTTCAACCAATGACATAAAATTAATTATTGGATGCACAATATTGGATAAAAACCTTAATTAGATTATTATAACCCTAGGGAGGACGAAAATGACCTAAATGTTCAACCAACGACACAAACACACTTATTGGATGCACAAGATTGGTTAAAAACCCTAATTGGATTAGAATAAGCTTAGGGAAGACGAAAAATGACCTAAATGTTCAACCAATGACACAAAATCACTTATTGGATGCACAAGATTGGTTAAACACCCTAATTGGATTGGAATAAGCCTAGGGAGGACGCAAATGACCGAAATGTTAAACCAATTACACAAACGCACTTATTGGATGTACAAGATTGGTTAAATACCATAATTGGATTAGAATAAGCCTAGGAATGACGAAAATAAGCTAAATGTTCAACCAATGACACAAAATCACTTATTGGATGCACAAGATTGGTTAAAAACCCTAATTGGATTAGAGTAAGCCTAGGGAGGACGAAAATGACCTAAATGTTAAACCAATGACACAAACGCACTTATCGGATGCACAAGATTGGTTAAAAACCTAATTAGATTAGAATAAGTCGAAGGATGACGAAAATAACCTAAATGTTCAACCAATGACCCTAACGCACTTATTGGATACACAAGATAGGTCAAAAACCCTAATTGGATTAGTATAAGCCTAGGGAGGATGAAAAGTACCTAAATGTTCAACCAATGACACAAAATCACTTGTTTGATGCACGAGACTGGTTAAAAACCCTAATTGGATTAAAATAAGCCTAGGGAGGACAAAATGACCTAAATGTTCAACCAATGACACAAATGCACTTATTGGATGCACAAGATTGGTTAAAAACCCTAATTGGATTAGAATAAGCCTAGGCAGGATGAAAATGACCTAAATGTTCCACCAATGAAACGAAATCGCTTGTTTGATGCACAAGATTAGTTAAAAACCCTAATTGGATTAGAATAAGCCTAGGCAGGATGAAAATGACCTAAATGTTCCACCAATGAAACGAAATCGCTTGTTTGATGCACAAGATTGGTTAAAAACCCTAATTGAATTACAATAAGCCTAGAGAGGACGAAAATGACCTAAATGTTCAACCAATGACACAAATGCACTTATTAGATGCACAAGATTGGTGAAAAACCCTAATTGGATTAGAATAAGCCTAGGGAGGATGAAAATTAACTAAATGTTCAACCAATGACACAAAATCACTTATTGGATGCACAAGATTGGTTAAAAATCCTAATTGGATTAGAATAAGCCTAGGGAGGACGCAAATGACCTAAATGTTAAACCAATGACACAAACGCACTTTTTGGATGTACAAGATTGGTAAAAAACCATAATTCGATTAGAATAAGCCTAGGAAGGACGAAAATGACCTAAATGTTCAACCAATGACACAAAATCACTTTTTGGATGCACAAAATTGGTTAAAAACCCTAGTTGGATTAGAATAAGTCGAAGGATGACGAAAATAACCTAAATGTTCAACCAATGACACTAACGCACTTCTTGGATGCACAAGATTGGTCAAAAACCCTAATTGGATTGGTATAAGCCTAGGGAGGATGAAAATGACCAAAATGTTCAACTAATGACACAAAATCACTTGTTTGATGCACAAGATTGGTTAAAAACCCTAACTGGATTAGAATAAACCTAGGGAGGACGAAAATGACCTAAATGTTCAACCAATGACACAAATGCACTTATTTGATGCACAAGATTGCTTAAAAACCCTAATTGGATTAGAATAAGCCTAGGGAGGATGAAAATGACCTAAATGTTCAACCAATGACACAAATGCACTTATTAGATGCACAAGATTGGTGAAAAACCCTAATTGGATTAGAATAAGCCTAGGGAGGATGAAAATTAACTAAATGTTCAACCAATGACACAAAATCACTTATTGGATGCACAAGATTGGTTAAAAACCCTAATTGGATTAGAATAAGCCTAGGGAGGACGGAAATGACCTAAATGTTAAACCATTGACACAAACGCACTTATTGGATGTACAAGATTGGTAAAAAACCATAATTCGATTAGAATAAGCATAGGAAGGACGAAAATGACCTGAATGTTCAACCAATGACACAAAATCACTTTTTGGATGCACAAAATTGGTTAAAAACCCTAGTTGGATTAGAATAAGTCGAAGGATGACGAAAATGACCTAAATGTTCAACCGATGACACTAACGCACTTCTTGGATGCACAATATTGGTCAACAACCCTAATTGGATTGGTATAAGCCTAGGGAGGATGAAAATGACCAAAATGTTCAAGTATGACACAAAATCACTTGTTTGATGCACAAGATTGGTTAAAAACCCTAACTGGATTAGAATAAACCTAGGGAGGACGAAAATGACCTAAATGTTCAACCAATGACACAAATGCACTTATTGGATGCACAAGATTGGTGAAAAACCCTAATTGGATTAGAATAAGCCTAGGGAGGATGAAAATTAACTAAATGTTCAACCAATGACACAAAATCACTTATTGGATGCACAAGATTGGTTAAAAATCCTAATTGGATTAGAATAAGCCTAGGGAGGACGCAAATGACCTAAATGTTAAACCAATGACACAAACGCACTTTTTGGATGTACAAGATTGGTAAAAAACCATAATTCGATTAGAATAAGCCTAGGAAGGACGAAAATGACCTAAATGTTCAACCAATGACACAAAATCACTTTTTGGATGCACAAAATTGGTTAAAAACCCTAGTTGGATTAGAATAAGTCGAAGGATGACGAAAATGACCTAAATGTTCAACCAATGACACTAACGCACTTCTTGGATGCACAAGATTGGTCAAAAACCCTAATTGGATTGGTATAAGCCTAGGGAGGATGAAAATGACCAAAATGTTCAACTAATGACACAAAATCACTTGTTTGATGCACAAGATTGGTTAAAAACCCTAACTGGATTAGAATAAACCTAGGGAGGACGAAAATGACCTCAATGTTCAACCAATGACACAAATGCACTTATTTGATGCACAAGATTGCTTAAAAACCCTAATTGGATTAGAATAAGCCTAGGGAGGATGAAAATGACCTAAATGTTCAACCAATGACACAAATGCACTTATTAGATGCACAAGATTGGTGAAAAACCCTAATTGGATTAGAATAAGCCTAGGGAGGATGAAAATTAACTAAATGTTCAACCAATGACACAAAATCACTTATTGGATGCACAAGATTGGTTAAAAACCCTAATTGGATTAGAATAAGCCTAGGGAGGACGGAAATGACCTAAATGTTAAACCATTGACACAAACGCACTTATTGGATGTACAAGATTGGTAAAAAACCATAATTCGATTAGAATAAGCATTGGAAGGACGAAAATGACCTAAATGTTCAACCAATGACACAAAATCACTTTTTGGATGCACAAAATTGGTTAAAAACCCTAGTTGGATTAGAATAAGTCGAAGGATGACGAAAATGACCTAAATGTTCAACCGATGACACTAACGCACTTCTTGGATGCACAATATTGGTCAACAACCCTAATTGGATTGGTATAAGCCTAGGGAGGATGAAAATGACCAAAATGTTCAAGTATGACACAAAATCACTTGTTTGATGCACAAGATTGGTTAAAAACCCTAACTGGATTAGAATTAACCTAGGGAGGACGAAAATGACCTAAATGTTCAACCAATGACACAAATGCACTTATTGGATGCACAAGATTGCTTAAAAACCCTAATTGGATTAGAATAAGCCTAGGGAGGATGAAAATGACCAAAATGTTCAACCAATGACACAGATGCACTTATTGGATGCACAAGATTGGTTAAAAACCCTAATTGGATTAGAATAAGCCTAGGGATGACGAAAATGACCTAAATGTTCAACCAATGACACTAACGCACTTCTTGGATGCACAAGATTGGTCAAAAACCCTAATTGGATTGGTATAAGCCTAGGGAGGATGAAAATGACCAAAATGTTCAACTAATGACACAAAATCACTTGTTTGATGCACAAGATTGATTAAAAACCCTAGCTGGATTAGAATAAGCCTAGGGAGGACGAAAATGACCTAAATGTTAAACCAACGACACAAACGCACTTATTGGATGCACAAGATTGGTTAAAAATCCTAATTGGATTAGAATAAGCCTAGGGAGGACGAAAAATGACCTAAATGTTCAACCAATGACACAAAATCACTTATTGGATGCACAAGATTGGTTAAAAACCCTAATTGGATTGGAATAAGCCTAGGCAGGACGCAAATGACCTAAATGTTAAACCAATTACACAAACACACTTATTGGATGTACAAGATTGGTTAAAAACCATAATTGGATTAGAATAAGCCTAGGAAGGACAAAAATAATCTAAATCTTCAACCAATGACACAAAATCACTTATTGGATGCACAAGATTGGTTAAAAACCATAATTGGATTAAAGTAAGCCTAGGGAGGACGAAAATGACCTAAATGTTCAACCAACGACACAAAATCACTTATTGGATGCACAAGATTGGTTAAAAACCCTAACTGGATTAGAATAAACCTTGGGAGGACGAAAATGACCTAAATGTTCAACCAATGACACAAATGCACTTATTGGATGCACAAGATTGCTTAAAAACCCTAATTGGATTAGAATAAGCCTAGGGAGGATGAAAATGACCTAAATGTTCAACCAATGACACAAATGCACTTATTAGATGCACAAGATTGGTGAAAAACCCTAATTGGATTAGAATAAGCCTAGGGAGGATGAAAATTAACTAAATGTTCAACCAATGACACAAAATCACTTATTGGATGCACAAGATTGGTTAAAAACCCTAATTGGATTAGAATAAGCCTTGGGAGGACGGAAATGACCTAAATCTTCAACCAATGACACAAAATCGCTTATTGGATGCACAAGATTGGTTAAAAACCATAATTGGATTAGAGTAAGCCTAGGGAGGACGAAAATGACCTAAATGTTCAACCAATGACACAAAATCACTTATTGGATGCACAAGATTGGTTAAAAACCCTAATTTGATCACAATAAGCCTAGAGAGGACGAAAATGACCTAAATGTTCAACCAATGACACAAATGCACTTATTGGATGCACAAGATTGGTTAAAAACCCTAATTGGATTAGAATAAGCCTAGGGAGGATGAAAATGACCTAAATGTTCAACCAATGACATAAAATCACTTATTGGATGCACAAGATTGGCTAAAAACCTTAATTGGATTAGAATAAGCCTAGGGAGGGCGAAAATGACCTAAATGTTCAACCAATGACACAATTGCACTTATTGGATGCACAAGATTGGTTAAAAACCTTAATTGGATTAGAATAAGCCTAGGGAGGATGAAAATGACCAAAATGTTCAACTAATGACACAAAATCACTTGTTTGATGCACAAGATTGGTTAAAAACCCTAACTGGATTAGAATAAGCCTAGGGAGGACGAAAATGACCTAAATGTTCAACCAATGACACAAATGCACTTATTGGATGCACAAGATCGGTTAAAAACCCTAATTGGATTAGAATAAGCCTAGGGAGGATGAAAATGACCTAAATGTTCAACCAATGACATAAAATCACTTATTGGATGCATAAGATTGGCTAAAAACCTTAATTGGATTAGAATAAGCCTAAGGAGGGCGAAAATGACCTAAATGTTCAACCAATGAAACAAATGCACTTATTGGATGCACAAGATTGGTTAAAAACCCTAATTGGATTAGAATAAGCCTAGGGAGGATGAAAATGACCTAAATGTTCAACCAATGACATAAAATCACTTATTGGATGCACAATATTGGATAAAAACCTTAATTAGATTATTATAACCCTAGGGAGGACGAAAATGACGTAAATGTTCAACCAACGACACAAACGCACTTATTGGATGCACAAGATTGGTTTAAAATCCTAATTGGATTAGAATAAGCCTAGGGAGGACGAAAAATGACCTAAATTTTCAACCAATGACACAAAATCACTTATTGGATGCACAAGATTGGTTAAAAACCCTAATTGGATTAGAATAAGTCGAAGAATGGACGCAAATGACCTAAATGTTAAACCAATGACACAAACGCACTTATTGGATGTACAAGATTGGTAAAAAACCATAATTGGATTAGAATAAGCCTAGGAAGGACGAAAATAAGCTAAATATTCAACCAATGACACAAAATCACTTATTGGATGCACAAGATTGGTTAAAAACCCTAGTTGGATTAGAATAAGTCGAAGGATGACGAAAATGACCTAAATGTTCAACCAATGACACTAACGCACTTCTTGGATGCACAAGATTGGTCAAAAACCCTAATTGGATTGGTATAAGCCTAGGGAGGATGAAAATGACCAAAATGTTCAACTAATGACACAAAATCACTTGTTTGATGCACAAGACTGGTTAAAAACCTTAATTAGATTATTATAACCCTAGGGAGGACGAAAATGACCTAAATGTTCAACCAACGACACAAACACACTTATTGGATGCACAAGATTGGTTAAAAATCCTAATTGGATTAGAATAAGCCTAGGGAGGACGAAAAATGACCTAAATGTTCAACCAATGACACAAAATCACTTATTGGATGCACAAGATTGGTTAAAAACCCTAATTGGATTGGAATAAGCCTAGGGAGGACGCAAATGACCTAAATGTTAAACCAATTACACAAACGCACGTATTGGATGTACAAGATTGGTTAAATACCATAATTGGATTAGAATAAGCCTAGGAATGACGAAAATAAGCTAAATGTTCAACCAATGACACAAAATCACTTATTGGATTCACAAGATTGGTTAAAAACCCTAATTGGATTAGAGTAAGCCTAGGGAGGACGAAAATGACCTAAATGTTAAACCAATGACACAAACGCACTTATTGGATGCACAAGATTGGTTAAAAACCCTAATTGGATTAGAATAAGTCGAAGGATGACGAAAATAACCTAAATGTTCAACCAATGACACTAACGCACTTATTGGATACACAAGATAGGTCAAAAACCCTAATTGGATTAGTATAAGCCTAGGGAGGATGAAAAGTACCTAAATGTTCAACCAATGACACAAAATCACTTGTTTGATGCACAAGACTGGTTAAAAACCCTAATTGGATTAGAATAAGCCTAGGGAGGACAAAATGACCTAAATGTTCAACCAATGACACAAATGCACTTATTGGATGCACAAGATTGGTTAAAAACCCTAATTGGATTAGAATAAGCCTAGGCAGGATGAAAATGACCTAAATGTTCAACCAATGACATAAAATCACTTATTGGATGCACAATATTGGATAAAAACCTTAATTAGATTATTATAACCCTAGGGAGGATGAAAATGACCTAAATGTTCAACCAACGACACAAACACACTTATTGGATGCACAAGATTGGTTAAAAATCCTAATTGGATTAGAATAAGCCTAGGGAGGACGAAAAATGACCTAAATGTTCAACCAATGACACAAAATCACTTATTGGATGCACAAGATTGGTTAAAAACCCTAATTGGATTGGAATAAGCCTAGGGAGGACGCAAATGACCTAAATGTTAAACCAATTACACAAACGCACGTATTGGATGTACAAGATTGGTTAAATACCATAATTGGATTAGAATAAGCCTAGGAATGACGAAAATAAGCTAAATGTTCAACCAATGACACAAAATCACTTATTGGATTCACAAGATTGGTTAAAAACCCTAATTGGATTAGAGTAAGCCTAGGGAGGACGAAAATGACCTAAATGTTAAACCAATGACACAAACGCACTTATTGGATGCACAAGATTGGTTAAAAACCCTAATTGGATTAGAATAAGTCAAAGGATGACGAAAATAACCTAAATGTTCAACCAATGACACTAACGCACTTATTGGATACACAAGATAGGTCAAAAACCCTAATTGGATTAGTATAAGCCTAGGGAGGATGAAAAGTACCTAAATGTTCAACCAATGACACAAAATCACTTGTTTGATGCACAAGACTGGTTAAAAACCCTAATTGGATTAGAATAAGCCTAGGGAGGACAAAATGACCTAAATGTTCAACCAATGACACAAATGCACTTATTGGATGCACAAGATTGGTTAAAAACCCTAATTGGATTAGAATAAGCCTAGGCAGGATGAAAATGACCTAAATGTTCAACCAATGACATAAAATTAATTATGGGATGCACAATATTGGATAAAAACCTTAATTAGATTATTATAACCCTAGGGAGGACGAAAATGACCTAAATGTTCAACCAACGACACAAACACACTTATTGGATGCACAAGATTGGTTAAAAACCCTAATTGGATTAGAATAAGCTTAGGGAAGACGAAAAATGACCTAAATGTTCAACCAATGACACAAAATCACTTATTGGATGCACAAGATTGGTTAAAAACCCTAATTGGATTGGAATAAGCCTAGGGAGGACGCAAATGACCTAAATGTTAAACCAATTACACAAACGCACTTATTGGATGTACAAGATTGGTTAAATACCATAATTGGATTAGAATAAGCCTAGGAATGACGAAAATAAGCTAAATGTTCAACCAATGACACTAAATCACTTATTGGATGCAAAAGATTGGTTAAAAACCCTAATTGGATTAGAGTAAGCCTAGGGAGGACGAAAATGACCTAAATGTTAAACCAATGACACAAACGCACGTATTGGATGCACAAGATTGGTTAAAAACCCTAATTGGATTAGAATAAGTCGAAGGATGACGAAAATAACCTAAATGTTCAACCAATGACACTAACGCACTTATTGGATACACAAGATAGGTCAAAAACCCTGATTGGATTAGTATAAGCCTAGGGAGGATGAAAAGTACCTAAATGTTCAACCAATGACACAAAATCACTTGTTTGATGCACAAGACTGGTTAAAAACCCTAATTGGATTAGAATAAGCCTAGGGAGGACAAAATGACCTAAATGTTCAACCAATGACACAAATGCACTTATTGGATGCACACGATTGGTTAAAAACCCTAATTGGATTAGAATAAGCCTAGGCAGGATGAAAATGACCTAAATGTTCAACCAATGACATAAAATTAATTATGGGATGCACAATATTGGATAAAAACCTTAATTAGATTATTATAACCCTAGGGAGGACGAAAATGACCTAAATGTTCAACCAACGACACAAACACACTTATTGGATGCACAAGATTGGTTAAAAACCCTAATTGGATTAGAATAAGCTTAGGGAAGACGAAAAATGACCTAAATGTTCAACCAATGACACAAAATCACTTATTGGATGCACAAGATTGGTTAAAAACCCTAATTGGATTGGAATAAGCCTAGGGAGGACGCAAATGACCTAAATGTTAAACCAATTACACAAACGCACTTATTGGATGTACAAGATTGGTTAAATACCATAATTGGATTAGAATAAGCCTAGGAATGACGAAAATAAGCTAAATGTTCAACCAATGACACAAAATCACTAATTGGATGCACAAGATTGGTTAAAAACCCTAATTGGATTAGAGTAAGCCTAGGGAGGACGAAAATGACCTAAATGTTAAACCAATGACACAAACGCACTTATTGGATGCACAAGATTGGTTAAAAACCCTAATTGGATTAGCATAAGTCGAAATATGACGAAAATAACCTAAATGTTCAACCAATGACACTAACGCACTTATTGGATACACAAGATAGGTCAAAAACCCTAATTGGATTAGTATAAGCCTAGGGAGGATGAAAAGTACCTAAATGATCAACCAATGACACAAAATCACTTGTTTGATGCACAAGACTGGTTAAAAACCCTAATTGGATTAGAATAAGCCTAGGGAGGACAAAATGACCTAAATGTTCAACCAATGACACAAATGCACTTATTGGATGCACAAGATTGGTTAAAAACCCTAATTGGATTAGAATAAGCCTAGGCAGGATGAAAATGACCTAAATGTTCAACCAATGACATAAAATTAATTATTGGATGCACAATATTGGATAAAAACCTTAATTAGATTATTATAACCCTAGGGAGGACGAAAATGACCTAAATGTTCAACCAACGACACAAACACACTTATTGGATGCACAAGATTGGTTAAAAATCCTAATTGGATTAGAATAAGCCTAGGGAGGACGAAAAATGACCTAAATGTTCAACCAATGACACAAAATCACTTATTGGATGCACAAGATTGGTTAAAAACCCTAATTGGATTGGAATAAGCCTAGGGAGGACGCAAATGACCTAAATGTTAAACCAATTACACAAACGCACGTATTGGATGTACAAGATTGGTTAAATACCATAATTGGATTAGAATAAGCCTAGGAATGACGAAAATAAGCTAAATGTTCAACCAATGACACAAAATCACTTATTGGATTCACAAGATTGGTTAAAAACCCTAATTGGATTAGAGTAAGCCTAGGGAGGACGAAAATGACCTAAATGTTAAACCAATGACACAAACGCACTTATTGGATGCACAAGATTGGTTAAAAACCCTAATTGGATTAGAATAAGTCGAAGGATGACGAAAATAACCTAAATGTTCAACCAATGACACTAACGCACTTATTGGATACACAAGATAGGTCAAAAACCCTAATTGGATTAGTATAAGCCTAGGGAGGATGAAAAGTACCTAAATGTTCAACCAATGACACAAAATCACTTGTTTGATGCACAAGACTGGTTAAAAACCCTAATTGGATTAGAATAAGCCTAGGGAGGACAAAATGACCTAAATGTTCAACCAATGACACAAATGCACTTATTGGATGCACAAGATTGGTTAAAAACCCTAATTGGATTAGAATAAGCCTAGGCAGGATGAAAATGACCTAAATGTTCAACCAATGACATAAAATTAATTATGGGATGCACAATATTGGATAAAAACCTTAATTAGATTATTATAACCCTAGGGAGGACGAAAATGACCTAAATGTTCAACCAACGACACAAACACACTTATTGGATGCACAAGATTGGTTAAAAACCCTAATTGGATTAGAATAAGTCGAAGGATGACGAAAATAACCTAAATGTTCAACCAATGACACTAACGCACTTATTGGATACACAAGATAGGTCAAAAACCCTGATTGGATTAGTATAAGCCTAGGGAGGATGAAAAGTACCTAAATGTTCAACCAATGACACAAAATCACTTGTTTGATGCACAAGACTGGTTAAAAACCCTAATTGGATTAGAATAAGCCTAGGGAGGACAAAATGACCTAAATGTTCAACCAATGACACAAATGCACTTATTGGATGCACACGATTGGTTAAAAACCCTAATTGGATTAGAATAAGCCTAGGCAGGATGAAAATGACCTAAATGTTCAACCAATGACATAAAATTAATTATGGGATGCACAATATTGGATAAAAACCTTAATTAGATTATTATAACCCTAGGGAGGACGAAAATGACCTAAATGTTCAACCAACGACACAAACACACTTATTGGATGCACAAGATTGGTTAAAAACCCTAATTGGATTGGAATAAACCTAGGGAGGACGCAAATGACCTAAATGTTAAACCAATTACACAAACGCACTTATTGGATGTACAAGATTGGTTAAATACCATAATTGGATTAGAATAAGCCTAGGAATGACGAAAATAAGCTAAATGTTCAACCAATGACACAAAATCACTTATTGGATGCAAAAGATTGGTTAAAAACCCTAATTGGATTAGAGTAAGCCTAGGGAGGACGAAAATGACCTAAATGTTAAACCAATGACACAAACGCACTTATTGGATGCACAAGATTGGTTAAAAACCCTAATTGGATTAGAATAAGTCGAAGGATGACGAAAATAACCTAAATGTTCAACCAATGACACTAACGCACTTATTGGATACACAAGATAGGTCAAAAACCCTAATTGGATTGGTATAAGCCTAGGGAGGATGAAAAGTACCTAAATGTTCAACCAATGACACAAAATCACTTGTTTGATGCACAAGACTGGTTAAAAACCCTAATTGGATTAGAATAAGCCTAGGGAGGACAAAATGACCTAAATGTTCAACCAATGACACAAATGCACTTATTGGATGCACAAGATTGGTTAAAAACCCTAATTGGATTAGAATAAGCCTAGGCAGGATGAAAATGACCTAAATGTTCAACCAATGACATAAAATTAATTATGGGATGTACAATATTGGATAAAAACCTTAATTAGATTATTATAACCCTAGGCAGGACGAAAATGACCTAAATGTTCAACCAACGACACAAACACACTTATTGGATGCACAAGATTGGTTAAAAACCCTAATTGGATTAGAATAAGCTTAGGGAAGACGAAAAATGACCTAAATGTTCAACCAATGACACAAAATCACTTATTGGATGCACAAGATTGGTTAAAAACCCTAATTAGATTGGAATAAGCCTAGGGAGGACGCAAATGACCGAAATGTTAAACCAATTACACAAACGCACTTATTGGATGTACAAGATTGGTTAAATACCATAATTGGATTAGAATAAGCCTAGGAATGACGAAAATAAGCTAAATGTTCAACCAATGACACAAAATCACTTATTGGATGCACAAGATTGCTTAAAAACCCTAATTGGATTAGAGTAAGCCTAGGGAGGACGAAAATGACCTAAATGTTAAACCAATGACACAAACGCACTTATTGGATGCACAAGATTGGTTAAAAACCCTAATTGGATTAGAATAAGTCGAAGGATGACGAAAATAACCTAAATGTTCAACCAATGACCCTAACGCACTTATTGGATACACAAGATAGGTCAAAAACCCTAATTGGATTAGTATAAGCCTAGGGAGGATGAAAAGTACCTAAATGTTCAACCAATGACACAAAATCACTTGTTTGATGCACAAGACTGGTTAAAAACCCTAATTGGATTAAAATAAGCCTAGGGAGGACAAAATGACCTAAATGTTCAACCAATGACACAAATGCACTTATTGGATGCACAAGATTGGTTAAAAACCCTAATTGGATTAGAATAAGCCTAGGCAGGATGAAAATGACCTAAATGTTCCACCAATGAAACGAAATCGCTTGTTTGATGCACAAGATTGGTTAAAAACCCTAATTGAATTACAATAAGCCTAGAGAGGACGAAAATGACCTAAATGTTCAACCAATGACACAAATTCACTTATTAGATGCACAAGATTGGTGAAAAACCCTAATTGGATTAGAATAAGCCTAGGGAGGATGAAAATTAACTAAATGTTCAACCAATGACACAAAATCACTTATTGGATGCACAAGATTGGTTAAAAATCCTAATTGGATTAGATTAAGCCTAGGGAGGACGCAAATGACCTAAATGTTAAACCAATGACACAAACGCACTTATTGGATGTACAAGATTGGTAAAAAACCATAATTCGATTAGAATAAGCCTAGGAAGGACGAAAATGACCTAAATGTTCAACCAATGACACAAAATCACTTTTTGGATGCACAAAATTGGTTAAAAACCCTAGTTGGATTAGAATAAGTCGAAGGATGACGAAAATGACCTAAATGTTCAACCAATGACACTAACGCACTTCTTGGATGCACAAGATTGGTCAAAAACCCTAATTGGATTGGTATAAGCCTAGGGAGGATGAAAATGACCAAAATGTTCAACTAATGACACAAAATCACTTGTTTGATGCACAAGATTGGTTAAAAACCCTAACTGGATTAGAATAAACCTAGGGAGGACGAAAATGACCTAAATGTTCAACCAATGACACAAATGCACTTATTTGATGCACAAGATTGCTTAAAAACCCTAATTGGATTAGAATAAGCCTAGGGAGGATGAAAATGACCTAAATGTTCAACCAATGACACAAATGCACTTATTAGATGCACAAGATTGGTGAAAAACCCTAATTGGATTAGAATAAGCCTAGGGAGGATGAAAATTAACTAAATGTTCAACCAATGACACAAAATCACTTATTGGATGCACAAGATTGGTTAAAAATCCTAATTGGATTAGAATAAGCCTAGGGAGGACGCAAATGACCTAAATGTTAAACCAATGACACAAACGCACTTTTTGGATGTACAAGATTGGTAAAAAACCATAATTCGATTAGAATAAGCCTAGGAAGGACGAAAATGACCTAAATGTTCAACCAATGACACAAAATCACTTTTTGGATGCACAAAATTGGTTAAAAACCCTAGTTGGATTAGAATAAGTCGAAGGATGACGAAAATGACCTAAATGTTCAACCAATGACACTAACGCACTTCTTGGATGCACAAGATTGGTCAAAAACCCTAATTGGATTGGTATAAGCCTAGGGAGGATGAAAATGACCAAAATGTTCAACTAATGACACAAAATCACTTGTTTGATGCACAAGATTGGTTAAAAACCCTAACTGGATTAGAATAAACCTAGGGAGGACGAAAATGACCTCAATGTTCAACCAATGACACAAATGCACTTATTTGATGCACAAGATTGCTTAAAAACCCTAATTGGATTAGAATAAGCCTAGGGAGGATGAAAATGACCTAAATGTTCAACCAATGACACAAATGCACTTATTAGATGCACAAGATTGGTGAAAAACCCTAATTGGATTAGAATAAGCCTAGGGAGGATGAAAATTAACTAAATGTTCAACCAATGTCACAAAATCACTTATTGGATGCACAAGATTGGTTAAAAACCCTAATTGGATTAGAATAAGCCTAGGGAGGACGGAAATGACCTAAATGTTAAACCATTGACACAAACGCACTTATTGGATGTACAAGATTGGTAAAAAACCATAATTCGATTAGAATAAGCATAGGAAGGACGAAAATGACCTAAATGTTCAACCAATGACACAAAATCACTTTTTGGATGCACAAAATTGGTTAAAAACCCTAGTTGGATTAGAATAAGTCGAAGGATGACGAAAATGACCTAAATGTTCAACCGATGACACTAACGCACTTCTTGGATGCACAATATTGGTCAACAACCCTAATTGGATTGGTATAAGCCTAGGGAGGATGAAAATGACCAAAATGTTCAAGTATGACACAAAATCACTTGTTTGATGCACAAGATTGGTTAAAAACCCTAACTGGATTAGAATAAACCTAGGGAGGACGAAAATGACCTAAATGTACAACCAATGACACAAATGCACTTATTGGATGCACAAGATTGCTTAAAAACCCTAATTGGATTAGAATAAGCCTAGGGAGGATGAAAATGACCTAAATGTTCAACCAATGACACAAATGCACTTATTAGATGCACAAGATTGGTGAAAAACCCTAATTGGATTAGAATAAGCCTAGGGAGGATGAAAATTAACTAAATGTTCAACCAATGACAAAAAATCACTTATTGGATGCACAAGATTGGTTAAAAACCCTAATTGGATTAGAATAAGCCTTGGGAGGACGGAAATGACCTAAATGTTAAACCATTGACACAAACGCACTTATTGGATGTACAAGATTGGTAAAAAACCATAATTCGATTAGAATAAGCATAGGAAGGACGAAAATGACCTAAATGTTCAACCAATGACACAAAATCACTTTTTGGATGCACAAAATTGGTTAAAAACCCATGTTGGATTAGAATAAGTCGAAGGATGACGAAAATGACCTAAATGTTCAACCAATGACACTAACGCACTTCTTGGATGCACAAGATTGGTCAAAATCCCTAATTGGATTGGTATAAGCCTAGGGAGGATGAAAATGACCAAAATGTTCAACTAATGACACAAAATCACTTGTTTGATGCACAAGATTGGTTAAAAACCCTAACTGGATTAGAATAAACCTAGGGAGGACGAAAATGACCTAAATGTTCAACCAATGACACAAATGCACTTATTGGATGCACAAGATTGCTTAAAAACCCTAATTGGATTAGAATAAGCCTAGGGAGGATGAAAATGACCTAAATGTTCAACCAATGACACAGATGCACTTATTGGATGCACAAGATTGGTTAAAAACCCTAATTGGATTAGAATAAGCCTAGGGATGACGAAAATGACATAAATGTTCAACCAATGACACTAACGCACTTCTTGGATGCACAAGATTGGTCAAAAACCCTAATTGGATTGGAATAAGCCTAGGCAGGACGCAAATGACCTAAATGTTAAACCAATTACACAAACCCACTTATTGGATGTACAAGATTGGTTAAAAACCATAATTGGATTAGAATAAGCCTAGGAAGGACAAAAATAAGCTAAATCTTCAACCAATGACACAAAATCACTTATTGGATGCACAAGATTGGTTAAAAACCATAATTGGATTAGAGTAAGCCTAGGGAGAACGAAAATGACCTAAATGTTCAACCAATGACACAAAATCACTTATTGGATGCACAAGATTGCTTAAAAACCCTAATTGGATTAGAATAAGCCTAGGGAGGACGAAAAATGACCTAAATGTTCAACCAATGACACAAAATCACTTATTGGATGCACAAGATTGGTTAAAAACCCTAATTGGATTGGAATAAGCCTAGGCAGGACGCAAATGACCTAAATGTTAAACCAATTACACAAACCCACTTATTGGATGTACAAGATTGGTTAAAAACCATAATTGGATTAGAATAAGCCTAGGAAGGACAAAAATAAGCTAAATCTTCAACCAATGACACAAAATCACTTATTGGATGCACAAGATTGGTTAAAAACCATAATTGGATTAGAGTAAGCCTAGGGAGAACGAAAATGACCTAAATGTTCAACCAATGACACAAAATCACTTATTGGATGCACAAGATTGGTTAAAAACCCTAACTGGATTCGAATAAACCTAGGGAGGACGAAAATGACCTAAATGTTCAACCAATGACACAAATGCACTTATTGGATGCACAAGATTGCTTAAAAACCCTAATTGGATTAGAATAAGCCTAGGGAGGATGAAAATGACCTAAATGTTCAACCAATGACACAAATGCACTTATTAGATGCACAAGATTGGTGAAAAACCTTAATTGGATTAGAATAAGCCTAGGGAGGATGAAAATTAACTAAATGTTCAACCAATGACACAAAATCACTTATTGGATGCACAAGATTGGTTAAAAACCCTAATTGGATTGGTATAAGCCTAGGGAGGATGAAAATGACCTAAATATTCAACCAATGACATAAAATCACTTATTGGATGCACAATATTGGATAAAAACCATAATTAGATTATTATAACCCTAGGGAGGACGAAAATGACCTAAATGTTCAACCAACGACACAAACGCACTTATTGGATGCACAAGATTGGTTTAAAATCCTAATTGGATTAGAATAAGCCTAGGGAGGACGAAAAATGACCTAAATGTTCAACCAATGACACAAAATCACTTATTGGATGCACAAGATTAGATAAAAACCCTAATTGGATTGGAATAAGCCTAGGCAGGACGCAAATGACCTAAATGTTAAACCAATTACACAAACACACTTATTGGATGTACAAGATTGGTTAAAAACCATAATGTAATTAGAATAAGCCTAGGAAGGACAAAAATAAGCTAAATGTTCAACCAATGACACAAAATTACTTATTGGATGCACAAGATTGGTTAAAAACCATAATTGGATTGGAATAAGCCTAGGCAGGACGCAAATGACCTAAATGTTAAACCAATTACACAAACCCACTTATTGGATGTACAAGATTGGTTAAAAACCATAATTGGATTAGAATAAGCCTAGGAAGGACAAAAATAAGCTAAATCTTCAACCAATGACACAAAATCACTTATTGGATGCACAAGATTGGTTAAAAACCATAATTGGATTAGAGTAAGCCTAGGGAGAACGAAAATGACCTAAATGTTCAACCAATGACACAAAATCACTTATTGGATGCACAAGATTGGTTAAAAACCCTAACTAGATTCGAATAAACCTAGGGAGGACGAAAATGACCTAAATGTTCAACCAATGACACAAATGCACTTATTGGATGCACAAGATTGCTTAAAAACCCTAATTGGATTAGAATAAGCCTAGGGAGGATGAAAATGACCTAAATGTTCAACCAATGACACAAATGCACTTATTAGATGCACAAGATTGGTGAAAAACCTTAATTGGATTAGAATAAGCCTAGGGAGGATGAAAATTAACTAAATGTTCAACCAATGACACAAAATCACTTATTGGATGCACAAGATTGGTTAAAAACCCTAATTGGATTGGTATAAGCCTAGGGAGGATGAAAATGACCTAAATATTCAACCAATGACATAAAATCACTTATTGGATGCACAATATTTGATAAAAACCTTAATTAGATTATTATAACCCTAGGGAGGACGAAAATGACCTAAATGTTCAACCAACGATACAAACGCACTTATTGGATGCACAAGATTGGTTTAAAATCCTAATTGGATTAGAATAAGCCTAGGGAGGACGAAAAATGACCTAAATGTTCAACCAATGACACAAAATCACTTATTGGATGCACAAGATTGGTTAAAAACCCTAATTGGATTGGAATAAGCCTAGGCAGGACGCAAATGACCTAAATGTTAAACCAATTACACAAACCCACTTATTGGATGTACAAGATTGGTTAAAAACCATAATTGGATTAGAATAAGCCTAGGAAGGACAAAAATAAGCTAAATCTTCAACCAATGACACAAAATCACTTATTGGATGCACAAGATTGGTTAAAAACCATAATTGGATTAGAGTAAGCCTAGGGAGAACGAAAATGACCTAAATGTTCAACCAATGACACAAAATCACTTATTGGATGCACAAGATTGGTTAAAAACCCTAACTAGATTCGAATAAACCTAGGGAGGACGAAAATGACCTAAATGTTCAACCAATGACACAAATGCACTTATTGGATGCACAAGATTGCTTAAAAACCCTAATTGGATTAGAATAAGCCTAGGGAGGATGAAAATGACCTAAATGTTCAACCAATGACACAAATGCACTTATTAGATGCACAAGATTGGTGAAAAACCCTAATTGGATTAGAATAAGCCTAGGGAGGATGAAAATTAACTAAATGTTCAACCAATGACACAAAATCACTTATTGGATGCACAAGATTGGTTAAAAACCCTAATTGGATTGGTATAAGCCTAGGGAGGATGAAAATGACCTAAATATTCAACCAATGACATAAAATCACTTATTGGATGCACAATATTGGATAAAAACCATAATTAGATTATTATAACCCTAGGGAGGACGAAAATGACCTAAATGTTCAACCAACGACACAAACGCACTTATTGGATGCACAAGATTGGTTTAAAATCCTAATTGGATTAGAATAAGCCTAGGGAGGACGAAAAATGACCTAAATGTTCAACCAATGACACAAAATCACTTATTGGATGCACAAGATTAGATAAAAACCCTAATTGGATTGGAATAAGCCTAGGCAGGACGCAAATGACCTAAATGTTAAACCAATTACACAAACACACTTATTGGATGTACAAGATTGGTTAAAAACCATAATGTAATTAGAATAAGCCTAGGAAGGACAAAAATAAGCTAAATGTTCAACCAATGACACAAAATTACTTATTGGATGCACAAGATTGGTTAAAAACCATAATTGGATTGGAATAAGCCTAGGCAGGACGCAAATGACCTAAATGTTAAACCAATTACACAAACCCACTTATTGGATGTACAAGATTGGTTAAAAACCATAATTGGATTAGAATAAGCCTAGGAAGGACAAAAATAAGCTAAATCTTCAACCAATGACACAAAATCACTTATTGGATGCACAAGATTGGTTAAAAACCATAATTGGATTAGAGTAAGCCTAGGGAGAACGAAAATGACCTAAATGTTCAACCAATGACACAAAATCACTTATTGGATGCACAAGATTGGTTAAAAACCCTAACTAGATTCGAATAAACCTAGGGAGGACGAAAATGACCTAAATGTTCAACCAATGACACAAATGCACTTATTGGATGCACAAGATTGCTTAAAAACCCTAATTGGATTAGAATAAGCCTAGGGAGGATGAAAATGACCTAAATGTTCAACCAATGACACAAATGCACTTATTAGATGCACAAGATTGGTGAAAAACCTTAATTGGATTAGAATAAGCCTAGGGAGGATGAAAATTAACTAAATGTTCAACCAATGACACAAAATCACTTATTGGATGCACAAGATTGGTTAAAAACCCTAATTGGATTGGTATAAGCCTAGGGAGGATGAAAATGACCTAAATATTCAACCAATGACATAAAATCACTTATTGGATGCACAATATTGGATAAAAACCATAATTAGATTATTATAACCCTAGGGAGGACGAAAATGACCTAAATGTTCAACCAACGACACAAACGCACTTATTGGATGCACAAGATTGGTTTAAAATCCTAATTGGATTAGAATAAGCCTAGGGAGGACGAAAAATGACCTAAATGTTCAACCAATGACACAAAATCACTTATTGGATGCACAAGATTAGATAAAAACCCTAATTGGATTGGAATAAGCCTAGGCAGGACGCAAATGACCTAAATGTTAAACCAATTACACAAACACACTTATTGGATGTACAAGATTGGTTAAAAACCATAATGTAATTAGAATAAGCCTAGGAAGGACAAAAATAAGCTAAATGTTCAACCAATGACACAAAATTACTTATTGGATGCACAAGATTGGTTAAAAACCATAATTGGATTGGAATAAGCCTAGGCAGGACGCAAATGACCTAAATGTTAAACCAATTACACAAACCCACTTATTGGATGTACAAGATTGGTTAAAAACCATAATTGGATTAGAATAAGCCTAGGAAGGACAAAAATAAGCTAAATCTTCAACCAATGACACAAAATCACTTATTGGATGCACAAGATTGGTTAAAAACCATAATTGGATTAGAGTAAGCCTAGGGAGAACGAAAATGACCTAAATGTTCAACCAATGACACAAATGCACTTATTAGATGCACAAGATTGGTGAAAAACCCTAATTGGAATAGAATAAGCCTAGGGAGGAGGAAAATTAACTAAATGTTCAACCAATGACACAAAATTACTTATTGGATGAACAAGATTGGTTAAAAACCCTAATTGGATTAGAATAAGTCGAAGGATGACGAAAATGACCTAAATGTTCAACCGATGACACTAACGCACTTCTTGGATGCACAAGATTGGTCAAAAACCCTAATTGGATTGGTATAAGCCTAGGGAGGATGAAAATGACCAAAATGTTAAACTAATGACACAAAATCACTTGTTTGATGCACAAGATTGGTTAAAAACCCTAACTGGATTAGAATAAGCCTAGGGAGGACGAAAATGACCTAAATGTTCAACCAATGACACAAATGCAGTTATTGGATGCACAAGATTGGTTAAAAACCCTAATTGGATTAGAATATGCCAAGGGAGGACGAAAATGATTTAAATGTTCAACCAATGACACAAAATCACTTATTGGATGCACAAGATTGGTGAAAAACCCTAATTGGAATAGAATAAGCCTAGGGAGAACGAAAATAACATAAATGTTCAACCAATGACATAAAATCACTTATTGGATGCACAATATTGGATAAAAACCTTAATTAGATTATTATAAACCTAGGGAGGACGAAAATGACCTAAATGTTCAACTAATGACACAAACGCACTTATTGGATGCACAAGATTGGTTAAAAACCCTAATTGGATTCGAATAAGCCTAGGGAGGACGAAAATGACCTACATCTTCAACCAATGCCACAAAATCACTTATTGGATGCACAAGATTGGTTAAAAACCCTAATTGGATTAGAAGAAGCCCAAGGAGGACAAAAATAACCTAAATGTTCAAGCAAGGACATAAACGCACTTATTGGATGAACTAGATTGGGTAAAAACCCTAATTGTAGTAGAATAAGCCTAGGGAGGACGAAATTGACCTAAATATTCAACCAATGACACAAAATCACTTATTGGATGCACAAGACTGGTTAAAAATCCTAATTGGATTAGAATAAGCCTAGGGAGGACGAAAATGACCTAAATGTTCAATCAATGACACAAAATCACTTATTGGATGCACAAGATTGGTTAAAAACCCTAATTGGATTAGAATAAGCCTACGGAGGACGAAAATGACCTACATCTTCAACCAATGCCACAAAATCACTTATTGGATGTACAAGATTGGTTAAAAACCATAATTGGATTAGAATAAGCCTAGGAAGGACGAAAATGAGCTAAATGTTCAAACAATGACACAAAATCACTTATTGGATGTACAAGATTGGTTAAAAACCATAATTGGATTAGAATAAGCCTAGGGAGGACGAAAATGACCTAAATGTTAAACCAATAACACAAACGCACTTATTGGATGCACAAGATTGGTTAAAAACCCTATTTGGATTAGAATAAGTCGAAGGATGACGAAAATGAACTAAATGTTCAACCAATGACACTAACGCACTTATTGGATGCACAAGATTCGTCAAAAACCCTAATTGGATTAGTATAAGCCTAGGGAGGTTGAAAATGACCTAAATGTTCAACCAATGAAACAAAATCACTTGTTTGATGCACAATATTGGTTAAAAACCCTAATTCGATTAGAATAAGCCTAGGGAGGACGAAAATGACCTAAATGTTGAACCAATGAC
>JBBPBQ010000008.1:24298234-24329498 GCA_037974755.1 Cicer yamashitae | reverse complement strand
TCAACCAATGACACAAAATCACTTATTGGATGCACAAGATTGGTTAAAAACCCTAATTTGATCACAATAAGCCTTGAGAGGACGAAAATGACCTAAATGTTCAACCAATGACACAAATGCACTTATTAGATGCACAAGATTGGTGAAAAACCCTAATTGGAATAGAATAAGCCTAGGGAGGAGGAAAATTAACTAAATGTTCAACCAATGACACAAAATCACTTATTGGATGAACAAGATTGGTTAAAAACCCTAATTGGATTAGAATTAGTCGAAGGATGACGAAAATGACCTAAATGTTCAACCGATGACACTAACGCACTTCTTGGATGCACTAGATTGGTCAAAAACCCTAATTGGATTGGTATAAGCCTAGGGAGGATGAAAATGACCAAAATGTTAAACAAATGACACAAAATCACTTGTTTGATGCACAAGATTGGTTAAAAACCCTAACTGGATTAGAATAAGCCTAGGGAGGACGAAAATGACCTAAATGTTCAACCAATGACACAAATGCACTTATTGGACGCACAAGATTGGTTAAAAACACTAATTGGATTAGAATAAGCCTAGGGAGGATGAAAATGAACTAAATGTTCAACCAATGAAACAAAATCACTTATTGGATGCACAAGATTGGTTAAAAACCGTAATTGGATTCGAATAAGCCTAGGGAGGGCGAAAATGACCTAAATGTTCAACCAATGACACAAATGCAGTTATTGGATGCACAAGATTGGTTAAAAACCCTAATTGGATTAGAATATGCCAAGGGAGGACGAAAATGATCTAAATGTTCAACCAATGACACAAAATCACTTATTAAATGCACAAGATTGGTGAAAAACCCTAATTGGAATAGAATAAGCCTAGGGAGAACGAAAATAACATAAATGTTCAACCAATGACATAAAATAACTTATTGGATGCACAAGATTGGATAAAAACCTTAATTAGATTATTATAAACCTAGGGAGGACGAAAATGACCTAAATGTTCAACTAATGACACAAACGCACTTATTGGATGCACAAGATTGGTTAAAAACCCTAATTGGATTCGAATAAGCCTAGGGAGGACGAAAATGACCTACATCTTCAACCAATGCCACAAAATCACTTTTTGGATGCACAAGATTGGTTAAAAACCCTAATTGGATTAGAAGAAGCCCAAGGAGGACAAAAATAACCTAAATATTCAAGCAAGGACATAAACACATTTATTGGATGAACAAGATTGGGTAAAAACCCAAATTGTAGTAGAATAAGCCTAGGGAGGACGAAATTGACCTAAATATTCAACCAATGACACAAAATCACTTATTGGATGCACAAGACTGGTTAAAAATCCTAATTGGATTAGAATAAGCCTAGGGAGGACGAAAATGACCTAAATGTTCAATCAATGACACAAAATCACTTATTGGATGCACAAGATTGGTGAAAAACCCTAATTGGAATACAATATGCCTAGGGAGGACGAAAATGACCTAAATGTTCAACCAATGACATATAATCACTTATTGGATGCACAAGATTGGATAAAAACCTTAATTGGATTATTATAAAACTAGGGAGGACGAAAATGACCTAAATGTTCAACCAATGACACAAACGCACTTATTGGATGCACAAGATTGGTTAAAAACCCTAATTGGATTAGAATAAGCCTACGGAGGACGAAAATGACCTACATCTTCAACCAATGCCACAAAATCACTTATTGGATGTACAAGATTGGTTAAAAACCATAATTGGATTAGAATAAGCCTAGGAAGGACGAAAATGAGCTAAATGTTCAAACAATGACACAAAATCACTTATTGGATGTACAAGATTGGTTAAAAACCATAATTGGATTGGAATAAGCCTAGGGAGGACGAAAATGACCTAAATGTTAAACCAATGACACAAACGCACTTATTGGATGCCCAAGATTGGTTAAAAACCCTATTTGGATTAGAATAAGTCGAAGGATGACGAAAATGACCTAAATGTTCAACCAATGACACTAACGCACTTATTGGATGCACAAGATTCGTCAAAAACCCTAATTGGATTAGTATAAGCCTAGGGAGGATGAAAATGACCTAAATGTTCAACCAATGAAACAAAATCACTTGTTTGATGCACAATATTGGTTAAAAACCCTAATTCGATTAGAATAAGCCTAGGGAGGACGAAAATGACCTAAATGTTGAACCAATGACCCAAAAGTATTTATTGGATGCACAAGATTGGTCAAAAACGCTAATTGGATTAGAATAAGATTATGGAGGAAGAAAATGACCTAAATATTCAACCAATGACACAAACGCACTTATTGGATGCACAAGATTGGTTAAAAACCCTAGTTGGATTAGAATAAGCCTACGGAGGACGAAAATGAGCTAAATGTTCAACCAATGTCACAAAATCACTTATTTGATGCACAAGATTGGTTAAAAACCCTAATTGGATTTGAATCAGCCTAGCGATGACGAAAATGACCTAATTATAACAAAATGACACAAAATCACTTATTGGATGCACAAGATTGGTTAAAAACCCTAATTGGAATAGAGTAAGCCTAGGGAGGACGAAAATGACCTAAATGTTCAACCATTGACACAAATGCACTAATTGGATGCACAAGATTGGTTAAAAACCCTAATTGGATTAGAGTAAGCCTAGGGACGACGAAAATGACCTAAATGATCAACCAATGACACAAAATCACTTATTGGATGCACAAGATTGGTTAAAAACCCTAATTTGATCACAATAAGCCTTGAGAGGACGAAAATGACCTAAATGTTCAACCAATGACACAAATGCACTTATTAGATGCACAAGATTGGTGAAAAACCCTAATTGGAATAGAATAAGCCTAGGGAGGAGGAAAATTAACTAAATGTTCAACCAATGACACAAAATCACTTATTGGATGAACAAGATTGGTTAAAAACCCTAATTGGATTAGAATTAGTCGAAGGATGACGAAAATGACCTAAATGTTCAACCGATGACACTAACGCACTTCTTGGATGCACTAGATTGGTCAAAAACCCTAATTGGATTGGTATAAGCCTAGGGAGGATGAAAATGACCAAAATGTTAAACAAATGACACAAAATCACTTGTTTGATGCACAAGATTGGTTAAAAACCCTAACTGGATTAGAATAAGCCTAGGGAGGACGAAAATGACCTAAATGTTCAACCAATGACACAAATGCACTTATTGGACGCACAAGATTGGTTAAAAACACTAATTGGATTAGAATAAGCCTAGGGAGGATGAAAATGAACTAAATGTTCAACCAATGAAACAAAATCACTTATTGGATGCACAAGATTGGTTAAAAACCGTAATTGGATTCGAATAAGCCTAGGGAGGGCGAAAATGACCTAAATGTTCAACCAATGACACAAATGCAGTTATTGGATGCACAAGATTGGTTAAAAACCCTAATTGGATTAGAATATGCCAAGGGAGGACGAAAATGATCTAAATGTTCAACCAATGACACAAAATCACTTATTAAATGCACAAGATTGGTGAAAAACCCTAATTGGAATAGAATAAGCCTAGGGAGAACGAAAATAACATAAATGTTCAACCAATGACATAAAATAACTTATTGGATGCACAAGATTGGATAAAAACCTTAATTAGATTATTATAAACCTAGGGAGGACGAAAATGACCTAAATGTTCAACTAATGACACAAACGCACTTATTGGATGCACAAGATTGGTTAAAAACCCTAATTGGATTCGAATAAGCCTAGGGAGGACGAAAATGACCTACATCTTCAACCAATGCCACAAAATCACTTTTTGGATGCACAAGATTGGTTAAAAACCCTAATTGGATTAGAAGAAGCCCAAGGAGGACAAAAATAACCTAAATATTCAAGCAAGGACATAAACACATTTATTGGATGAACAAGATTGGGTAAAAACCCAAATTGTAGTAGAATAAGCCTAGGGAGGACGAAATTGACCTAAATATTCAACCAATGACACAAAATCACTTATTGGATGCACAAGACTGGTTAAAAATCCTAATTGGATTAGAATAAGCCTAGGGAGGACGAAAATGACCTAAATGTTCAATCAATGACACAAAATCACTTATTGGATGCACAAGATTGGTGAAAAACCCTAATTGGAATACAATATGCCTAGGGAGGACGAAAATGACCTAAATGTTCAACCAATGACATATAATCACTTATTGGATGCACAAGATTGGATAAAAACCTTAATTGGATTATTATAAACCTAGGGAGGACGAAAATGACCTAAATGTTCAACCAATGACACAAACGCACTTATTGGATGCACAAGATTGGTTAAAAACCCTAATTGGATTAGAATAAGCCTACGGAGGACGAAAATGACCTACATCTTCAACCAATGCCACAAAATCACTTATTGGATGTACAAGATTGGTTAAAAACCATAATTGGATTAGAATAAGCCTAGGAAGGACGAAAATGAGCTAAATGTTCAAACAATGACACAAAATCACTTATTGGATGTACAAGATTGGTTAAAAACCATAATTGGATTAGAATAAGCCTAGGGAGGACGAAAATGACCTAAATGTTAAACCAATGACACAAACGCACTTATTGGATGCCCAAGATTGCTTAAAAACCCTATTTGGATTAGAATAAGTCGAAGGATGACGAAAATGACCTAAATGTTCAACCAATGACACTAACGCACTTATTGGATGCACAAGATTCGTCAAAAACCCTAATTGGATTAGTATAAGCCTAGGGAGGATGAAAATGACCTAAATGTTCAACCAATGAAACAAAATCACTTGTTTGATGCACAATATTGGTTAAAAACCCTAATTCGATTAGAATAAGCCTAGGGAGGACGAAAATGACCTAAATGTTGAACCAATGACCCAAAAGTATTTATTGGATGCACAAGATTGGTCAAAAACGCTAATTGGATTAGAATAAGATTATGGAGGAAGAAAATGACCTAAATATTCAACCAATGACACAAACGCACTTATTGGATGCACAAGATTGGTTAAAAACCCTAGTTGGATTAGAATAAGCCTACGGAGGACGAAAATGAGCTAAATGTTCAACCAATGTCACAAAATCACTTATTTGATGCACAAGATTGGTTAAAAACCCTAATTGGATTTGAATCAGCCTAGCGATGACGAAAATGACCTAATTATAACAAAATGACACAAAATCACTTATTGGATGCACAAGATTGGTTAAAAACCCTAATTGGAATAGAGTAAGCCTAGGGAGGACGAAAATGACCTAAATGTTCAACCATTGACACAAATGCACTAATTGGATGCACAAGATTGGTTAAAAACCCTAATTGGATTAGAGTAAGCCTAGGGACGACGAAAATGACCTAAATGATCAACCAATGACACAAAATCACTTATTGGATGCACAAGATTGGTTAAAAACCCTAATTTGATCACAATAAGCCTTGAGAGGACGAAAATGACCTAAATGTTCAACCAATGACACAAATGCACTTATTAGATGCACAAGATTGGTGAAAAACCCTAATTGGAATAGAATAAGCCTAGGGAGGAGGAAAATTAACTAAATGTTCAACCAATGACACAAAATCACTTATTGGATGAACAAGATTGGTTAAAAACCCTAATTGGATTAGAATTAGTCGAAGGATGACGAAAATGACCTAAATGTTCAACCGATGACACTAACGCACTTCTTGGATGCACTAGATTGGTCAAAAACCCTAATTGGATTGGTATAAGCCTAGGGAGGATGAAAATGACCAAAATGTTAAACAAATGACACAAAATCACTTGTTTGATGCACAAGATTGGTTAAAAACCCTAACTGGATTAGAATAAGCCTAGGGAGGACGAAAATGACCTAAATGTTCAACCAATGACACAAATGCACTTATTGGACGCACAAGATTGGTTAAAAACACTAATTGGATTAGAATAAGCCTAGGGAGGATGAAAATGAACTAAATGTTCAACCAATGAAACAAAATCACTTATTGGATGCACAAGATTGGTTAAAAACCGTAATTGGATTCGAATAAGCCTAGGGAGGGCGAAAATGACCTAAATGTTCAACCAATGACACAAATGCAGTTATTGGATGCACAAGATTGGTTAAAAACCCTAATTGGATTAGAATATGCCAAGGGAGGACGAAAATGATCTAAATGTTCAACCAATGACACAAAATCACTTATTAAATGCACAAGATTGGTGAAAAACCCTAATTGGAATAGAATAAGCCTAGGGAGAACGAAAATAACATAAATGTTCAACCAATGACATAAAATAACTTATTGGATGCACAAGATTGGATAAAAACCTTAATTAGATTATTATAAACCTAGGGAGGACGAAAATGACCTAAATGTTCAACTAATGACACAAACGCACTTATTGGATGCACAAGATTGGTTAAAAACCCTAATTGGATTCGAATAAGCCTAGGGAGGACGAAAATGACCTACATCTTCAACCAATGCCACAAAATCACTTTTTGGATGCACAAGATTGGTTAAAAACCCTAATTGGATTAGAAGAAGCCCAAGGAGGACAAAAATAACCTAAATATTCAAGCAAGGACATAAACACATTTATTGGATGAACAAGATTGGGTAAAAACCCAAATTGTAGTAGAATAAGCCTAGGGAGGACGAAATTGACCTAAATATTCAACCAATGACACAAAATCACTTATTGGATGCACAAGACTGGTTAAAAATCCTAATTGGATTAGAATAAGCCTAGGGAGGACGAAAATGACCTAAATGTTCAATCAATGACACAAAATCACTTATTGGATGCACAAGATTGGTGAAAAACCCTAATTGGAATACAATATGCCTAGGGAGGACGAAAATGACCTAAATGTTCAACCAATGACATATAATCACTTATTGGATGCACAAGATTGGATAAAAACCTTAATTGGATTATTATAAAACTAGGGAGGACGAAAATGACCTAAATGTTCAACCAATGACACAAACGCACTTATTGGATGCACAAGATTGGTTAAAAACCCTAATTGGATTAGAATAAGCCTACGGAGGACGAAAATGACCTACATCTTCAACCAATGCCACAAAATCACTTATTGGATGTACAAGATTGGTTAAAAACCATAATTGGATTAGAATAAGCCTAGGAAGGACGAAAATGAGCTAAATGTTCAAACAATGACACAAAATCACTTATTGGATGTACAAGATTGGTTAAAAACCATAATTGGATTAGAATAAGCCTAGGGAGGACGAAAATGACCTAAATGTTAAACCAATGACACAAACGCACTTATTGGATGCCCAAGATTGCTTAAAAACCCTATTTGGATTAGAATAAGTCGAAGGATGACGAAAATGACCTAAATGTTCAACCAATGACACTAACGCACTTATTGGATGCACAAGATTCGTCAAAAACCCTAATTGGATTAGTATAAGCCTAGGGAGGATGAAAATGACCTAAATGTTCAACCAATGAAACAAAATCACTTGTTTGATGCACAATATTGGTTAAAAACCCTAATTCGATTAGAATAAGCCTAGGGAGGACGAAAATGACCTAAATGTTGAACCAATGACCCAAAAGTATTTATTGGATGCGCAAGATTGGTCAAAAACGCTAATTGGATTAGAATAAGATTATGGAGGAAGAAAATGACCTAAATATTCAACCAATGACACAAACGCACTTATTGGATGCACAAGATTGGTTAAAAACCCTAGTTGGATTAGAATAAGCCTACGGAGGACGAAAATGAGCTAAATGTTCAACCAATGTCACAAAATCACTTATTTGATGCACAAGATTGGTTAAAAACCCTAATTGGATTTGAATCAGCCTAGCGATGACGAAAATGACCTAATTATAACAAAATGACCCAAAATCACTTATTGGATGCACAAGATTGGTTAAAAACCCTAATTGGATTAGAATAAGCCAAGAGAGGACGAAAATGACCTAAATGTTCAACCAATGACACAAATGCACTTATTAGATGCACAAGATTTGTGAAAAACCCTAATTGGATTAGAATAAGCCTAGGGAGGATGAAAACGACCTAAATGTTCAACCAATGACAGAAAATCACTTATTGGATGCACAAGATTGGTTAAAAACCCTAATTAGATTAGAATAAGCCTAGGGAGGACGAAAACGACCTAAATGTTCAACCAATGACAAAAATGCACTTATTGGATGCACAAGATTGGTTAAAAAACCCTAATTGGATTAGAATAAGCCTAGGGAGGACGAAAATGATCTAAATCTTCAACCAATGACACAAAATCACTTAATGGATGCACAACATTGGTTAAAAACCCTAATTAGATTAGAATAAGCCTAGGGAGGACGAAAATGCCCTAAATGTTGAACCAATGACACAAAAGTACTTATTGGATGCACAAGATTGGTCAAAAACGCTAATTGGATTAGAATAAGATTATGGAGGAAGAAAATGACCTAAATATTCAACCAATGACACAAACGCACTTATTGGATGCACAAGATTGGTTAAAAACCCTAATTGGATTAGAATAAGCCTAGGGAGGACGAAAATGAGCTAAATGTTCAACCAATGACACAAGATCACTTATTTGATCCACAAGATTGGTTAAAAACCCTAATTGGATTTGAATCAGCCTAAGGATGACGAAAATGACCTAATTATAACAAAATGACACAAAATCACTTATTGGATGCACAAGATTGGTTAAAAACCCTAATTGGAATAGAATAAGCCTAGGGAGGACGAAAATGACCTAAATGTTCAACCAATGACACAAAATCACTTATTGGATGCACAAGATTGGTTAAAAACCCTAATTGGATTAGAATAAGCCAAGAGAGGACAAAAATGACCTAAATGTTCAACCAATGACACAAATGCACTTATTAGATGCACAAGATTGGTGAAAAACCCTAATTGGATTAGAATAAGCCTAGGGAGGATGAAAATGACCTAAATTTTCAACAAATCAAACAAAATCACTTATTGGATGCACAAGATTGGCTAAAAACCTTAATTGGATTAGAATAAGCCTAGGGAGGGCGAAAATGACCTAAATGTTCAACCAATGACACAAATGCACTTATTGGATGCACAAGATTGGTTAAAAACCCTAATTGGATTGGAATAAGCCTAGGGAGGATGAAAATGACCTAAATGTTCAACCAATGACGTAAAATCACTTATTGGATGCACGAGATTGGATAAAAACCTTAATTAGATTATTATAAGCCTAGGGAGGATGAAAATGACCTAAATGTTCAACCAACGACAATAACGCACTTATTGGATGCACAAGATTGGTTAAAAACCTTAATTGGATTAGAATAAGCCTAGGGAGGACGAAAATGACCTAAATGTTCAACCAATGACACAAATGCACTTATTAGATGCACAAGATTGGTTAAAAACCCTAATTGGATAAGACTAAGCCTAGGGAGGATGAAAATGACCTAAATGTTCAACCAATGACATAAAATCACTTATTGGATGCACAAGATTGGATAAAACCCTTAATTAGATTATTATAAGCCTAGGGAGGACGAAAATGACCTAAATACTCAACCAATGACACAAAATCACTTATTAGAAGAAAAAGATTGGTTAAAAACCCTAATTGGATTAGAATAAGCCTAGGAATGACGAATATGACGTAAATGTTCAACCAATGACACAAAATCACTTATTATATGCACAAGATTAGTTAAAAAACCTAATTGGATTAGGATAAGCTTAGGGAGGACGAAAATGACCTAAATGTTCAACTAATGACACAAAATCACTTATTGGATGCACAAGATTGGTTAAAAACCTTAATATGATTAGAATAAGCCTAGGGAGGACGAGAATGACCTTAATGTGCAACCAATGACCCAAAATCACTTATTATATGCACAAGATTTGTTAAAAACCCTGATTGGATTAGAATAAGGCTAGGGAGGACGAAAATGACCTAAATGTGCAAGGAATGACACAAATTCACATATTATATGCACAAGATTGGTTAAAAACCCTAATTTGATTAGAATAAGCCTAGAGAGGAAGAAAATGACTTAAATGTTCATCCAATGACACAAAATAACTTATTGGATGCAAAAGATTGGTTAAAAACCCTAATTGGATTAGAATAAACCTAGGGAGGAAGAAAATGACCTAAATGTTCAACCAATGACACAAAATCACTTATTGGATGAAGAAGATTGGTTAAAAACCCTAATTGGATTAGAATAAGCCTAGGGAGGAAGAAAATGACCTAAATGTTCAACCAATGACACAAAATCACTTATTGGATGCACAAGATTGCATAAAAACCTTAATTAGATTATTATAAGCCTAGGGAGGACGAAAATGACCTAAATATTCAACCAATGACACAAAACCACTTATTGGATGCACAAGATTGGTTAAAAACCCTAATTGGATTAAAATAAGCCTAGGGCAAAAATGACCTAAATGTTCATCCAATGACACAAACACACTTATTGGATGGACAAGATTGGTTCAAAACCCTAATTGGAGTAGAATAAGCCTAGGGAGGACGAAAATGACCTAAATATTCAACCAATGACACAAAATCACTTATTGGATGCACAAGACTGGTTAAAAATCCTAATTGGATTAGAATAAGCCTAGGGAGGATGAAAATGACCTAAATGTTCAACCAATGACACAAAATCACTTATTGGATGCACAAGATTGGTAAAAAAACCCTAATTGGATTAGAATAAGCCTAGGAAGGATGCAAGCAACCTAAATGTTAAACCAATGACACAAACACAATTATTGGATGTACAAGATTGGTTAAAAACCATAATTGGATTAGAATAAGCCTAGGGAGTATGAAAATGACCTAAATGTTCAACCAATGACAAAAACGCACTTATTGGATGCACAAGATTGGTCAAACACCCTAATGGAATTAGAATAAGCCTAGAGAGGACGAAAATGACCTAAATATTCAACCAATGACACAAAATCACTTATTGGATGCAAAAGATTGGTTAAAAACCCTAATTGGATTATTATAAGCCGAAGGATGACGAAAATGACCTAAATGTTCAACTAATGACACAAAATCACTTATAGGATGCACAAGATTGGTTAAAAACCCTAATTGGATTAGAATATGCCTAGGGAAGACGAGAATGTGCTAAATGTTCAACCAATGACACAAATGCACTTATTAGATGCACAAGATTGGTTAAAAACCCTAATTGGGTTAGAATAAGCCTAGGGAGGACGAAAATGACCTAAATGTTCAACCATTGACACAAATGCACTAATTGGATGCACAAGATTGGTTCAAAATCCTAATTGGATTAGAATAAGCCTAGGGAGGATGAAAATGACCTAAATGTTCAACCAATGAAACAAAATCACGTATTGGATGCACAAGATTGGTCAAAAACCTTAATTGGATTCGAATAAGCCTTAGGAGGGCGAAAATGACCTAAATGTTCAACCAATGAAACAAATGCACTTATTGGATGCACAAGATTGGTTAAAAACCCTAATTGGATTAGAATATGCCAAGGGAAGACGAAAATGATCTAAATGTTCAACAATTGAGACAAAATCACTTATTGGATGCACAAGATTGGTGAAAAACCCTAATTGGAATAGAATAAGCCTAGGGAGGACGAAAATGACCTAAATGTTTAACCAATGACATAAAATGACTTATTGGATGCACAAGATTGGATAAAAACCTTAATTAAATTATTATAAACCTAGGGAGGACGAAAATCACCTAAATGTTCAACCAATGACACAAACACAGTTATTGGATGCACAAGATTGGTTAAAAAACCTAATTGGAATAGAATAAGCCTAGGGAGGACGAAAATGACCTAAATGTTCAACCAGTGACGCAAAATCACTTATTGGATGCACAAGATTGGTTAAAAACCCTAATTGGATTAGAATAAGCCTAGGGAGGACGACAATGACCTAAATGTTCAACCAATGACACAAATGCACTTATTAGATGCACAAGATTGGTCAAAAACCCTAATTGGATCAGACTAAGTCTAGGGAGGATGAAAATGACCTAAATGTTCAACCAATGACATAAAATCACTTATTGGATGCACAAGATTGGATAAAAACCTTAATTAGATTATTATAAGCCTAGGGAGGACGAAAATGACCTAAATGTTCAACCAACGACAATAACGCACTTATTGGATGCACAAGATTGGTTAAAAACCCTAATTGGATTAGAATAAGCCTAGGGAGGACGACAATGACCTAAATGTTCAACAAATGACACAAATGCACTTATTAGATGCACAAGATTGGTCAAAAACCCTAATTGGATCAGACTAAGTCTAGGGAGGATGAAAATGACCTTAATGTTCAACCAATGACATAAAATCACTTATTGGATGCACAAGTTTGGATAAAAACCTTAATTAGATTATTATAAGCCTAGGGAGGACGAAAATGACCTAAATGTTCAACCAACGACACAAACGCACTTATTGGATGCACAAGATTGGGTAAAAACCCTAATTGGATTAGAATAAGCCTAGGGAGGATGAAAATGACCTAAATGTTCAACCAATGAAACAAAATCACGTATTGGATGCACAAGATTGGTTAAAAACCTTAATTGGATTCGAATAAGCCTTGGGACGGCGAAAATGACCTAAATGTTCAACAATTGAAACAAATGCACTTATTGGATGCACAAGATTGGTTAACAACCCTAATTGGATTAGAATATGCCAAGGGAGGACGAAAATGATCTAAATGTTCAACAATTGAGACAAAATCACTTATTGGATGCACAAGATTGGTGAAAAACCCTAATTGGAATAGAATAAGCCTAGGGAGGACGAAAATGACCTAAATGTTCAACCAATGACATAAAATGACTTATTGGATGCACAAGATTGGATAAAAACCTTAATTAGATTATTATAAACCTAGGGAGGACGTAAATGACCTAAATGTTCAACCAATGACACAAACACAGTTATTGGATGCACAAGATTGGTTAAAAACCCTAATTGGGTTAGAATAAGCCTAGGGAGGACGAAAATGACCTAAATGTTCAACCATTGACACAAATGCACTAATTGGATGCACAAGATTGGTTCAAAATCCTAATTGGATTAGAATAAGCCTAGGGAGGATGAAAATGACCTAAATGTTCAACCAATGAAACAAAATCACGTATTGGATGCACAAGATTGGTCAAAAACCTTAATTGGATTCGAATAAGCCTTAGGAGGGCGAAAATGACCTAAATGTTCAACCAATGAAACAAATGCACTTATTGGATGCACAAGATTGGTTAAAAACCCTAATTGGATTAGAATATGCCAAGGGAAGACGTAAATGATCTAAATGTTCAACAATTGAGACAAAATCACTTATTGGATGCACAAGATTGGTGAAAAACCCTAATTGGAATAGAATAAGCCTAGGGAGGACGAAAATGACCTAAATGTTCAACCAATGACATAAAATGACTTATTGGATGCACAAGATTGGATAAAAACCTTAATTAGATTATTATAAACCTAGGGAGGACGAAAATCACCTAAATGTTCAACCAATGACACAAACACAGTTACTGGATGCACAAGATTGGTTAAAAAACCTAATTGGAATAGAATAAGCCTAGGGAGGACGAAAATGACCTAAATGTTCAACCAGTGACGCAAAATCACTTATTGGATGCACAAGATTGGTTAAAAACCCTAATTGGATTAGAATAAGCCAAGAGAGGACGAAAATGACCTAAATGTTCAACCAATGACACAAATGCACTTATTAGATGCACAAGATTGGTGAAAAACCCTAATTGCATTAGAATAAGCCTAGGGAGGATGAAAATGACCTAAATGTTCAACCAATGACATAAAATCACTTATTGGATGCACAAGATTGGATAAAAACCTTAATTAGATTATTATAAGCTTAGGGAGGACGAAAATGACCTAAATGTTCAACCAACGACAATAACGCACTTATTGGATGCACAAGATTGGTTAAAAACCCTAATTGGATTAGAATAAGCCTAGGGAGGACCCAAATGACCTAAATGTTAAACCATTGACACAAACGCACTTATTGGATGTACAAGATTGGTTAAAAACCTATTTGGATTAGAATAAGCCTAGGAAGGACGAAAATGAGCTAAATGTTCAACCAATGACACAAAATCAATTATTGGATGCACAAGATTGGTTAAAAACCCTAATTGGATTAGAAAAAGCTTAGGGAGGACGAAAATGACCTAAATGTTAAACCAATGAAACAAACGCACTTATTGGATGCACAAGATTGGTTAAAAACCCTAATTGGATTAGAATAAGTCGAAGGATGACGAAAATGACCTAAATGTTCAACCAATGACACAAAATCACTTATTGGATGCACAAGCTTGGTTAAAAACCATAACTGGATTAGAATAAGCCTAGGGAGGACGAAAATGAACTAAATGTTCAACCAATGACACAAAATCACTTGTTTGATGCACAAGAATGGTTAAAAAACCTAATTGGATTAGAATAAGCCTAGGGAGGACGAAAATGACTTAAATGTTCAACCAATGACACAAATGCACTTATTGGATGCACAAGATTGGTTAAAATCCCTAATTGGATTAGAATAAGCCTAGGGAGGATGAAAATGACCTAAATGTTCAACCAATGAAACAAAATCACTTGTTTGATGCACAAGATTGGTTAAAAACCCTAATTAGATTAGAATAAGCCTAAGGAGGACGAAAGCGACCTAAATGTTCAACCAATGACAAAAATGCACTTATTGGATGCACAAGATTCGTTAAAAACCCTAATTGGATTAGAATAAGCCTAGGGTGGACGAAAATGATCTAAATGTTCAACCAATGACACAAAATCACTTATTCGATGCACAAGATTGGTTAAAAACCTTAATATGATTAGAATAAGCCTAGGGAGGACGAGAATGACCTTAATGTGCAACCAATGACCCAAAGTCACTTATTATATGCACAAGATTGGTTAAAAACTCTGATTGGATTAGAATAAGGCTAGGGAGGACGAAAATGACCTAAATGTGCAAGGAATGACACAAATTCACATATTATATGCACAAGATTGGTTAAAAACCCTAATTTGATTAGAATAAGCCTAGAGAGGAAGAAAATGACTTAAATGTTCATCCAATGACACAAAATAACTTATTGGATGCAAAAGATTGGTTAAAAACCCTAATTGGATTAGAATAAACCTAGGGAGGAAGAAAATGACCTAAATGTTCAACCAATGACACAAAATCACTTATTGGATGAAGAAGATTGGTTAAAAACCCTAATTGGATTAGAATAAGCCTAGGGAGGACGAATATGACCTAAATGTTCAACCAATGACACAAAATCACTTATTGGATGCACAAGATTGCATAAAAACCTTAATTAGAATATTATAAGCCTAGGAAGGACGAAAATGACCTAAATGTTCAACCAATGACACAAACACACTTATTGGATGCACAAGATTGGTTAAAAATCCTAATTGGATTAGAATAAGCCCAGGGAAAAAATGACCTAAATGTTCATCCAATGACAGAAACACACTTATTGGATGCACAAGATTGGTTCAAAACCCTAATTGGAGTAGAATAAGCCTAGGGAGGACGAAAATGACCTAAATATTCAACCAATGACACAAAATCACTTATTGGATGCACAAGACTGGTTAAAAATCCTAATTGGATTAGAATAAGCCTAGGGAGGATGAAAATGACCTAAATGTTCAACCAATGACACAAAATCACTTATTGGATGCACAAGATTGGTAAAAAAACCCTAATTGGATTAGAATAAGCCTAGGAAGGATGCAAGCAACCTAAATGTTAAACCAATGACACAAACACAATTATTGGATGTACAAGATTGGTTAAAAACCATAATTGGATTAGAATAAGCCTAGGGAGTATGAAAATGACCTAAATGTTCAACCAATGACAAAAACGCACTTATTGGATGCACAAGATTGGTCAAACACCCTAATGGAATTAGAATAAGCCTAGAGAGGACGAAAATGACCTAAATATTCAACCAATGACACAAAATCACTTATTGGATGCAAAAGATTGGTTAAAAACCCTAATTGGATTATTATAAGCCGAAGGATGACGAAAATGACCTAAATGTTCAACTAATGACACAAAATCACTTATAGGATGCACAAGATTGGTTAAAAACCCTAATTGGATTAGAATATGCCTAGGGAAGACGAGAATGTGCTAAATGTTCAACCAATGACACAAATGCACTTATTAGATGCACAAGATTGGTTAAAAACCCTAATTGGGTTAGAATAAGCCTAGGGAGGACGAAAATGACCTAAATGTTCAACCATTGACACAAATGCACTAATTGGATGCACAAGATTGGTTCAAAATCCTAATTGGATTAGAATAAGCCTAGGGAGGATGAAAATGACCTAAATGTTCAACCAATGAAACAAAATCACGTATTGGATGCACAAGATTGGTCAAAAACCTTAATTGGATTCGAATAAGCCTTAGGAGGGCGAAAATGACCTAAATGTTCAACCAATGAAACAAATGCACTTATTGGATGCACAAGATTGGTTAAAAACCCTAATTGGATTAGAATATGCCAAGGGAAGACGAAAATGATCTAAATGTTCAACAATTGAGACAAAATCACTTATTGGATGCACAAGATTGGTGAAAAACCCTAATTGGAATAGAATAAGCCTAGGGAGGACGAAAATGACCTAAATGTTCAACCAATGACATAAAATGACTTATTGGATGCACAAGATTGGATAAAAACCTTAATTAGATTATTATAAACCTAGGGAGGACGTAAATGACCTAAATGTTCAACCAATGACACAAACACAGTTATTAGATGCACAAGATTGGTTAAAAACCCTAATTGGATTAGAATAAGCCTAGGGAGGACGAAAATGACCTACATCTTCAACCAATGCCACAAAATCACTTATTGGATGCACAAGATTGGTTAAAAACCCTAATTGCATTAGAAGAAGCCCAGGGAGGACAAAAATGACCTAAATGTTCAACCAAGGACATAAACGCACTTATTGGATGCACAAGATTGGTTAAAAACCCTAATTGCAGTAGAATAAGCCTAGGGAGGACGAAATGGACCTAAATATTCAACCAATGACACAAAATCACTTATTGGATGCACAAGATTGGTTAAAAACCCTAATGGGATTAGAATAAGCTTAGGGAGGACCCAAATGACCTAAATGTTAAACCATTGACACAAACGCACTTATTGGATGTACAAGATTGGTTAAAAACCTATTTGGATTAGAATAAGCCTAGGAAGGACGAAAATGAGCTAAATGTTCAACCAATGACACAAAATCAATTATTGGATGCACAAGATTGGTTAAAAACCCTAATTGGATTAGAAAAAGCTTAGGGAGGACGAAAATGACCTAAATCTTAAACCAATGAAACAAACGCACTTATTGGATGCACAAGATTGGTTAAAAACCCTAATTGGATTAGAATAAGTCGAAGGATGACGAAAATGACCTAAATGTTCAACCAATGACACAAAATCACTTATTGGATGCACAAGCTTGGTTAAAAACCATAACTGGATTAGAATAAGCCTAGGGAGGACGAAAATGAACTAAATGTTCAACCAATGACACAAAATCACTTGTTTGATGCACAAGAATGGTTAAAAAACCTAATTGGATTAGAATAAGCCTAGGGAGGACGAAAATGACTTAAATGTTCAACCAATGACACAAATGCACTTATTGGATGCACAAGATTGGTTAAAATCCCTAATTGGATTAGAATAAGCCTAGGGAGGATGAAAATGACCTAAATGTTCAACCAATGAAACAAAATCACTTGTTTGATGCACAAGGTTGGTTAAAAACCCTAATTAGATTAGAATAAGCCTAAGGAGGACGAAAGCGACCTAAATGTTCAACCAATGACAAAAATGCACTTATTGGATGCACAAGATTCGTTAAAAACCCTAATTGGATTAGAATAAGCCTAGGGTGGACGAAAATGATCTAAATGTTCAACCAATGACACAAAATCACTTATTCGATGCACAAGATTGGTTAAAAACCTTAATATGATTAGAATAAGCCTAGGGAGGACGAGAATGACCTTAATGTGCAACCAATGACCCAAAGTCACTTATTATATGCACAAGATTGGTTAAAAACTCTGATTGGATTAGAATAAGGCTAGGGAGGACGAAAATGACCTAAATGTGCAAGGAATGACACAAATTCACATATTATATGCACAAGATTGGTTAAAAACCCTAATTTGATTAGAATAAGCCTAGAGAGGAAGAAAATGACTTAAATGTTCATCCAATGACACAAAATAACTTATTGGATGCAAAAGATTGGTTAAAAACCCTAATTGGATTAGAATAAACCTAGGGAGGAAGAAAATGACCTAAATGTTCAACCAATGACACAAAATCACTTATTGGATGAAGAAGATTGGTTAAAAACCCTAATTGGATTAGAATAAGCCTAGGGAGGACGAATATGACCTAAATGTTCAACCAATGACACAAAATCACTTATTGGATGCACAAGATTGCATAAAAACCTTAATTAGAATATTATAAGCCTAGGAAGGACGAAAATGACCTAAATGTTCAACCAATGACACAAACACACTTATTGGATGCACAAGATTGGTTAAAAATCCTAATTGGATTAGAATAAGCCCAGGGAAAAAATGACCTAAATGTTCATCCAATGACAGAAACACACTTATTGGATGCACAAGATTGGTTCAAAACCCTAATTGGAGTAGAATAAGCCTAGGGAGGACGAAAATGACCTAAATATTCAACCAATGACACAAAATCACTTATTGGATGCACAAGACTGGTTAAAAATCCTAATTGGATTAGAATAAGCCTAGGGAGGATGAAAATGACCTAAATGTTCAACCAATGACACAAAATCACTTATTGGATGCACAAGATTGGTAAAAAAACCCTAATTGGATTAGAATAAGCCTAGGAAGGATGCAAGCAACCTAAATGTTAAACCAATGACACAAACACAATGATTGGATGTACAAGATTGGTTAAAAACCATAATTGGATTAGAATAAGCCTAGGGAGTACGAAAATGACCTAAATGTTCAACCAATGACAAAAACGCACTTATTGGATGCACAAGATTGGTCAAACACCCTAATGGAATTAGAATAAGCCTAGAGAGGACGAAAATGACCTAAATATTCAAACAATGACACAAAATCACTTATTGGATGCAAAAGATTGGTTAAAAACCCTAATTGGATTATTATAAGCCGAAGGATGACGTAAATGACCTAAATGTTCAACTAATGACACAAAATCACTTATAGGATGCACAAGATTGGTTAAAAACCCTAATTGGATTAGAATATGCCTAGGGAAGACGAGAATGAGCTAAATGTTCAACCAATGACACAAATGCACTTATTAGATGCACAAGATTGGTTAAAAATCCTAATTGGGTTAGAATAAGCCTAGGGAGGACGAAAATGACCTAAATGTTCAACCATTGACACAAATGCACTAATTGGATGCACAAGATTGGTTCAAAATCCTAATTGGATTAGAATAAGCCTAGGGAGGATGAAAATGACCTAAATGTTCAACCAATGAAACAAAATCACGTATTGGATGCACAAGATTGGTTAAAAACCTTAATTGGATTCGAATAAGCCTTAGGAGGGCGAAAATGACCTAAATGTTCAACCAATGAAACAAATGCACTTATTGGATGCACAAGATTGGTTAAAAACCCTAATTGGATTAGAATATGCCAAGGGAAGACGAAAATGATCTAAATGTTCAACAATTGAGACAAAATCACTTATTGGATGCACAAGATTGGTGAAAAACCCTAATTGGAATAGAATAAGCCTAGGGAGGACGAAAATGACCTAAATGTTCAACCAATGACATAAAATGACTTATTGGATGCACAAGATTGGATAAAAACCTTAATTAGATTATTATAAACCTAGGGAGGACGAAAATGACCTAAATGTTCAACCAATGACACAAACACAGTTATTGGATGCACAAGATTGGTTAAAAAACCTAATTGGAATAGAATAAGCCTAGGGAGGACGAAAATGACCTAAATGTTCAACCAATGACGCAAAATCACTTATTGGATGCACAAGATTGGTTAAAAACCCTAATTGGATTAGAATAAGCCAAGAGAGGACGAAAATGACCTAAATGTTCAACCAATGACACAAATGCACTTATTAGATGCACAAGATTGGTGAAAAACCCTAATTGGATTAGAATAAGCCTAGGGAGGATGAAAATGACCTAAATGTTCAACCAATGACATAAAATCACTTATTGGATGCACAAGATTGGATAAAAACCTTAGTTAGATTATTATAAGCCTAGGGAGGACGAAAATGACCTAAATGTTCAACCAACGACAATAACGCACTTATTGGATGCACAAGATTGGTTAAAAACCCTAATTGGATTAGAATAAGCCTAGGGAGGACGACAATGACCTAAATGTTCAACCAATGACACAAATGCACTTATTAGATGCACAAGATTGGTTAAAAACCCTAATTGGATCAGACTAAGTCTAGGGAGGATGAAAATGACCTAAATGTTCAACCAATGACATAAAATCACTTATTGGATGCACAAGTTTGGATAAAAACCTTAATTAGATTATTATAAGCCTAGGGAGGAAGAAAATGACCTAAATGTTCAACCAACGACACAAACGCACTTATTGGATGCACAAGATTGGTTAAAAACCCTAATTGGATTAGAATAAGCCTAGGGAGGATGAAAATGATCTAAATGTTCAACAATTGAGACAAAATCACTTATTGGATGCACAAGATTGGTGAAAAACCCTAATTGGAATAGAATAAGCCTAGGGAGGACGAAAATGACCTAAATGTTCAACCAATGACATAAAATGACTTATTGGATGCACAAGATTGGATAAAAACCTTAATTAGATTATTATAAACCTAGGGAGGACGTAAATGACCTAAATGTTCAACCAATGACACAAACACAGTTATTAGATGCACAAGATTGGTTAAAAACCCTAATTGGATTAGAATAAGCCTAGGGAGGACGAAAATGACCTACATCTTCAACCAATGCCACAAAATCACTTATTGGATGCACAAGATTGGTTAAAAACCCTAATTGCATTAGAAGAAGCCCAGGGAGGACAAAAATGACCTAAATGTTCAACCAAGGACATAAACGCACTTATTGGATGCACAAGATTGGTTAAAAACCCTAATTGCAGTAGAATAAGCCTAGGGAGGACGAAATGGACCTAAATATTCAACCAATGACACAAAATCACTTATTGGATGCACAAGATTGGTTAAAAACCCTAATGGGATTAGAATAAGCTTAGGGAGGACCCAAATGACCTAAATGTTAAACCATTGACACAAACGCACTTATTGGATGTACAAGATTGGTTAAAAACCTATTTGGATTAGAATAAGCCTAGGAAGGACGAAAATGAGCTAAATGTTCAACCAATGACACAAAATCAATTATTGGATGCACAAGATTGGTTAAAAACCCTAATTGGATTAGAAAAAGCTTAGGGAGGACGAAAATGACCTAAATGTTAAACCAATGAAACAAACGCACTTATTGGATGCACAAGATTGGTTAAAAACCCTAATTGGATTAGAATAAGTCGAAGGATGACGAAAATGACCTAAATGTTCAACCAATGACACAAAATCACTTATTGGATGCACAAGTTTGTCAAAAACCCTAATTGGATTAGTATAAGCCTAGGGAGGATGAAAATGACCTAAATGTTCAACCAATGACACAAAATCACTTGTTTGATGCACAAGAATGGTTAAAAAACCTAATTGGATTAGAATAAGCCTAGGGAGGACGAAAATGACTTAAATGTTCAACCAATGACACAAATGCACTTATTGGATGCACAAGATTGGTTAAAATCCCTAATTGGATTAGAATAAGCCTAGGGAGGATGAAAATGACCTAAATGTTCAACCAATGAAACAAAATCACTTGTTTGATGCACAAGATTGGTTAAAAACCCTAATTAGATTAGAATAAGCCTAAGGAGGACGAAAGCGACCTAAATGTTCAACCAATGACAAAAATGCACTTATTGGATGCACAAGATTCGTTAAAAACCCTAATTGGATTAGAATAAGCGTAGGGTGGACGAAAATGATCTAAATGTTCAACCAATGACACAAAATCACTTATTGGATGCACAACATTGGTTAAAAACCCTAATTAGATTAGAATAAGCCTAGGGAGGACGAAAATGACCTAAATGTTGAACCAATGACACAAAAGTACTTATTGGATGCACAAGTTTGGTTAAAAACGCTAATTGGATTAGATTAAGATTATGGAGGAAGAAAATGACCTAAATATTCAACCAATGACACAAACGCACTTATTGGATGCACAAGATTGGTTAAAAACCCTAATTGGATTAGAATAAGCCTAGGGAGGACGAAAATGAGCTAAATGTTCAACCAATGACACAAAATCACTTATTTGATGTACAAGATTGGTTGAAAACCCTAATTGGATTTGAATCAGCCTAGTGATGACGAAAATGACCTAATTATAAAAAAATGACACAAAATCACTTATTGGATGCACAAGATTGGTTAAAAACCCTAATTGGAATAGAATAAGCCTAGGGAGGACAAAAATGACCTAAATGTTCAACCAATGACACAAATGCACTTATTAGATGCACAAGATTGGTGAAAAACCCTAATTGGATTAGAATAAGCCTAGGCAGGATGAAAATGACCTAAATGTTCAACCAATGAAAAAAAATCACTTATAAGATGCACAAGATTGGCTAAAAACCTTAATTGGATTAGAATAAGCCTAGGGAGGGCGAAAATGACCTAAATGTTCAACCAATGACACAAATGCACTTATTGGATGCACAAGATTGGTTAAAAACCCTAATTGGATTAGAATAAGCCTAGGGAGGATGAAAATGACCTAAATATTCAACCAATGACATAAAATCACTTATTGGATGCACAAGATTGGATAAAAACCTTAATTAGATTATTATATGCCTAGGGAGGACGAAAATGACCTAAATGTTCAACCAACAACACAAACGCACTTATTGGATGCACAAGATTGGTTAAAAACCCTAATTGGATTAGAATAAGCCTAGGGACGATGAAAATGACCTAAATGTTCAACCAATGACATAAAATCACTTATTGGATGCACAAGATTGGCTAAAAACCTTAATTGGATTAGAATAAGCCTAGGGAGGGCGAAAATGACCTAAATGTTCAACCAATGACACAAATGCACTTATTGGATGCACAAGATTGGTTAAAAAGCCTAATTGGATTAGAATAAGCCTAGGGAGGATGAAAATGACCTAAATGTTCAACCAATGACACAACATCACTTATTGGATGCACAAGATTGTTAAAAAACCCTAATTGGATTAGAATAAGCCTAAGAAGGATGCAAACGACCTAAATGTTAAACCAATGACACAAACGCACTTATTGGATGTACAAGATTGGTTAAAACCCCTAATTGGATTAGAATAAGCCTAGGGAGGATGAAAATGACCTAAATGTTCAACCAATGACATAAAATCGCTTATTAGATGCACAAGATTGGTTAAAAACCCTAATTGGGTTAGAATAAGCCTAGGGAGGACGAAAATGACCTAAATGTTCATCCAATGACACAAAATCACTTATTGGAAGAAAAAGATTGGTTAAAAACCCTAATTGGATTAGAATAAGCCTAGGAAGGACAATTATGACCTAAATGTTCAACCAATGACACAAAATCACTTATTATATGCACAAGATTGGTTAAAAACCCTAATTGGATTAGGATAAGCTTAGGGAGGACGAAAATGACCTAAAAGTTCAACCAATGACACAAAATCACTTATTGGATGCACAAGATTGGTTAAAAACCTTAATATGATTAGAATAAGCCTAGGGAGGACGAGAATGACCTTAATGTGCAAGCAATGACACAAAATCACATATTATACGCACAAGATTGGTTAAAAACCCTAATTTGATTAGAATAAGCCTAGAGAGGAAGAAAATGACTTAAATGTTCATCCAATGACAAAAAATAACTTATTGGATGCAAAAGATTGGTTAAAAACCCTAATTGGATTAGAATTAACCTAGGGAGGAAGAAAATGATCTAAATCTTCAACCAATGACACAAAATCACTTATTGGAAGAAAAAGATTGGTTAAAAACCCTAATTGGATTAGGATAAGCTTAGGGAGGACGAAAATGACCTAAATGTTCAACTAATGACACAAAATCACTTATTATATGCACAAGATTGGTTAAAAACCCTAATTGGATTAGGATAAGCTTAGGGAGGACGAAAATAACCTAAATGTTCAACTAATGACACAAAATCACTTATTGGATGCACAAGATTGCATAAAAACCTTAATTAGATTATTATAAGCCTAGGGAGGACGAAAATGACCTAAATATTCAACCAATGACACAAACAAACTTATTGGATGCACAAGACTGATTAAAAATCCTTATTGGATTATAATAACCCTAGGGAGGACGAAAATGACCTAAATATTCAACCAATGACACAAAATCACTTATTGGATGCACAAGATTGGTTAAAAAGCCTAATTGGATTAAAATAAGCCCAGGGCAAAAATGAGCTAAATGTTCATCCAATGACACAAACACACTTATTGGATGCACAAGATTGGTTCAAAACCCTAATTGGAGTAGAATAAGCCTAGGGAGGACGAAAATGACCTAAATATTCAACAAATGACATAAAATCACTTATTGGATGCACAAGACTGGTTAAAAACCCTAATTGGATTATAATAAGCCGAAGGATGACGAAAATGACCTAAATATTCAACCAATGACATAAAATCACTTATTGGATGCACAAGATTGGTAAAAAACCCTAATTGGATTAGAATAAGCCTAGTAATGATGCAAACGACCTAAATGTTAAACCAATGACACAAACACAATTATTGGATGTACAAGATTGGTTAAAAACCATAATTGGATTAGAATAAGCCTAGGGAGTACGAAAATGACCTAAATGTTCAACCAATGACAAAAACGCACTTATTGGATGCACAAGATTGGTCAAACACCCTAATGGAATTAGAATAAGCCTATAGAGGACGAAAATGACCTAAATATTCCACCAATGACACAAAATCACTTATTGGATGCACAAGATTGGTTAAAAACCCTAATTGGATTATTATAAGCCGAAGGATGACGAAAATGACCTAAATGTTTAACCAATGACACAAAATCACTTATAGGATGCACAAGATTGGTTAAAAACCCTAATTGGATTAGAATATGCCTAGGGAGGATGAGAATGACCTAAATGTTCAACCAATGACACAAATGCACTTATTAGATGCACAAGATTGGTTAAAAACCCTAATTGGGTTAGAATAAGCTTAGGGAGGACGACAATGACCTAAATGTTCAACCATTGACACAAAATCACTTATTGGATGCACTAGATTGGTTAAATCCCCGAATTGGATTAGAAAAAGCCTATGGAGAACGAAAATGACCTAAATGTTCAACCAATTACACAAAATCACTTATTGGATGCAAAAAATTGGTTAAAAACCCTAATTGGGTTAGAATAAGCTTACGGAGGACGAAAATGACTTAAATGTCCAACAAATGACACAACATCACTTATTGGATGCACAAGATTGGTTAAAACCCCTAATTATATTAGAATAAGCCGAAGGATGACGAAAATGACCTAAATGTTAAACCAATGACACAAAATCACGTATTGGATGCAAAAGATTGGATAAAAACCCTAATTGGATTAAAATAAGCCTAGGAAGACGAAAATTACCTAAATGTTCATCCAATGACACAAAATAACTTATTGGATGCAAAAGATAGGTTAAAAACCCTTATTGGATTAGAATAAGCCTAGGGAGGAAGAAAATGACCTAAATGTTCAACCAATGACACAAAATCACTTATTGGATGAAAAAGATTGGTTAAAAACCCTAATTGGATTAGAATAAGCCTAGGAAGGACGTATATGACCTAAATGTTCAACCAATGACACAAAATCACTTATTATATGCACAAGATTGGTTAAAAACCCAAATTGGATTAGAATAAGCCTAGAAAGGACGAAAATGACCTAAATGTTCAACCAATGACACAAAATCACATATTGGCTAAAAACCTATATGGATTAAGATAAGCCTAGGGAGGGCGAAAATGACCTAAATGTTCAACCAATGACACAAATGCACTTATTGGATGCACAAGATTTTTAAAAACCCTAATTGGATAGAATAAGCCTAGGGAGGACGAAAATGACCTAAATGTTCAACCAATAACACAAAATCACATATTGGATGCACAAGCTTGATTAAAAACCATAACTGGATTAGAATAAGCCTAGGGAGGACGAAAATGACCTAAATGTTCAACCAATGACACAAAATGACATAAAATCACATATTGGATTCACAAGATTGGTTAAAAACCCTAATTGGATTAGAATAAGCCTAGGGAGGACGAAAATGACCTAAATGTTCACCCAATGACACAAAATAACATAAAATCACATATTGGATGCAGAAGATTGGTTAAAAACCCTAATTGGATTAGAATAAGGCTAGGGAGGACGAAAATGACCTCAATGTTCAACCAATGACACAAAATGACACAAAATCACATATTGGACGCACAAGATTGGTTAAAAACCCTAAATGGATTAGAATAAGCCTAGGGAGGACGAAAATGACCTAAATGTTCAACCAATGACACAAAATCACGTATTGGACGCACAAGATTGGTTAAAAACCCTAATTGGATTAGAATAAGCCTAGGGAGGACGAAAATGACCTAAATATTCAACCAATGACACAAAATGACACAAAATCACATATTGGACGCACAAGATTGGTTAAAAACCCTAATTGGATTAGAATAAGCCTAGGGAGGACGAAAATGACCTAAATGTTCAACCAATGACACAAAATGACACAAAATCACATATTGGATGCACAAGATTGGTTAAAAACCCTAATTGGATTAGAATAAGCCTAGGGAGGACGAAAATGACCTAAATGTTCAACCAATGACACAAAATCACATATTGGATGTACAAGATTGGATAAAAACCCTAATTGGATTAGAATAAGCCTAGGGAGGAAGAAAATGACCTAAATGTTCAACCAATGACACAAAATCACATATTGGATGCACAAGATTGGTTAAAAACCCTAATTGGATTAGAATAAGCCTAAGGGGGACGAAAATGACCTAAATGTTTAACCAATGACACAAAATCACATATTGGATGCACAAGATTGGTTAAAAACCCTAATTGGATTAGAATAAGCCTAGGGAGGACGAAAATGACCTAAATGTTCAACCAATGACACAAAATGACACAAAATCACATATTGGATGCACAAGATTGGTTAAAAACCCTAATTGGATTAGAATAAGCCTAGGGAGGACGAAAATGACCTAAATGTTCAACAAATGACACAAAATGACACAAAATCACATATTCGATGCACAAGATTGGTTAAAAACCCTAATTGGATTAGAATAAGCATAGGGAGGACGAAAATGACCTAAATGTTTAACCAATGACACAAAATCACATATTGGATGCACAAGATTGGTTAAAAACCCTAATTGGATTAAAAAGAGCCTAGGGAGGACCAAAATGACCTAAATGTTCAACCAATGACACAAAATCACATATTGGATGCACAAGATTGGTTAAAAACCCTAATTGCTTTAGAATAAGCCTAGGGAGGACGAAAATGACCTAAATGTTCAACCAATGACACAAAATGACACAAAATCACATATTGGATGCACAAGATTGGTTAAAAACCCTAATTGGATTAGAATAAGCCTAGGGAGGACGAAAATGACCTAAATGTTCAACCAATGACCCAAAATGACACAAAATCACACATTGGATGCACTAGATTGGTTAAGAACCTTAATTGGATAAGAATAAGCCAAGGGAGGACGAAAATGACCTAAATGTTCAACCAATGACACAAAATGACACAAAATCACATATTGGATGCACAAGATTGGTTAAAAACCCTAATTGGATTAGAATAAGCCTAGGGAGGACGAAAATGACCTAAATGTTCAACCAATGACACAAAATGACACAAAATCACATATTGGATGCACAAGATTGGTTAAAAACCCTAATTGGATTAGAATAAGCCTAGGGAGGACGAAAATGACCTAAATGTTTAACCAATGACAGAAAATCACATATTGGATGCACAAGATTGGTTAAAAACCCTAATTGGATTAGAATAAGCCTAGGGAGGACGAAAATGACCTAAATGTTCAACCAATGACACAAAATCACATATTGTATGCACAAGATTGGTTAAAAACCCTAATTGGATTAGAATAAGCCTAGGGAGGACGAAAATGACCTAAATGTTCAACCAATGACACAAAATGACACAAAATCACATATTGGATGCACAAGATTGGTTAATAACCCTAATTGGACTAGAATAAGCCTAGGGAGGACGAAAATGACCTAAACATTCAACCAATGACACAAAATGACCCAAAATCACAAATTAGATGCACAAGATTGGTTAAAAACCCTAATTGGGTTCGAATAAGCCTAGGGAGGACGAAAATGACCTAAACGTTCAACCAATGACACAAAATGACACAAAATCACATATTAGATGCACAAGATTGGTTAAAAACCCTAATTGGATTAGAATAAGCCTAGGGAGTACGAAAATCACCTAAATGTTCAACCAATGACACAAAATGACACAAAATCACATATTGGATGCACAAGATTAGTTAAAAACCCTAATTGGATTAGAATAAGCCTAGGGCGGACAAAAATGACCTAAATGTTCAACCAATGACACAAAATGACACAAAATCACATATTGGATGCACAAGATTGGTTAATAACCCTAATTGGATTAGAATAAGCCTAGGGAGGACGAAAATGACCTAAACGTTCAACCAATGACACAAAATGACACAAAATCACATATTGGATGCACAAGATTGGTTAAAAACCCTAATTGGATTAGAATAAGCTTACGGAGGACGAAAATGAAATAATGTTCAACCAATGACACAAAATAGCACAAAATCACATATTCGATGCACAAGATTGGTTAAAGACCCTAATTGGATTAGAATAAGCATAGGGAGGACGAAAATGACCTAAATGTTCAACCAATGACACAAAATGACACAAAATCACATATTGGATGCACAAGATTGGTTAAAAACCCTAATTGGATTAGAATAAGCCTAGGGAGGACGAAAATGACCTAAACGTTCAACCAATGACATAAAATCACATATTTGATGCACAAGATTGGTTAAAAACCCTAATTAGATTAGAATAAGCCTAGGGAGGACGAAAATGACCTAAATGTTCAACCAATGACACAAAATGACACAAAATCACATATTGGATGCACAAGATTGGTTAAAAACCCTAATTGGATTAGAATAAGCCTAGGGAGGACGAAAAAGACCTAAATGTTCAACCAATGATACAAAATGACACAAAATCACATATTGGAAGCACAAGATTGGTTAAAAACTCTAATTGGATTAGAAAAAGCCTAGGGAGGACGAAAAAGACCTAAATGTTCAACCAATGATACAAAATGACACAAAATCACATATTGGATGCACAAGATTGGTTAAAAACCCTAATTGGATTAGAATAAGCCTAGGGAGGACGAAAATGACCTAAATGTTCAACCAATGACACAAAATGAAACAAAATCACATATTAGATGCACAAGATTGGTTAAAAACCCTAATTGGATTAGAATAAGCCTAGGGAGGATGAAAATGACCTAAATGTTCAACCAATGAAACAAAATCACTTGTTTGATGCACAAGATTGGTTAAAAACCCTAATTAGATTAGAATAAGCCTAAGGAGGACGAAAGCGACCTAAATGTTCAACCAATGACACAAAATGACACAAAATCACATATTGGATGCACAAGATTCGTCAAAAACCCTAATTGGATTAGAATAAGCCTAGGGTGGACGAAAATGATCTAAATGTTCAACCAATGACACAAAATCACTTATTGGATGCACAACATTGGTTAAAAACCCTAATTAGATTAGAATAAGCCTAGGGAGGACGAAAATGACCTAAATGTTGAACCAATGACACAAAAGTACTTACTGGATGCACAAGATTGGTTAAAAACGCTAATTGGATTAGATTAAGATTATGGAGGAAGAAAATGACCTAAATATTCAACCAATGACACAAACGCACTTATTGGATGCACAAGATTGGTTAAAAACCCTAATTGGATTAGAATAAGCCTAGGGAGGACGAAAATGAGCTAAATATTCAACCAATGACACAAAATCACTTATTTGATGTACAAGATTGGTTGAAAACCCTAATTGGATTTGAATCAGCCTAGTGATGACGAAAATGACCTAATTATAATAAAATGACACAAAATCACTTATTGGATGCACAAGATCTGTTAAAAACCCTAATTGGAATAGAATAAGCCTAGGGAGGACAAAAATGACCTAAATGTTCAACCAATAACACAAAATCACTTATTGGATTCACAAGATTTGTTAAAAACCCTAATTGGATTAGAATAAGCCTAGAGAGGACGAAAATGACCTAAATGTTCAACCAATGACACAAATGCACTTATTAGATGCACAAGATTGGTGAAAAACCCTAATTGGATTAGAATAAGCCTAGGCAGGATGAAAATGACCTAAATGTTCAACCAATGAAAAAAAATCACTTATAAGATGGACAAGATTGGCTAAAAACCTTAATTGGATTAGAATAAGCCTAGGGAGGGCGAAAATACCCTAAATGTTAAACCAATGACACAAACACAATTATTGGATGTACAAGATTGGTTAAAAACCATAATTGGATTAGAATAAGCCTAGGGAGTACGAAAATGACCTAAATGTTCAACCAATGACAAAAACGCACTTATTGGATGCACAAGATTGGTCAAACACCCTAATGGAATTAGAATAAGCCTAGAGAGGACGAAAATGACCTAAATATTCAACCAATGACACAAAATCACTTATTGGATGCACAAGATTGGTTAAAAACCCTAATTGGATTAT
>JBBPBQ010000008.1:24263671-24277897 GCA_037974755.1 Cicer yamashitae | reverse complement strand
GACCTAAATGTTCAACAACCGACACAAACGCACTTATTGGATGCACAAGATTTGTTAAAAACCCTAATTGGATTAGAATAAGCCTAGGGAGGACGAAAATGACCTAAATATTCAACCAATGACACAAAATCACTTATTCGATGCACAAGATTGGTTAAAAACCCTAATTGGATTATAATAAGCCGAAGGATGACGAAAATGACCTAAATGTTCAACCCATGACACAAAATCACTTATAGGATGCACAAGATTGGTTAAAACCCCTAATTGGATTAGAATAAGCCTAGGGAGGACGAAAATGACCTAAATACTCAACCAATGACACAAAATCACTTATTGGATGCACAAGATTGGTTAAAAACCCTAATTGGATTAAAATAAGCCCAGGGAAAAAATGACATAAATATTCATCCAATGACACAAACACACTTATTGGATGCACAAGATTGGTTAAAAACCCTTATTGGAGTAGAATAAGCCAAGGGAGGACGAAAATGACCTAAATATTCAACCAATGACACAAAATCACTTATTGGATGCATAAGACTGGTTAAAAATCCTAATTCGATTAGAATAAGCCTAGTGAGGACGAAAATGACCTAAATGTTCAACCAATGACACAAAATCACTTATTGGATGCACAAGATTGGTAAAAAACCCTAATTGGATTAGAATAAGCCTAGTAAGGATGCAAACGACCTAAATGTTAAACCAATGACACAAACACAATTATTGGATGTACAAGATTAGTTAAAAACCATAATTGGATTAGAATAAGCCTAGGGAGTACGAAAATGACCTAAATGTTCAACCAATGACAAAAACGCACTTATTGGATGCACAAGATTGGTCAAACACCCTAATGAAATTAGAATAAGCCTAGAGAAGACGAAAATGACCTAAATATTCAACCAATGACACAAAATCACTTATTGGATGCACAAGATTGGTTAAAAAGCCTAATTGGATTATTATAAGCCGAAGGATGACGAAAATGACCTAAATGTTTAACCAATGACACAAAATCACTTATAGGATGCACAAGATTGTTTAAAAACCCTAATTGGATTAGAATATGCCTAGGGAGGATGAGAATGACCTAAATGTTCAACCAATGACACAAATGCACTTATTAGATGAACAAGATTGGTTAAAAACCCTAATTGGGTTAGAATAAGCTTAAGGAGGACGACAATGACCTATATGTTCAACCATTGACACAAAATCACTTATTGGATGCACTAGATTGGTTAAATCCCCGAATTGGATTAGAAAAAGCCTATGGAGAACGAAAATGACCTAAATGTTCAACCAATTACACAAAATAACTTATTGGATGCAAAAAATTGGTTAAAAACCCTAATTGGGTTAGAATAAGCCTAGGGAGGACGAAAATGACCTAAATGTCCAACAAATGACACAACATCACTTATTGGATGCACAAGATTGGTTAAAACCCCTAATTATATTAGAATAAGCCGAAGGATGACGAAAATGACCTAAATGTTAAACCAATGACACAAAATCACTTATTGGATACAAAAGATTGGATAAAAACCCTAATTGGATTAAAATAAGCCTAGGAAGACGAAAATTACCTAAATGTTCGTCCAATGACACAAAATAACTTATTGGATGCAAAAGATAGGTTAAAAACCGTTATTGGATTTGAATAAGCCTAGGGAGGAAGAAAATGACCTAAATGTTCAACCAATGACACAAAATCACTTATTGGATGAAAAAGATTGGTTAAAAACCCTAATTGGATTAGAATAAACCTAGGAAGGACGTATTTGACCTAAATGTTCAACCAATGACACAAAATCACATATTGGATGCACAAGCTTGGTTAAAAACCCTAACTGGATTAGAATAAGCCTAGGGAGGACGAAAATGACCTAAATGTTCAACCAATGACACAAAATGACATAAAATCACATATTGGATTCACAAGATTGGTTAAAAACCCTAATTGGATTAGAATAAGCCTAGGGAGGACGAAAATGACCTAAATATTCAACCAATGACACAAAATCACTTATAGGATGCACAAGATTGGTTAAAAACCCTAATTGGATTAGAATAAGGCTAAGGAGGACGAAAATGACCACAATGTTCAACCAATGACACAAAATGACACAAAATCACATATTGGACGCACAAGATTGGTTAAAAACCCTAATTGGATTAGAATAAGCCTAGGGAGGACGAAAATGACCTAAATGTTCAACCAATGACACAAAATCACGTATTGGACGCACAAGATTGGATAAAAGCCCTAATTGGATTAGAATAAGCCTAGGGAGGACGAAAAAGACCTAAATGTTCAACCAATGATACAAAATGACACAAAATCACATATTGGAAGCACAAGATTGGTTAAAAACCCTAATTGGATTAGAAAAAGCATAGGGAGGACGAAAAAGACCTAAATGTTCAACCAATGATACAAAATGACACAAAATCACATATTGGATGCACAAGATTGGTTAAAAACCCTAATTGGATTAGAATAAGCCTAGGGAGGACGAAAATGACCTAAATGTTCAACCAATGACACAAAATGAAACAAAATCACATATTAGATGCACAAGATTGGTTAAAAACCCTAATTGGATTAGAATAAGCCTAGGGAGGTTGAAAATGACCTAAATGTTCAACCAATGACATAAAATCACTTATTGGATGCACAAGATTGGCTAAAAACCTTAATAGGATTAGAATAAGCCTAGGGAGGGAAAAAATGACCTAAATGTTCAACCAATGACACAAATGCACTTATTGGATGCAGAAGATTTGTTAAAAACCCTAATTGGATTAGAATAAGCCTAGGGAGGATGAAAATGACCTAAATGTTCAACCAATGACATAAAATCACTTATTGGAAGCTCAAGATTGGATAAAAACCTTAATTAGATTATTATAATCCTATGGAGGACGAAAATGACCTAAATGTTCAACAACCGACACAAACGCACTTATTGGATGCACAAGATTTGTTAAAAACCCTAATTGGATTAGAATAAGCCTAGGGAGGACGAAAATGACCTAAATATTCAACCAATGACACAAAATCACTTATTCGATGCACAAGATTGGTTAAAAACCCTAATTGGATGATAATAAACCGAAGGATGACGAAAATGACCTAAATGTTCAACCAATGACACAAAATCACTTATAGGATGCACAAGATTGGTTAAAACCCCTAATTGGATTAGAATAAGCCTAGGGAGGACGAAAATGACCTAAATACTCAACCAATGACACAAAATCACTTATTGGATGCACAAGATTGGTTACAAACCCTAATTGGATTAAAATAAGCCCAGGGAAAAAATGACATAAATGTTCATCCAATGACACAAACACACTTATTGGATGCACAAGATTGGTTAAAAACCCTTATTGGAGCAGAATAAGCCAAGGCAGGACGAAAATGACCTATATATTCAACCAATGACACAAAATCACTTATTGGATGCACAAGACTGGTTAAAAATCCTAATTCGATTAGAATAAGCCTAGGGAGGACGAAAATGACCTAAATGTTCAACCAATGACACAAAATCACTTATTGGATGCACAAGATTGGTAAAAAAACCCTAATTGGATTCGAATAAGCCTAGGAAGGATGCAAACGACCTAAATGTTAAACCAATGACACAAACGCACTTATTGGATGTACAAGATTGGTTAAAAACCATAATTGGATTAGAATAAGCCTAGGGAGTACGAAAATGACCTAAATGTTTAACCAATGACAAAAACGCACTTATTGGATGCACAAGATTGGTCAAACACCCTAATGGAATTAGAATAAGCCTCGAGAGGACGAAAATAACCTAAATATTCAACCAATGACACAAAATCACTTATTGGATGCACAAGATTGGATAAAAACCTTAATTAGATTTTTATAAGCCTTGGGAGGACGAAAATGACCTAAATGTTCAACCAATGACACAAACACACTTATTGGATGCACAAGATTGGTTAAAAATCCTTATTGGATTATAATAAGCCTAGGCAGGACGAAAATGACCTAAATATTCAACCAATGACACAAAATCACTTATTGGATGCACAAGATTGGTTAAAAACCCTAATTGGATTAAAATAAGCCTAGGGAGGACGAGAATGACCTAAATATTCAACGAATGACACAAAATCACTTATTGGATGCACAAGATTGGATAAAAACCTTAATTAGATTATCATAAGCCTAGGGACGACCAAAATGACCTAAATGTTCAACCAATGACACAAACACACTTATTGGATGCACAAGATTGGTTAAAAATCCTTATTGGATTAGAATAAGCCTAAGGAGGACGAAAATGACCTAAATATTCAAACAATGACACAAAATCACTTATTGGATGCACAAGATTGGTTAAAAACCCTAATTGGATTAGAATAAGCCTAGGGAGGACGAAAATGACCTAAATATTCAACGAATGACTCAAAATCACTTATTGGATGCACAAGACTTGTTGAAAACCCTAATTGGATTAGAATAAGCCTAGGGAGGATGAAAATGACCTAAATGTTCAACCAATGAAACAAAATCACTTATTGGATGCACAAGATTGGCTAAAACCCTTAATTGGATTAGAATAAGCCTAGGGAGTACGAAAATGACCTAAATGTTCAACCAATGACAAAAATCACTTATTGGATGCACAAGACTGGTTGAAAACCCTAATGGAATTAGAATAAGCCTAGAGAGGACGAAAATGACCTAAATATTCAACCAATGATACAAAATCAGTTATTGGGTGCACAAGATTGGATAAAAACCTTAATTAGATTTTTATAAGCCTTGGGAGGACGAAAATGACCGAAATGTTCAACCAATGACACAAACACACTTATTGGTTGCAGTAGATTAGTTAAAAATCCTTAGTGGATTAGAATAAGCCTAGGGAGGACGAAAATGACCTAAATATTCAACCCATGACACAAAATCACTTATTGGATGCACACGATTGGCTAAAAACCTTAATTGGATAAAGATAAGCCTAGGGAGGGCGAAAATAACCTAAATTTTCAACCAATGACACAAATGCACTTATTGGATGCACAAGATTTGTTAAAAACCCTAATTGGATAGAATAAGCCTAGGGAGGACGAAAATGACCTAAATTTTCAACCAATAACACAAAATCACATATTGGATGCACAAGCTTGGTTAAAAACCCAAACAGTATTAGAATAAGCCTAGGGAGGACGAAAATGACCTAAATGTTCAACCAATGACACAAAATGACATAAAATCACATATTGGATTCACAAGATTGGTTAAAAACCCTAATTGGATTAGAATAAGCCTAGGGAGGACGAAAATGACCTAAATGTTCACCCAATGACACAAAATAACATAAAATCACATATTGGACGCAGAAGATTGGTTAAAAACCCTAATTGCATTAGAATAAGGCTAGGGAGGACGAAAATGACCTAAATATTCAACCAATGATACAAAATCAGTTATTGGGTGCACAAGATTGGATAAAAACCTTAATTAGATTTTTATAAGCCTTGGGAGGACGAAAATGACCTAAATGTTCAACCAACGACACAAACACACTTATTGGATGCACAAGATTGGTTAAAAACTCTAATTGGATTAGAATAAGCCTAGGGAGGACGAAAATGACCTAAATGTTCAACCAATGACACAAAATCACGTATTGCACGCACAAGATTGGTTAAAAACTCTAATTGGATTAGAATAAGCCTAGGGAGGACGAAAATGACCTAAATATTCAACCAATGACACAAAATGACACAAAATCATATATTGGACGCACAAGATTGGTTAAAAACCCTAATTAGATTAGAATAAGCCTAGGGAGGACGAAAATGACCTAAATGTTCAACCAATGACACAAAATGACACAAAATCACATATTGGATGCACAAGATTGGTTAAAAACCCTAATTGGATTAGAATAAGCCTAGGGAGGACGAAAAAGACCTAAATGTTCAACCAATGATACAAAATGACACAAAATCACATATTGGAAGCACAAGATTGGTTAAAAACTCTAATTGGATTAGAAAAAGCCTAGGGAGGACGAAAAAGACCTAAATGTTCAACCAATGATACAAAATGACACAAAATCACATATTGGATGCACAAGATTGGTTAAAAACCCTAATTGGATTAGAATAAGCCTAGGGAGGACGAAAATGACCTAAATGTTCAACCAATGACACAAAATGAAACAAAATCACATATTGGATGCACAAGTTTGGTTAAAAACCCTAATTGGAATAGAATAAGCCTAGGGAGGACGAAAATGACCTAAATGTTCAACCAATGACAGAAAATGACACAAAATCACATATTGGATGCACAAGGTTGGTTAAAAACCCTAATTGGATTAATATAAGCCTAGGGAGGACGAAAATGACCTAAATGTTCAACCAATGACACAAAATCACATATTGGATGCACAAGATTGGTTAAAAACCCTAATTGGATTAGAATAAGCCTAGGGAGGACGAAAATGACCTAAATGTTCAACCAATGACACAAAATCACATATTGGGTGCACAAGATTGGTTAAAAACCCTAATTGGATTAGAATAAGCCTAGGGAGGACGAAAATGACCTAAATGTTCAACCAATGACACAAAATCACATATTGGATGCACAAGATTGGTTAAAAACCCTAATTGGATTAGAATAAGCCTAGGGAGGACGAAAATGACCTAAATGTTCAACCAATGACACAAAATGACACAAAATCACATATTAGATGCGCAAGATTGGTTAAACACCCTAATTGGATTAGAATAAGCCTAGGGAGGATGAAAATGACCTAAATGTTCAACCAATGACACAAAATCACATATTGGATGCACAAGATTGGTTTAAAACCCTAATTGGATTAGAATAAGCCTAGGGAGGACGAAAATGACCTAAATGTTCAACCAATGACACAAAATCACATATTGGACGCATAAGATTGGTTAAAAACCCTAATTGGATTAGAATAAGCCTAGGGAGGACGAAAATGACCTAAATGTTTAACCAATGACACAAAATCACATATTGGATGCACAAGATTGGTTTAAAACCCTAATTGGATTAGAATAAGCCTAGGGAGGACGAAAATGACCTAAATGTTCAACCAATGACACAAAATGACACAAAATCACATATTGGATGCACAAGATTGGTTAAAAACCCTAATTGAATTAGAATAAGCCTAGGGAGGACGAAAATGACCTAAATGTTCAACCAATGACAAAAAATCACATATTGGATGCACAAGATTGGTTAAAAACCCTAATTGGATTAAAATAAGCCTAAGGAGGACGAAAATGACCTAAATGTTCAACCAATGACACAAAATGACAAAAAATCACATATTGGATGCACAAGCTTGGTTAAAAACCCTAATTGGATTAGAATAAGCCTAGGGAGGACGAAAATGACCTAAATGTTCAACCAATGACACAAAATGACACAAAATCACATATTGGATGCACAAGATTGGTTAAAAACCCTAATTGGATTAGAATAAGCCTAGGGAGGACGAAAATGACCTAAATGTTCAACCAATGACACAAAACAACACATAATCACATATTGGATGCACAAGATTGGTTAAAAACCCTAATTGGATTAGAATAAGCCTGTGGAGGACGAAAATGACCTAAATGTTCAACCAATGACACAAAATCACATATTGGACGCACAAGATTGGTTAAAAACGCTAATTGGATTAGAATAAGCCTAGGGAGGACGAAAATGACCTAAATTTTCAACCAATGACACCAAATCACATATTGGATGCACAAGATTGGTTAAAAACCCTAATTGGATTAGAATAAGCCTAGGGAGGACGAAAATGACCTAAATGTTCAACCAATGACACAAAATGACACAAAATCACATATTGGATGCACAAGATTGGTTAAAAACCCTAATTGGATTAGAATAAGCCTAGGGAGGACGAAAATGACCTAAATGTTCAACCAATGACACAAAATGACATATTGAATGCACAAGATTTGTTAAAAACCGTAATTGGATTAGAATAAGCCTAGGGAGGACGAAAATGACCTAAATGTTCAACCAATGACACAAAATGACACAAGATCACATATTGGATGCACAAGATTGGTTAAAAACCCTAATTGGATTAGAATAAGCCTAGGGAGGACGAAAATGACCTAAATGTTCAACCAATGACACAAAATGACACAAAATCACATATTGGATGCACAAGATTGGTTAAAAACCCTAATTAGATTAGAATAAGCCTAGGGACGACGGAAATGACCTAAATGTTCAACCAATGACACAAAATTACACAAAATATCATATTGGATGCACAAGATTGGTTAAAAACCCTAATTGGATTAGAATAAGCCTAGGGAGGACGAAAATGACCTAAATGTTCAACCAATGACACAAAATGACACAAAATCACATATTGGATGCACAAGATTGGTTAAAAACCCTAATTGGATTAGAATATGCCTAGGGAGGACCAAAATGACCTAAATGTTCAACCAATGACACATAATGACACAAAATCACATATTGGATGCACAAGATTGGTTAAAAACCCTAATTGGATTAGAATAAGCCTAGGGAGGACGAAAATGACCTAAATGTTCAACCAATGACACAAAATGACACAAAATCACATATTGGATGCACAAGATTGGTTAAAAACCCTAATTGGATTAGAATAAGCGTAGGGAGGACGAAAATGACCTAAATTTTCAACCAATGACACAAAATCACATATTGGATGCACAAGATTTGTTGAAAACCCTAATTGGATTAGAATAAGCCTAGGGTGGGCGAAAATGAACAAAATGTTCAACCAATGACACAAAATAACATATTGGATGCACAAGATTGCTTAAAAACCCTAATTTGATTAGAATAAGCCTAGGGAGGACGAAAATGACCTAAATGTTCAACCAATGACACAAAATGACACAAAATCACATATTGGATGCTCAAGATTGGTTAAAAACCCTAATTGGATTAGAATAAGCCTAGGGAGGACGAAAATGACCTTAATGTGCAACCAATGACACAAAATGACACAAAATCACATATTGGATGCACAAGATTGGTTTAAAACCCTAATTGGATTAGAATAAGCCTAGGGGAAAATGACCTAAATGTTCAACCAATGACACAAAATCACATATTGGATGCACAAGATTGGTTAAAAACCCTAATTGGATTAGAATAAGCCCAAGGAGGACGAAAATGACCTAAATGTTCAACCAATGACACAAAATCACATATTGGATGCACAAGATTGGTTAAAAACCCTAATTGGATTAGAATACGCCTAGGGAGGACGAAAATGACCTAAATGTTCAACCAATGACACAAAATGACACAAAATCACATATTGGATGCACAAGATTGGTTAAAAACCCTAATTGGATTAGAATAAGCCTAGGGAGGACGAAAACGACCTAATTGTTCAACTAATGACACAAAATCACATATTGGATGCACAAGATTGGTTAAAAACCCTAATTGGATTAGAATAAGCCTAGGGAGGACGAAAATGACCTAAATGTTCAACCAATGACACAAAATGACACAAAATCACATATTGGATGCACAAGATTGGTTAAAAACCCTAATTGGATTAGAATAAGCCTAGGGAGGACGAAAATGACCTAAATGTTCAACCAATGATACAAAATGACGCAAAATCACATATTGGACGCACAAGATTGGTTAAAAACCCTAATTGGATTAGAATAAGCCTAGGGAGGACGAAAATGACCTAAATGTTCAACCAATGACACAAAATGACACAAAATCACATATTGGATGCACAAGATTGGTTAAAAACCCTAATTGGATTAGAATAAGCCGAGGGAGGACGAAAATGACCCAAATGTTCAACCAATGACACAAAATGACACAAAATCACATATTGGATGCACAAGATTGGTTAAAAACCCTAATTGGATTAGAATAAGCCTAGGGAGGACGAAAATGACCTAAATGTTCAACCAATGACACAAAATGACACAAAATCACATATTGGATGCACAAGATTGGTTAAAAACCCTAATTGGATTAGAATAAGCCTATGGAGGAAGAAAATGACCAAAATGTTCAACCAATGACACAAAATCACATATTGGATGCACAAGATTGGTTAAAAACCCTAATTGGATTAGAATAAGCCTAGGGAGGACGAAAATGACCTAAATGTTCAACCAATGACACAAAATGTCACAAAATCACATATTGGATGCACAAGATCGGTTAAAAACCCTAATTGGATTAGAATAAGCCTAGGGAGGACGAAAATGACCTAAATGTTCAACCAATGACACAAAATGACACAAAATCACATATTGGATGCACAAGATTAGTTAAAAACCCTAATCGGATTAGAATTAGCCTAGGGAGGACGAAAATGACCTAAATGTTCAACCAATGACACAAAATGACACAAAATCACATATTGGATGCACAAGTTTGGTTAAAAACCCTAATTGGATTAGAATAAGCCTAGGCAGGACGAAAATGACCTAAATGTTCAACCAATGACACAAAATCACATATTGGATGCACAAGATTGGTTAAAAACCCTAATCGGATTAGAATAAGCCTAGGGAGAACGAAAATGACCTAAATGTTCGACCAATGACACAAAATCACATATTGGATGCACAAGATTGGTTAAAAACCCTAATTGGATTAGAATAAGCCTAGGGAGGACGAAAATGACCTAAATGTTCAACCAATGACACAAAATCACATATTGGATGCACAAGATAGGTTAAAAACCCTAATTGGATTGGAATAAGCCAAGGGAGGACGAAAATGACCTAAATGTTCAACCAATGACACAAAATGACCCAAAATTACATATTGGATGCACAAGATTGGTTAAAAACCCTAATTGGATTAGAATAAGCCTAGGGAGGACGAAAATGACCTAAATGTTCAACCAATGACACAAAATGACACAAAATCACATATTGGATGCACAAGATTGGTTAAAAACCCTAATTGGATTAGAATAAGCCTAGGGAGGACGAAAATGACCTAAATGTTCAACCAATGACACAAAATGACACAAAATCACATATTGGATGCACAAGAATGGTTAAAAACCCTAATTGGATGAGAATAAGCCTAGGGAGGACGAAAATGACCTAAATGTTCAACCAATGACACAAAATCACATATTGGATGCACAAGATTGGTTAAAAACCCTAATTGGATTAGAATAAGCCTAGGGAGGACGAAAATGACCTAAATGTTCAACCAATGACACAAAATCACATATTGGATGCACAAGTTTTGTTAAAAACCCTAATTGGATTAGAATAAGCCTAGGGAGGACGAAAATGACCTAAATGTTCAACCAATGACACAAAATCACATATTGGATGCACAAGATTGGTTAAAAACCCTAATTGGATTAGAATAAACCTAGGGAGGACAAAAAAGACCTAAATGTTCAACCAATGACACAAAATGACACAAAATCACATATTGGATGCACAAGATTGGTTAAAAACCCTAATTGGATTAGAATAAGCCTAGGGAGGACGAAAATGACCTAAATGTTCAACCAATGACACAAAATGACACAAAATCACATATTGGATGCACAAGATTGGTTAAAAACCCTAATTGGATTAGAATAAGCCTAGGGAGGACGAAAAAGACCTAAATGTTCAACCAATGATACAAAATGACACAAAATCACATATTGGATGCACAAGATTGGTTAAAAACCCTAATTGGATTAGAATAAGCCTAGAGAGGACGAAAATGACCTAAATGTTCAACCAATGACACAAAATGACACAAAATCACATATTAGATGCACAAGATTGGTTAAAAACCCTAATTGGATTACAATAAGCCTAAGGAGGATGAAAATGACCTAAATGTTAAACCAATGACATAAAATCACTTATTGGATGCACAAGATTGGCTAAAAACCTTAATTGGATTAGAATAAGCCTAGGGAGGGAAAAAATGACCTAAATGTTCAACCAATGACACAAATGCACTTATTGGATGCAGAAGATTTGTTAAAAACCCTAATTGGATTAGAATAAGCCTAGGGAGGATGAAAATGACCTAAATGTTCAACCAATGACATAAAATCACTTATTGGAAGCTCAAGATTGGATAAAAACCTTAATTAGATTATTATAATCCTAGGGAGGACGAAAATGACTTAAATGTTCAACCAACGACACAAACGCACTTATTGGATGCACAAGATTGGTTAAAAAACCCCAATTGGATTAGAATAAGCATAGGGAGGACGAAAATGACCTAAATATTCAACGAATGACACAAAATCACTTATTGGATGCACAAGACTGGTTGAAAACCCTAATTGGATTAGAATAAGCCTAGGGAGGATGAAAATGACCTAAATGTTCAACCAATGAAACAAAATCACTTATTGGATGCACAAGATTGGCTTAAACCCTTAATTGGATTAGAATAAGCCTAGGGAGTACGAAAATGTCCTAAATGTTCAACCAATGACAAAAACGCACTTATTGGATGCACAAGATTGGTCAAACACCCTAATGGAATTAGAATAAGCCTAGAGAGGACGAAAATGACCTAAATATTCAACCAATGATACAAAATCAGTTATTGGGTGCACAAGATTGGATAAAAACCTTAATTAGATTTTTATAAGCCTTGGGAGGACGAAAATGACCTAAATGTTCAACCAATGACACAATCACACTTATTGGATGCACAAGATTGGTTAAAAATCCTTAGTGGATTAGAATAAGCCTAGGGAGGACGAAAATGACCTAAATATTCAACCAATGACACAAAATCACTTATTGGATGCACAAGATTGGCTAAAAAACTTAATTGGATAAAGATAAGCCTAGGGCGGGCGAAAATGACCTAAATGTTCAACCAATGACACAAATGCACTTATTGGATGCACAAGATTTGTTAAAAACCCTAATTGGATAGAATAAGCCTAGGGAGGACGAAAATGACCTAAATTTTCAACCAATAACACAAAATCACATATTGGATGCACAAGCTTGGTTAAAAACCCAAACAGGATTAGAATACGCCTAGGGAGGACGAAAATGACCTAAATGTTCAACCAATGACTCAAAATGACATAAAATCACATATTGGATTCACAAGATTGGTTAAAAACCCTAATTGGATTAGAATAAGCCTAGGGAGGACGAAAATGACCTAAATGTTCACCCAATGACACAAAATAACATAAAATCACATATTGGACGCAGAAGATTGGTTAAAAACCCTAATTGGATTAGAATAAGGCTAGGGAGGACGAAAATGACCTCAATGTTCAACCAATGACACAAAATGACACAAAATCACATATTGGACGCACAATATTGGTTAAAAACCCTAATTGGATTAGAATAAGCCTAGGGAGGACGAAAATGACCTAAATGTTCAACCAATGACACAAAATCACGTATTGGACGCACAATATTGGTTAAAAACCCTAATTGGATTAGAATAAGCCTAGGGAGGACGAAAATGACCTAAATATTCAACCAATGACACAAAATCACATATTGGACGCACAAGATTGGTTAAAAACCCTAATTAGATTAGAATAAGCCTAGGGAGGACGAAAATGACCTAAATATTCAACCAATGACACAAAATGACACAAAATCACATATTAGATGCACAAGATTGGTTAAAAACCCTAATTGGATTAGAATAAGCCTAAGGAGGATGAAAATGACCTAAATGTTCAACCAATGACATAAAATCACTTATTGGATGCACAAGATTGGCTAAAAACCTTAATTGGATTAGAATAAGCCTAAGGAGGATGAAAATGACCTAAATGTTCAACCAATGACATAAAATCACTTATTGGACGCACAAGATTGGTTAAAAACCCTAATTGGATTAGAATAAGCCTAGGGAGGACGAAAATGACCTAAATGTTCAACCAATGACACAAAATCACGTATTGGACGCACAAGATTGGTTAAAAACCCTAATTGGATTAGAATAAGCCTAGGGAGGACGAAAATGACCTAAATATTCAACCAATGACACAAAATGACACAAAATCACATATTGGACGCACAAGATTGGTTAAAAACCCTAATTGGATTAGAATAAGCCTAGGGAGGACGAAAATGACCTAAATGTTCAACCAATGACACAAAATGACACAAAATCACATATTGGATGCACAAGAT
>JBBPBQ010000008.1:24244261-24256052 GCA_037974755.1 Cicer yamashitae | reverse complement strand
CACTTATTGGATGCACAAGATTGGTTAAAAACCCTAATTGGATTAGAATAAACCTAGGGAGGACGAAAATGACCTAAATATTCAACCAATGACACAAAATCACTTATTGGATGCACAAGATTGGTTAAAAACTCTAATTGGATTATAATAAGCCGAAGGATGACGAAAATGACCAAAATGTTCAACCAATGACACAAAATCACTTATAGGATGCACAAGATTGGTTAAAACCCCTAATTGGATTAGAATAAGCCTAGGGAGGACGAAAATGACCTAAATACTCAACCAATGACACAAAATCACTTATTGGATGCACAAGATTGGTTAAAAACCCTAATTGGATTAAAATAAGCCCAGAGCAAAAATGACATAAATGTTCATCCAATGACACAAACACACTTATTGGATGCACAAGATTGGTTAAAAAGCCTTATTGGAGTAGAATAAGCCAAGGGAGGACGAAAATGACCTAAATATTTAACCAATGACACAAAATCACTTATTGGATGCACAAGATTGGTAAAAAACCCTAATTGGATTATGATAAGTTTAGGCAGGACGAAAATGATCTAAATGTTCAACCAATGATACAAAATCACTTATTGGATGCACAAGATTGGTTAAAAACCCTAATTGGAGTAGAATAAGCCTAGGGAGGATGAAAATGACCTAAATGTTCAACCGATGACACAAAATCACTTATTGGATGCACAAGATTGGTAAAAAACCCTAATTGGATTAGAATAAGCCTAAGAAGGATGCAAACGACCTAAATGTTAAACCAATGACACAAACGCAATTATTGGATGTACAAGATTGGTTAAAAACCATAACTGGATTAGAATAAGCCTAGGGAGTACGAAAATGACCTAAATGTTCAACCAATGACAAATACGCACTTATTGGATGCACCAGATTGGTCAAACACCCTAATGGAATTAGAATAAGCCTAGAGAGGACCAAAATGACCTAAATATTCAACCAATGACACAAAATCAGTTATTGGGTGCACAAGATTGGTTAAAAACCATAATTGGATTAAAATAAGCCTAGGGAGAACGAAAATGACCTAAATATTCAACCAATGACACAAAATCACTTATTGGATGCACAAGATTGGCTAAAAACCTTAATTGGATTAGAATAAGCCTAGGGAGGGAATAAATGACCTAAATGTTCAAGCAATGACACAAATGCACTTATTGGATGCACAAGACTTGTTAAAAACCCTAATTGGATTAGAGTAAGCCTAGGGAGGACGAAAATGACCTAAATGTTCAACCAATGACATAAAATCACTTATTGGAAGCACAAGATTGGATAAAAACATTAATTAGATTATCATAAGCCTAGGGAGGACGAAAATGACCTAAATATTCAACCAACGACACAAACGCACTTATTGGATGTACAAGATTGGTTAAAACCCCTAATTGGATTAGAATAAGCCAAGGGAGGACGAAAATGACCTAAATATTCAACCATTGACACAAAATACTTATTGGATGCACAAGACTGGTTAAAAATCCTAATTCGATTAGAATAAGCCTAGGGAGGTCGAAAATGACCTAAATGTTCAACCAATGACACAAAATCACTTATTGGATGCACAAGATTGGTAAAAAACCCTAATTGGATTAGAATAAGCCTAGGAAGGATGCAAACGACCTAAATGTTAAACAAATGACACAAACACATTTATTGGATGTACAAGATTGGTTAAAACCCCTAATTGGATTAGAATAAGCCTAGGGAGGACGAAAATGACCTAAATGCTCAACCAATGACACAAAATCACTTATTGGATGCACAAGATTGGTTAAAAACCCTAATTGGATTAAAATAAGCCAAGCGCAAAAATGACTTAAATGTTCATCCAATGACACAAACACACTTATTGGATGCACAAGATTGGTTAAAAACCCTTATTGGAGTACAATAAGCCAAGGGAGGACGAAAATGACCTAAATATTCAACCAATGACACAAAATCACTTATTGGATGCACAAGACTGGTTTAAAATCCTAATTCGATTAGAATAACCCTAGGGAGGACGAAAATGACCTAAATGTTCAACCAATGACACAAAATCACTTATTGGATGCACAAGATTGGTAAAAAACCCTAATTGGATTAGAATAAGCCTAGGAAGGATGCAAACGACCTAAATGTTTAACCAATGACATAAACGCACTTATTGGATGTACAAGATTGGTTAAAAACCATATTTGGATTAGAATAAGCCTAGGGAGTACGAAAATGACCTAAATGTTCACAATGACAAAAACACACTTATTGGATGCACAAGATTGGTTAAAAACCCTAATTGGATTAGAATAAACCTAGGGAGGACGAAAATGACCTAAATATTCAACCAATGACACAAAATCACTTATTGGATGCACAAGATTGGTTAAAAACTCTAATTGGATTATAATAAGCCGAAGGATGACGAAAATGACCAAAATGTTCAACCAATGACACAAAATCACTTATAGGATGCACAAGATTGGTTAAAACCCCTAATTGGATTAGAATAAGCCTAGGGAGGACGAAAATGACCTAAATACTCAACCAATGACACAAAATCACTTATTGGATGCACAAGATTGGTTAAAAACCCTAATTGGATTAAAATAAGCCCAGAGCAAAAATGACATAAATGTTCATCCAATGACACAAACACACTTATTGGATGCACAAGATTGGTTAAAAAGCCTTATTGGAGTAGAATAAGCCAAGGGAGGACGAAAATGACCTAAATATTTAACCAATGACACAAAATCACTTATTGGATGCACAAGATTGGTAAAAAACCCTAATTGGATTATGATAAGTTTAGGCAGGACGAAAATGATCTAAATGTTCAACCAATGATACAAAATCACTTATTGGATGCACAAGATTGGTTAAAAACCCTAATTGGAGTAGAATAAGCCTAGGGAGGATGAAAATGACCTAAATGTTCAACCGATGACACAAAATCACTTATTGGATGCACAAGATTGGTAAAAAACCCTAATTGGATTAGAATAAGCCTAAGAAGGATGCAAACGACCTAAATGTTAAACCAATGACACAAACGCAATTATTGGATGTACAAGATTGGTTAAAAACCATAACTGGATTAGAATAAGCCTAGGGAGTACGAAAATGACCTAAATGTTCAACCAATGACAAATACGCACTTATTGGATGCACCAGATTGGTCAAACACCCTAATGGAATTAGAATAAGCCTAGAGAGGACGAAAATGACCTAAATATTCAACCAATGACACAAAATCACTTATTGGATGCACAAGATTGGATAAAAACCTTAATTAGATTATCATAAGCCTAGGGAGGACGAAAATGACCTAAATGTTCAACCAATGACACAAACACACTTATTGGATGCACAAGATTGGGTAAAAATCCTTATTGGATTAGAATAAGCCTTGGGAGGACGAAAATGACCTAAATACTCAACCAATGACACAAAATCACTTATTGGATGCACAAGATTGGTTAAAAACCCTAATTGGATTAAAATAAGCCCAGGGCAAAAATGACATAAATGTTCATCCAATGACACAAATGCACTTATTGGATGCACAAGATTGGTTAAAAAACCTTATTGGAGTAGAATAAGCCAAGGGAGGACGAAAATGACCTAAATATTCAACCAATGACACAAAATCACTTATTGGATGCACAAGACTGGTTAAAAATCCTAATTCGATTAGAATAAGCTTAGGGAGGACGAAAATGACCTAAATGTTCAACCAATGACACAAAATCACTTATTGGATACACAAGATTGGTAAAAAACCCTAATTGGATTAAAATAAGCCTAGGGCAAAAATGACATAAATGTTCATCCAATGACACAAACAAACTTATTGGATGCACAAGATTGGTTAAAAACCCTTATTGGAGTAGAATAAGCCAAGGGAGGACGAAAATGACCTAAATATTCAACCAATTACACAAAATCACTTATTGGATGCACAAGACTGGTTCAAAATCCTAATTCGATTAGAATAAGCCTAGGGAGGACGAAAATGACCTAAATGTTCAACCAATGACACAAAATCACTTATTGGATGCACAGGATTGGTAAAAAACCCTAATTGGATTAGAATAGGCCTAGGAAGGATGCAAACAACCTAAATGTTAAACAAATGACACAAACACACTTATTGGATGTACAAGATTGGTTAAAAACCATAATTGGATTAGAATAAGCCTAGGGAGTATGAAAATGACCTAAATGTTCAACCAATGACAAAAACGCACTTATTGGATGCACAAGATTGGTTTTTTAAAAACCCTAATTGGATTAGAATAAACCTAGGGAGGACGAAAATGACCTAAATATTCAACCAATGACACAAAATCACTTATTGGTTGCACAAGATTGGTTAAAAACCCTAATTGGATTAAAATAAGCCAAGGGCAAAAATGACCTAAATGTTCATCCAATGACACAAAATCACTTATTGGATGCACAAGATTGGTTAAAAACTTTAATTGGATTATAATAAGCCGAAGGATGACAAAAATGACCTAAATGTTCAACCAATGACACAAAATCACTTATATGATGCACAAGATTGGTTAAAACCCCTAATTGAATTAGAATAAGCCTAGGGAGGACGAAAATGACCTAAATACTCATCCAATGACACAAAATCACTTATGGGATGCACAAGATTGGTTAAAAACCCTAATTGGATGAAAATAAGCCCTGGGCAAAAATGACATAAATGTTCATCCAATGACACAAATGCACTTATTGGATGCACAAGATTGGTTAAAAACCCTTATTGGAGTAGAATAATCCAAGGGAGGACGAAAATGACCTAAATATTCAACCAATGACACAAAATCACTTATTGGATGCACAAGACTGGTTAAAAATCCTAATTCGATTAGAATAAGCCTAGGGAGGACGAAAATGACCTAAATGTTCAACCAATGACACAAAATCACTTATTGGATGCACAAGATTGGTAAAAAAACCCTAATTGGATTAGAATAAGCCTAGGAAGGATGCAAACAACCTAAATGTTAAACAAATGACACAAACGCACTTATTGGATGTACCAGATTGGTTAAAAACCATAATTGGATTAGAATAAGCCTACGGAGTATGAAAATGACCTAAATGTTCAACCAATGACAAAAACGCACTTATTGGATGCACAAGATTGGTTTTTTAAAAACTCTAATTGGATAAGAATAAACCTAGGGAGGACGAAAATGACCTAAATACTCAACCAATGACACAAAATCACTTATTGGATGCACAAGATTGGTTAAAAACCCTAATTGGATTAAAATAAGCCAAGGGCAAAAATGACCTAAATGTTCATCCAATGACACAAACACACTTATTGGATGCACAAGATTGGTTAAAAACCCTTATTGGAGTAGAATAAGCCAAGGGAGGACGAAAATGACCTAAATATTCAACCAATGATACAAAATCACTTATTGGATGCACAAGACTGGTTAAAAATCCTAATTCGGTTAGAATAAGCCTAGGGAGGACGAAAATGACCTAAATGTTCAACCAATGACACAAAATCACTTATTGGATGCACAAGATTGGTAAAAAACCCTAATTGGATTAGAATAAGCCTAGGAAGGATGCAAACGACCTAAATGTTTAACCAATGACATAAACGCACTTATTGGATGTACAAGATTGGTTAAAAACCATATTTGGATTAGAATAAGCCTAGGGAGTACGAAAATGACCTAAATGTTCACAATGACAAAAACACACTTATTGGATGCACAAGATTGGTTAAAAACCCTAATTGGATTAGAATAAACCTAGGGAGGACGAAAATGACCTAAATATTCAACCAATGACACAAAATCACTTATTGGATGCACAAGATTGGTTAAAAACTCTAATTGGATTATAATAAGCCGAAGGATGACGAAAATGACCAAAATGTTCAACCAATGACACAAAATCACTTATAGGATGCACAAGATTGGTTAAAACCCCTAATTGGATTAGAATAAGCCTAGGGACAACGAAAATGACCTAAATACTCAACCAATGACACAAAATCACTTATTGGATGCACAAGATTGGTTAAAAACCCTAATTGGATTAAAATAAGCCCAGGGCAAAAATGACATAAATGTTCATCCAATGACACAAACACACTTATTGGATGCACAAGATTGGTTAAAAAGCCTTATTGGAGTAGAATAAGCAAAGGGAGGACGAAAATGACCTAAATATTCAACCAATGACACAAAATCACTTATTGGATTCACAAGATTGGTAAAAAACCCTAATTGGATTATGATAAGCTTAGGCAGGACGAAAATGATCTAAATGTTCAACCAATGACACAAAATCACTTATTGGATGCACAAGATTGGTTAAAAATCCTAATTGGATTAGAATAAGCCTAGGGAGGATGAAAATGACCTAAATGTTCAACCAATGACACAAAATCACTTATTGGATGCACAAGATTGTTAAAAAACCCTAATTGGATTAGAATAAGCCTAAGAAGGATGCAAACGACCTAAATGTTAAACCAATGACACAAACGCACTTTTTGGATGTACAAGATTGGTTAAAAACCATAATTGGATTAGAATAAGCCTAGGGAGTACGAAAATGACCTAAATGTTCAACCAATGACAAATACGCACTTATTGGATGCACAAGATTGGTCAAACACCCTAATGGAATTAGAATAAGCCTAAAGAGGACGAAAATGACCTAAATATTCAACCAATGACACAAAATCAGTTATTGGGTGCACAAGATTGGTTAAAAACCCTAATTGGATTAAAATAAGCCTAGGGAGAACGAAAATGACCTAAATATTCAACCAATGACACAAAATCACTTATTGGATGCACAAGATTGGATAAAAACCTTAATTATATTATCATAAGCCTAGGGAGGACGAAAATGACCTAAATGTTCAACCAATGACACAAAATCACTTATATGATGCACAAGATTGGTTAAAACCCCTAATTGGATTAGAATAAGCCTAGGGAGGACGAAAATGACCTAAATATTCAACCAATGACACAAAATCACTTATTGGATGCACAAGATTGGTTAAAAACCCTAATTGGATTAGAATAAGCCAAGGGCAAAAATGACCTAAATGTTCATCCAATGACACAAACACACTTATTGGATGCACAAGATTGGTTAAAAACCCTTATTGGAGTAAAATAAGCCAAGGGAGGACGAAAATGACCTAAATATTCAACCAATGATACAAAATCACTTATTGGATGCACAAGATTGGTTAAAAACCCTAATTGGATTATAATAAGCCGAAGGATGACGAAAATGACCTAAATGTTCAACCAATGACACCAAATCACTTATAGGATGCACAAGATTGGTTAAAAACCCTAATTGGATTAGAATATGCCTAGGGAGGACGAAAATGACCAAAATATTCAACCAATGACACAAAATCACTTATTGGATGCACAAGATTGGTTAAAAACTCTAATTGGATTATAATAAGCCGAAGGATGACGAAAATGACCAAAATGTTCAACCAATGACACAAAATCAGTTATTGGGTGCACAAGATTGGTTAAAAACCCTAATTGGATTAAAATAAGCCTAGGGAGAACGAAAATGACCTAAATATTCATCCAATGACACAAAATCACTTATTGGATGCACAAGATTGGATAAAAACCTTAATTAGATTATCATAAGCCTAGGGAGGACGAAAATGACCTAAATGTTCAACCAATGACACAAACACACTTATTGGATGCACAAGATTGGGTAAAAATCCTTATTGGATTAGAATAAGCCTTGGGAGGACGAAAATGACCTAAATACTCAACCAATGACACAAAATCACTTATTGGATGCACAAGATTGGTTAAAAACCCTAATTGGATTAAAATAAGCCCAGGGCAAAAATGACATAAATGTTCATCCAATGACACAAATGCACTTATTGGATGCACAAGATTGATTAAAAACCCTTATTGGAGTAGAATAAGCCAAGGGAGGACGAAAATGACCTAAATATTCAACCAATGACACAAAATCACTTATTGGATGCACAAGACTGGTTAAAAATCCTAATTCGATTAGAATAAGCCTAGGGAGGACGAAAATGACCTAAATGTTCAACCAATGACACAAAATCACTTATTGGATGCACAAGATTGGTAAAAAACCCTAATTGGATTAAAATAAGCCTAGGGCAAAAATGACATAAATGTTCATCCAATGACACAAACAAACTTATTGGATGCACAAGATTGGTTAAAAACCCTTATTGGAGTAGAATAAGCCAAGGGAGGACGAAAATGACCTAAATATTCAACCAATGACACAAAATCACTTATTGGATGCACAAGACTGGTTAAAAATCCTAATTCGATTAGAATAAGCCTAGGGAGGACGAAAATGACCTAAATGTTCAACCAATGACACAAAATCACTTATTGGATGCACAGGATTGGTAAAAAACCCTAATTGGATTAGAATAAGCCTAGGAAGGATGAAAACAACCTAAATGTTAAACAAATGACACAAACACACTTATTGGATGTACAAGATTGGTTAAAAACCATAATTGGATTAGAATAAGCCTAGGGAGTATGAAAATGACCTAAATGTTCAACCCATTACAAAAACGCACTTATTGGATGCACAAGATTGGTTTTTTAAAAACCCTAATTGGATTAGAATAAACCTAGGGAGGACGAAAATGACCTAAATATTCAACCAATGACACAAAATCACTTATTGGTTGCACAAGATTGGTTAAAAACCCTAATTGGATTAAAATAAGCCAAGGGCAAAAATGACCTAAATGTTCATCCAATGACACAAAATCACTTATTGGATGCACAAGATTGGTTAAAAACTCTAATTGGATTATAATAAGCCGAAGGATGACGAAAATGACCTAAATGTTCAACCAATGACACAAAATCACTTATATGATGCACAAGATTGGTTAAAACCCCTAATTGGATTAGAATAAGCCTAGGGAGGACGAAAATGACCTAAATACTCATCCAATGACAGAAAATCACTTATGGGATGCACAAGATTGGTTAAAAACCCTAATTGGATGAAAATAAGCCCAGGGCAAAAATGACATAAATGTTCATCCAATGACACAAATGCACTTATTGGATGCACAAGATTGGTTAAAAACCCTTATTGGAGTAGAATAAGCCAAGGGAGGACGAAAATGACCTAAATATTCAACCAATGACACAAAATCACTTATTGGATGCACAAGACTGGTTAAAAATCCTAATTCGATTAGAATAAGTATAGGGAGGACGAAAATGACCTAAATGTTCAACCAATGACACAAAATCACTTATTGGATGCACAAGATTGGTAAAAAACCCTAATTGGATTGGAATAAGCCTAGGAAGGATGCAAACAACCTAAATGTTAAACAAATGACACAAACGCACTTATTGAATGTACCAGATTGGTTAAAAACCATAATTGGATTAGAATAAGCCTACGGAGTATGAAAATGACCTAAATGTTCAACCAATGACAAAAACGCACTTATTGGATGCACAAGATTGGTTTTTTAAAAACTCTAATTGGATAAGAATAAACCTAGGGAGGACGAAAATGACCTAAATACTCAACCAATGACACAAAATCACTTATTGGATGCACAAGATTGGTTAAAAACCCTAATTGGATTAAAATAAGCCAAGGGCAAAAATGACCTAAATGTTCATCCAATGACACAAACACACTTATTGGATGCACAAGATTGGTTAAAAACCCTTATTGGAGTAGAATAAGCCAAGGGAGGACGAAAATGACCTAAATATTCAACCAATGATACAAAATCACTTATTGGATGCACAAGACTGGTTAAAAATCCTAATTCGATTAGAATAAGCCTAGGGAGGACGAAAATGACCTAAATGTTCAACCAATGACACAAAATCACTTATTGGATGCACAAGATTGGTAAAAAACCCTAATTGGATTAGAATAAGCCTAGGAAGGATGCAAACGACCTAAATGTTAAACCAATGACATAAACGCACTTATTGGATGTACAAGATTGCTTAAAAACCATAATTGGATTAGAATAAGCCTAGGGAGTACGAAAATGACCTAAATGTTCACAATGACAAAAACGCACTTATTGGATGCACAAGATTGGTTAAAAACCCTAATTGGAATAGAATAAACCTAGGGAGGACGAAAATGACCTAAATATTCAACCAATGACACAAAATCACTTATTGGATGCACAAGATTGGTTAAAAACTCTAATTGGATTATAATAAGCCGAAGGATGACGAAAATGACCAAAATGTTCAACCAATGACACAAAATCAGTTATTGGGTGCACAAGATTGGTTAAAAACCCTAATTGGATTAAAATAAGCCTAGGGAGAACGAAAATGACCTAAATATTCATCCAATGACACAAAATCACTTATTGGATGCACAAGATTGGATAAAAACCTTAATTAGATTATCATAAGCCTAGGGAGGACGAAAATGACCTAAATGATCAACCAATGACACAAACACACTTATTGGATGCACAAGATTGGGTAAAAATCCTTATTGGATTAGAATAAGCCTTGGGAGGACGAAAATGACCTAAATACTCAACCAATGACACAAAATCACTTATTGGATGCACAAGATTGGTTAAAAACCCTAATTGGATTAAAATAAGCCCAGGGCAAAAATGACATAAATGTTCATCCAATGACACAAATGCACTTATTGGATGCACAAGATTGGTTAAAAACCCTTATTGGAGTAGAATAAGCCAAGGGAGGACGAAAATGACCTAAATATTCAACCAATGACACAAAATCACTTATTGGATGCACAAGATTGGTAAAAAACCCTAATTGGATTATGATAAGCTTAGGCAGGACGAAAATGATCTAAATGTTCAACCAATGACACAAAATCACTTATTGGATGCACAAGATTGGTTAAAAACCCTAATTGGATTAGAATAAGCCTAGGGAGTACGAAAATGACCTAAATGTTCAACCAATGACAAATACGCACTTATTGGATGCACAAGATTGGTCAAACACCCCAGTTGAATTAGAATAAGCCTAAAGAGGACGAAAATGACCTAAATATTCAACCAATGACACAAAATCAGTTATTGGGTGCACAAGATTGGTTAAAAACCCTAATTGGATTAAAATAAGCCTAGGGAGAACGAAAATGACCTAAATATTCAACCAATGACACAAAATCACTTATTGGATGCACAAGATTGGATAAAAACCTTAATTAGATTATCATAAGCCTAGGGAGGACGAAAATAACCTAAATGTTCAACCAATGACACAAACACACTTATTGGATGCACAAGATTGGGTAAAAATCCTTATTGGATTAGAATAAGCCTTGGGAGGACGAAAATGACCTAAATACTCAACCAATGACACAAAATCACTTATTGGATGCACAAGATTGGTTAAAAACCCTTATTGGAGTAAAATAAGCCAAGGGAGGACGAAAATGACCTAAATATTCAACCAATGACACAAAATCACTTATTGGATGCACAAGACTGGTTAAAAATCCTAATTCGATTAGAATAAGCCTAGGGAGGACGAAAATGACCTAAATGTTCAACCAATGACACAAAATCACTTATTGGATGCACAGGATTGGTAAAAAACCCTAATTGGATTAGAATAAGCCTAGGAAGGATGCAAACAACCTAAATGTTAAACAAATGACACAAACACACTTATTGGATGTACAAGATTGGTTAAAAACCATAATTGGATTA
>JBBPBQ010000008.1:24209988-24243898 GCA_037974755.1 Cicer yamashitae | reverse complement strand
CCAATGACACAAAATCACTTATTGGATGCACAAGATTGGTTAAAAACTTTAATTGGATTATAATAAGCCGAAGGATGACAAAAATGACCTAAATGTTCAACCAATGACACAAAATCACTTATATGATGCACAAGATTGGTTAAAACCCCTAATTGAATTAGAATAAGCCTAGGGAGGACGAAAATGACCTAAATACTCATCCAATGACACAAAATCACTTATGGGATGCACAAGATTGGTTAAAAACCCTAATTGGATGAAAATAAGCCCTGGGCAAAAATGACATAAATGTTCATCCAATGACACAAATGCACTTATTGGATGCACAAGATTGGTTAAAAACCCTTATTGGAGTAGAATAATCCAAGGGAGGACGAAAATGACCTAAATATTCAACCAATGACACAAAATCACTTATTGGATGCACAAGACTGGTTAAAAATCCTAATTCGATTAGAATAAGCCTAGGGAGGACGAAAATGACCTAAATGTTCAACCAATGACACAAAATCACTTATTGGATGCACAAGATTGGTAAAAAAACCCTAATTGGATTAGAATAAGCCTAGGAAGGATGCAAACAACCTAAATGTTAAACAAATGACACAAACGCACTTATTGGATGTACCAGATTGGTTAAAAACCATAATTGGATTAGAATAAGCCTACGGAGTATGAAAATGACCTAAATGTTCAACCAATGACAAAAACGCACTTATTGGATGCACAAGATTGGTTTTTTAAAAACTCTAATTGGATAAGAATAAACCTAGGGAGGACGAAAATGACCTAAATACTCAACCAATGACACAAAATCACTTATTGGATGCACAAGATTGGTTAAAAACCCTAATTGGATTAAAATAAGCCAAGGGCAAAAATGACCTAAATGTTCATCCAATGACACAAACACACTTATTGGATGCACAAGATTGGTTAAAAACCCTTATTGGAGTAGAATAAGCCAAGGGAGGACGAAAATGACCTAAATATTCAACCAATGATACAAAATCACTTATTGGATGCACAAGACTGGTTAAAAATCCTAATTCGGTTAGAATAAGCCTAGGGAGGACGAAAATGACCTAAATGTTCAACCAATGACACAAAATCACTTATTGGATGCACAAGATTGGTAAAAAACCCTAATTGGATTAGAATAAGCCTAGGAAGGATGCAAACGACCTAAATGTTTAACCAATGACATAAACGCACTTATTGGATGTACAAGATTGCTTAAAAACCATAATTGGATTAGAATAAGCCTAGGGAGTACGAAAATGACCTAAATGTTCACAATGACAAAAACGCACTTATTGGATGCACAAGATTGGTTAAAAACCCTAATTGGAATAGAATAAACCTAGGGAGGACGAAAATGACCTAAATATTCAACCAATGACACAAAATCACTTATTGGATGCACAAGATTGGTTAAAAACTCTAATTGGATTATAATAAGCCGAAGGATGACGAAAATGACCAAAATGTTCAACCAATGTCACAAAATCACTTATAGGATGCACAAGATTGGTTAAAACCCCTAATTGGATTAGAATAAGCCTAGGGACGACGAAAATGACCTAAATACTCAACCAATGACACAAAATCACTTATTGGATGCACAAGATTGGTTAAAAACCCTAATTGGATTAAAATAAGCCCAGGGCAAAAATGACATAAATGTTTATCCAATGACACAAACACACTTATTGGATGCACAAGATTGGTTAAAAAGCCTTATTGGAGTAGAATAAGCAAAGGGAGGACGAAAATGACCTAAATATTCAACCAATGACACAAAATCACTTATTGGATGCACAAGATTGGTAAAAAACCCTAATTGGATTATGATAAGCTTAGGCAGGACGAAAATGATCTAAATGTTCAACCAATGACACAAAATCACTTATTGGATGCACAAGATTGGTTAAAAACCCTAATTGGATTAGAATAAGCCTGGGGAGGATGAAAATGACCTAAATGTTCAACCAATGACACAAAATCACTTATTGGATGCACAAGATTGTTAAAAAACCCTAATTGGATTAGAATAAGCCTAAGAAGGATGCAAACGACCTAAATGTTAAACCAATGACACAAACGCACTTATTGGATGTACAAGATTGGTTAAAAACCATAATTGGATTAGAATAAGCCTAGGGAGTACGAAAATGACCTAAATGTTCAACCAATGACACAAAATCACTTATTGGATGCACAAGATTGGATAAAAACCTTAATTATATTATCATAAGCCTAGGGAGGACGAAAATGACCTAAATGTTCAACCAATGACACAAAATCACTTATATGATGCACAAGATTGGTTAAAACCCCTAATTGGATTAGAATAAGCCTAGGGAGGACGAAAATGACCTAAATATTCAACCAATGACACAAAATCACTTATTGGATGCACAAGATTGGTTAAAAACCCTAATTGGATTAGAATAAGCCAAGGGCAAAAATGACCTAAATGTTCATCCAATGACACAAACACACTTATTGGATGCACAAGATTGGTTAAAAACCCTTATTGGAGTAAAATAAGCCAAGGGAGGACGAAAATGACCTAAATATTCAACCAATGACACAAAATCACTTATTGGATGCACAAGACTGGTTAAAAATCCTAATTCGATTAGAATAAGCCTAGGGAGGACGAAAATGACCTAAATGTTCAACCAATGACACAAAATCACTTATTGGATGCACAAGATTGGTAAAAAAACCCTAATTGGATTAGAATAAGCCTAGGAAGGATGCAAACAACCTAAATGTTAAACAAATGACACAAACGCACTTATTGGATGTACCAGATTGGTTAAAAACCATAATTGGATTAGAATAAGCCTACGGAGTATGAAAATGACCTAAATGTTCAACCAATGACAAAAACGCACTTATTGGATGCACAAGATTGGTTTTTTACAAACTCTAATTGGATAAGAATAAACCTAGGGAGGACGAAAATGACCTAAATACTCAACCAATGACACAAAATCACTTATTGGATGCACAAGATTGGTTAAAAACCCTAATTGGATTAAAATAAGCCAAGGGAGGACGAAAATGACCTAAATATTCAACCAATGATACAAAATCACTTATTGGATGCACAAGACTGGTTAAAAATCCTAATTCGGTTAGAATAAGCCTAGGGAGGACGAAAATGACCTAAATGTTCAACCAATGACACAAAATCACTTATTGGATGCACAAGATTGGTAAAAAACCCTAATTGGATTAGAATAAGCCTAGGAAGGATGCAAACGACCTAAATGTTAAACCAATGACATAAACGCACTTATTGGATGTACAAGATTGCTTAAAAACCATAATTGGATTAGAATAAGCCTAGGGAGTACGAAAATGACCTAAATGTTCACAATGACAAAAACGCACTTATTGGATGCACAAGATTGGTTAAAAACCCTAATTGGAATAGAATAAACCTAGGGAGGACGAAAATGACCTAAATATTCAACCAATGACACAAAATCACTTATTGGATGCACAAGATTGGTTAAAAACTCTAATTGGATTATAATAAGCCGAAGGATGACGAAAATGACCAAAATGTTCAACCAATGTCACAAAATCACTTATAGGATGCACAAGATTGGTTAAAACCCCTAATTGGATTAGAATAAGCCTAGGGACGACGAAAATGACCTAAATACTCAACCAATGACACAAAATCACTTATTGGATGCACAAGATTGGTTAAAAACCCTAATTGGATTAAAATAAGCCCAGGGCAAAAATGACATAAATGTTTATCCAATGACACAAACACACTTATTGGATGCACAAGATTGGTTAAAAAGCCTTATTGGAGTAGAATAAGCAAAGGGAGGACGAAAATGACCTAAATATTCAACCAATGACACAAAATCACTTATTGGATGCACAAGATTGGTAAAAAACCCTAATTGGATTATGATAAGCTTAGGCAGGACGAAAATGATCTAAATGTTCAACCAATGACACAAAATCACTTATTGGATGCACAAGATTGGTTAAAAACCCTAATTGGATTAGAATAAGCCTAGGGAGGATGAAAATGACCTAAATGTTCAACCAATGACACAAAATCACTTATTGGATGCACAAGATTGTTAAAAAACCCTAATTGGATTAGAATAAGCCTAAGAAGGATGCAAACGACCTAAATGTTAAACCAATGACACAAACGCACTTATTGGATGTACAAGATTGGTTAAAAACCATAATTGGATTAGAATAAGCCTAGGGAGTACGAAAATGACCTAAATGTTCAACCAATGACAAATACGCACTTATTGGATGCACAAGATTGGTCAAACACCCTAATGGAATTAGAATAAGCCTAAAGAGGACGAAAATGACCTAAATATTCAACCAATGACACAAAATCAGTTATTGGGTGCACAAGATTGGTTAAAAACCCTAATTGGATTAAAATAAGCCTAGGGAGAACGAAAATGACCTAAATATTCAACCAATGACACAAAATCACTTATTGGATGCACAAGATTGGATAAAAACCTTAATTAGATTATCATAAGCCTAGGGAGGACGAAAATGACCTAAATGTTCAACCAATGACACAAAATCACTTATATGATGCACAAGATTGGTTAAAACCCCTAATTGGATTAGAATAAGCCTAGGGAGGACGAAAATGACCTAAATATTCAACCAATGACACAAAATCACTTATTGGATGCACAAGATTGGTTAAAAACCCTAATTGGATTAGAATAAACCAAGGGCAAAAATGACCTAAATGTTCATCCAATGACACAAACACACTTATTGGATGCACAAGATTGGTTAAAAACCCTTATTGGAGTAAAATAAGCCAAGGGAGGACGAAAATGACCTAAATAATCAACCAATGATACAAAATCACTTATTGGATGCACAAGATTGGTTAAAAACCCTAATTGGATTATAATAAGCCGAAGGATGACGAAAATGACCTAAATGTTCAACCAATGACACCAAATCACTTATAGGATGCACAAGATTGGTTAAAAACCCTAATTGGATTAGAATATGCCTAGGGAGGACGAAAATGACCTAAATATTCAACCAATGACACAAAATCACTTATTGGATGCACAAGATTGGTTAAAAACTCTAATTGGATTATAATAAGCCGAAGGATGACGAAAATGACCAAAATGTTCAACCAATGACACAAAATCAGTTATTGGGTGCACAAGATTGGTTAAAAACCCTAATTGGATTAAAATAAGCCTAGGGAGAACGAAAATGACCTAAATATTCATCCAATGACACAAAATCACTTATTGGATGCACAAGATTGGATAAAAACCTTAATTAGATTATCATAAGCCTAGGGAGGACGAAAATGACCTAAATGTTCAACCAATGACACAAACACACTTATTGGATGCACAAGATTGGGTAAAAATCCTTATTGGATTAGAATAAGCCTTCGGAGGACGAAAATGACCTAAATACTCAACCAATGACACAAAATCACTTATTGGATGCACAAGATTGGTTAAAAACCCTAATTGGATTAAAATAAGCCCAGGGCAAAAATGACATAAATGTTCATCCAATGACACAAATGCACTTATTGGATGCACAAGATTGGTTAAAAACCCTTATTGGAGTAGAATAAGCCAAGGGAGGACGAAAATGACCTAAATATTCAACCAATGACACAAAATCACTTATTGGATGCACAAGATTGGTAAAAAACCCTAATTGGATTATGATAAGCTTAGGCAGGACGAAAATGATCTAAATGTTCAACCAATGACACAAAATCACTTATTGGATGCACAAGATTGGTTAAAAACCCTAATTGGATTAGAATAATCCTGGGGAGGATGAAAATGACCTAAATGTTCAACCAATGACACAAAATCACTTATTGGATGCACAAGATTGTTAAAAAACCCTAATTGGATTAGAATAAGCCTAAGAAGGATGCAAACGACCATAAATATTAAACCAATGACACAAACGCACTTATTGGATGTACAAGATTGGTTAAAAAGCATAATTGGATTAGAATAAGCCTAGGGAGTACGAAAATGACCTAAATGTTCAACCAATGACAAATACGCACTTATTGGATGCACAAGATTGGTCAAACACCCCAATTGAATTAGAATAAGCCTAAATAGGACGAAAATGACGTAAATATTCAACCAATGACACAAAATCAGTTATTGGGTGCACAAGATTGGTTAAAAACCCTAATTGGATTAAAATAAGCCTAGGGAGAACGAAAATGACCTAAATATTCAACCAATGACACAAAATCACTTATTGGATGCACAAGATTGGATAAAAACCTTAATTAGATTATCATAAGCCTAGGGAGGACGAAAATGACCTAAATGTTCAACCAATGACACAAACACACTTATTGGATGCACAAGATTGGGTAAAAATCCTTATTGGATTAGAATAAGCCTAGGGAGTATGAAAATGACCTAAATGTTCAACCAATGACAAAAACGCACTTATTGGATGCACAAGATTGGTTTTTTAAAAACCCTAATTGGATTAGAATAAACCTAGGGAGGACGAAAATGACCTAAATATTCAACCAATGACACAAAATCACTTATTGGATGCACAAGATTGGTAAAAAACCCTAATTGGATTAGAATAAGCCTAGGAAGGATGCAAACAACCTAAATGTTAAACAAATGACACAAACGCACTTATTGAATGTACCAGATTGGTTAAAAACCATAATTGGATTAGAATAAGCCTACGGAGTATGAAAATGACCTAAATGTTCAACCAATGACAAAAACGCACTTATTGGATGCACAAGATTGGTTTTTTAAAAACTCTAATTGGATAAGAATAAACCTAGGGAGGACGAAAATGACCTAAATACTCAACCAATGACACAAAATCACTTATTGGATGCACAAGATTGGTTAAAAACCCTAATTGGATTAAAATAAGCCAAGGGCAAAAATGACCTAAATGTTCATCCAATGACACAAACACACTTATTGGATGCACAAGATTGGTTAAAAACCCTTATTGGAGTAGAATAAGCCAAGGGAGGACGAAAATGACCTAAATATTCAACCAATGATACAAAATCACTTATTGGATGCACAAGACTGGTTAAAAATCCTAATTCGATTAGAATAAGCCTAGGGAGGACGAAAATGACCTAAATGTTCAACCAATGACACAAAATCACTTATTGGATGCACAAGATTGGTAAAAAACCCTAATTGGATTAGAATAAGCCTAGGAAGGATGCAAACGACCTAAATGTTAAACCAATGACATAAACGCACTTATTGGATGTACAAGATTGCTTAAAAACCATAATTGGATTAGAATAAGCCTAGGGAGTACGAAAATGACCTAAATGTTCACAATGACAAAAACGCACTTATTGGATGCACAAGATTGGTTAAAAACCCTAATTGGAATAGAATAAACCTAGGGAGGACGAAAATGACCTAAATATTCAACCAATGACACAAAATCACTTATTGGATGCACAAGATTGGTTAAAAACTCTAATTGGATTATAATAAGCCGAAGGATGACGAAAATGACCAATATGTTCAACCAATGACACAAAATCACTTATAGGATGCACAAGATTGGTTAAAACCCCTAATTGGATTAGAATAAGCCTAGGGACGACGAAAATGACCTAAATACTCAACCAATGACACAAAATCACTTATTGGATGCACAAGATTGGTTAAAAACCCTAATTGGATTAAAATAAGCCCAGGGCAAAAATGACATAAATGTTCATCCAATGACACAAACACACTTATTGGATGCACAAGATTGGTTAAAAAGCCTTATTGGAGTAGAATAAGCAAAGGGAGGACGAAAATGACCTAAATATTCAACCAATGACACAAAATCACTTATTGGATTCACAAGATTGGTAAAAAACCCTAATTGGATTATGATAAGCTTAGGCAGGACGAAAATGATCTAAATGTTCAACCAATGACACAAAATCACTTATTGGATGCACAAGATTGGTTAAAAATCCTAATTGGATTAGAATAAGCCTAGGGAGGATGAAAATGACCTAAATGTTCAACCAATGACACAAAATCACTTATTGGATGCACAAGATTGTTAAAAAACCCTAATTGGATTAGAATAAGCCTAAGAAGGATGCAAACGACCTAAATGTTAAACCAATGACACAAACGCACTTATTGGATGTACAAGATTGGTTAAAAACCATAATTGGATTAGAATAAGCCTAGGGAGTACGAAAATGACCTAAATGTTCAACCAATGACAAATACGCACTTATTGGATGCACAAGATTGGTCAAACACCCTAATGGAATTAGAATAAGCCTAAAGAGGACGAAAATGACCTAAATATTCAACCAATGACACAAAATCAGTTATTGGGTGCACAAGATTGGTTAAAAACCCTAATTGGATTAAAATAAGCCTAGGGAGAACGAAAATGACCTAAATATTCAACCAATGACACAAAATCACTTATTGGATGCACAAGATTGGATAAAAACCTTAATTAGATTATCATAAGCCTAGGGAGGACGAAAATGACCTAAATGTTCAACCAATGACACAAAATCACTTATATGATGCACAAGATTGGTTAAAACCCCTAATTGGATTAGAATAAGCCTAGGGAGGACGAAAATGACCTAAATATTCAACCAATGACACAAAATCACTTATTGGATGCACAAGATTGGTTAAAAACCCTAATTGGATTAGAATAAACCAAGGGCAAAAATGACCTAAATGTTCATCCAATGACACAAACACACTTATTGGATGCACAAGATTGGTTAAAAACCCTTATTGGAGTAAAATAAGCCAAGGGAGGACGAAAATGACCTAAATAATCAACCAATGATACAAAATCACTTATTGGATGCACAAGATTGGTTAAAAACCCTAATTGGATTATAATAAGCCGAAGGATGACGAAAATGACCTAAATGTTCAACCAATGACACCAAATCACTTATAGGATGCACAAGATTGGTTAAAAACCCTAATTGGATTAGAATATGCCTAGGGAGGACGAAAATGACCTAAATATTCAACCAATGACACAAAATCACTTATTGGATGCACAAGATTGGTTAAAAACTCTAATTGGATTATAATAAGCCGAAGGATGACGAAAATGACCAAAATGTTCAACCAATGACACAAAATCAGTTATTGGGTGCACAAGATTGGTTAAAAACCCTAATTGGATTAAAATAAGCCTAGGGAGAACGAAAATGACCTAAATATTCATCCAATGACACAAAATCACTTATTGGATGCACAAGATTGGATAAAAACCTTAATTAGATTATCATAAGCCTAGGGAGGACGAAAATGACCTAAATGTTCAACCAATGACACAAACACACTTATTGGATGCACAAGATTGGGTAAAAATCCTTATTGGATTAGAATAAGCCTTGGGAGGACGAAAATGACCTAAATACTCAACCAATGACACAAAATCACTTATTGGATGCACAAGATTGGTTAAAAACCCTTATTGGAGTAAAATAAGCCAAGGGAGGACGAAAGTGACCTAAATATTCAACCAATGACACAAAATCACTTATTGGATGCACAAGACTGGTTAAAAATCCTAATTCGATTAGAATAAGCCTAGGGAGGACGAAAATGACCTAAATGTTCAACCAATGACACAAAATCACTTATTGGATGCACAAGATTGGTAAAAAAACCCTAATTGGATTAGAATAAGCCTAGGAAGGATGCAAACAACCTAAATGTTAAACAAATGACACAAACGCACTTATTGGATGTACCAGATTGGTTAAAAACCATAATTGGATTAGAATAAGCCTACGGAGTATGAAAATGACCTAAATGTTCAACCAATGACAAAAACGCACTTATTGGATGCACAAGATTGGTTTTTTACAAACTCTAATTGGATAAGAATAAACCTAGGGAGGACGAAAATGACCTAAATACTCAACCAATGACACAAAATCACTTATTGGATGCACAAGATTGGTTAAAAACCCTAATTGGATTAAAATAAGCCAAGGGAGGACGAAAATGACCTAAATATTCAACCAATGATACAAAATCACTTATTGGATGCACAAGACTGGTTAAAAATCCTAATTCGGTTAGAATAAGCCTAGGGAGGACGAAAATGACCTAAATGTTCAACCAATGACACAAAATCACTTATTGGATGCACAAGATTGGTAAAAAACCCTAATTGGATTAGAATAAGCCTAGGAAGGATGCAAACGACCTAAATGTTAAACCAATGACATAAACGCACTTATTGGATGTACAAGATTGCTTAAAAACCATAATTGGATTAGAATAAGCCTAGGGAGTACGAAAATGACCTAAATGTTCACAATGACAAAAACGCACTTATTGGATGCACAAGATTGGTTAAAAACCCTAATTGGAATAGAATAAACCTAGGGAGGACGAAAATGACCTAAATATTCAACCAATGACACAAAATCACTTATTGGATGCACAAGATTGGTTAAAAACTCTAATTGGATTATAATAAGCCGAAGGATGACGAAAATGACCAAAATGTTCAACCAATGACACAAAATCACTTATAGGATGCACAAGATTGGTTAAAACCCCTAATTGGATTAGAATAAGCCTAGGGACGACGAAAATGACCTAAATACTCAACCAATGACACAAAATCACTTATTGGATGCACAAGATTGGTTAAAAACCCTAATTGGATTAAAATAAGCCCAGGGCAAAAATGACATAAATGTTCATCCAATGACACAAACACACTTATTGGATGCACAAGATTGGTTAAAAAGCCTTATTGGAGTAGAATAAGCAAAGGGAGGACGAAAATGACCTAAATATTCAACCAATGACACAAAATCACTTATTGGATGCACAAGATTGGTAAAAAACCCTAATTGGATTATGATAAGCTTAGGCAGGACGAAAATGATCTAAATGTTCAACCAATGACACAAAATCACTTATTGGATGCACAAGATTGGTTAAAAACCCTAATTGGATTAGAATAATCCTGGGGAGGATGAAAATGACCTAAATGTTCAACCAATGACACAAAATCACTTATTGGATGCACAAGATTGTTAAAAAACCCTAATTGGATTAGAATAAGCCTAAGAAGGATGCAAACGACCATAAATATTAAACCAATGACACAAACGCACTTATTGGATGTACAAGATTGGTTAAAAAGCATAATAGGATTAGAATAAGCCTAGGGAGTACGAAAATGACCTAAATGTTCAACCAATGACAAATACGCACTTATTGGATGCACAAGATTGGTCAAACACCCCAATTGAATTAGAATAAGCCTAAAGAGGACGAAAATGACGTAAATATTCAACCAATGACACAAAATCAGTTATTGGGTGCACAAGATTTGTTAAAAACCCTAATTGGATTAAAATAAGCCTAGGGAGAACGAAAATGACCTAAATATTCAACCAATGACACAAAATCACTTATTGGATGCACAAGATTGGATAAAAACCTTAATTAGATTATCATAAGCCTAGGGAGGACGAAAATGACCTAAATGTTCAACCAATGACACAAACACACTTATTGGATGCACAAGATTGGGTAAAAATCCTTATTGGATTAGAATAAGCCTAGGGAGTATGAAAATGACCTAAATGTTCAACCAATGACAAAAACGCACTTATTGGATGCACAAGATTGGTTTTTTAAAAACCCTAATTGGATTAGAATAAACCTAGGGAGGACGAAAATGACCTAAATATTCAACCAATGACACAAAATCACTTATTGGATGCACAAGATTGGTAAAAAACCCTAATTGGATTAGAATAAGCCTAGGAAGGATGCAAACAACCTAAATGTTAAACAAATGACACAAACGCACTTATTGAATGTACCAGATTGGTTAAAAACCATAATTGGATTAGAATAAGCCTACGGAGTATGAAAATGACCTAAATGTTCAACCAATGACAAAAACGCACTTATTGGATGCACAAGATTGGTTTTTTAAAAACTCTAATTGGATAAGAATAAACCTAGGGAGGACGAAAATGACCTAAATACTCAACCAATGACACAAAATCACTTATTGGATGCACAAGATTGGTTAAAAACCCTAATTGGATTAAAATAAGCCAAGGGCAAAAATGACCTAAATGTTCATCCAATGACACAAACACACTTATTGGATGCACAAGATTGGTTAAAAACCCTTATTGGAGTAGAATAAGCCAAGGGAGGACGAAAATGACCTAAATATTCAACCAATGATACAAAATCACTTATTGGATGCACAAGACTGGTTAAAAATCCTAATTCGATTAGAATAAGCCTAGGGAGGACGAAAATGACCTAAATGTTCAACCAATGACACAAAATCACTTATTGGATGCACAAGATTGGTAAAAAACCCTAATTGGATTAGAATAAGCCTAGGAAGGATGCAAACGACCTAAATGTTAAACCAATGACATAAACGCACTTATTGGATGTACAAGATTGCTTAAAAACCATAATTGGATTAGAATAAGCCTAGGGAGTACGAAAATGACCTAAATGTTCACAATGACAAAAACGCACTTATTGGATGCACAAGATTGGTTAAAAACCCTAATTGGAATAGAATAAACCTAGGGAGGACGAAAATGACCTAAATATTCAACCAATGACACAAAATCACTTATTGGATGCACAAGATTGGTTAAAAACTCTAATTGGATTATAATAAGCCGAAGGATGACGAAAATGACCAATATGTTCAACCAATGACACAAAATCACTTATAGGATGCACAAGATTGGTTAAAACCCCTAATTGGATTAGAATAAGCCTAGGGACGACGAAAATGACCTAAATACTCAACCAATGACACAAAATCACTTATTGGATGCACAAGATTGGTTAAAAACCCTAATTGGATTAAAATAAGCCCAGGGCAAAAATGACATAAATGTTCATCCAATGACACAAACACACTTATTGGATGCACAAGATTGGTTAAAAAGCCTTATTGGAGTAGAATAAGCAAAGGGAGGACGAAAATGACCTAAATATTCAACCAATGACACAAAATCACTTATTGGATGCACAAGATTGGTAAAAAACCCTAATTGGATTATGATAAGCTTAGGCAGGACGAAAATGATCTAAATGTTCAACCAATGACACAAAATCACTTATTGGATGCACAAGATTGGTTAAAAACCCTAATTGGATTAGAATAAGCCTGGGGAGGATGAAAATGACCTAAATGTTCAACCAATGACACAAAATCACTTATTGGATGCACAAGATTGTTAAAAAACCCTAATTGGATTAGAATAAGCCTAAGAAGGATGCAAACGACCTAAATGTTAAACCAATGACACAAACGCACTTATTGGATGTACAAGATTGGTTAAAAACCATAATTGGATTAGAATAAGCCTAGGGAGTACGAAAATGACATAAATGTTCAACCAATGACAAATACGCACTTATTGGATGCACAAGATTGGTCAAACACCCTAATGGAATTAGAATAAGCCTAAAGAGGACGAAAATGACCTAAATATTCAACCAATGACACAAAATCAGTTATTGGGTGCACAAGATTGGTTAAAAACCCTAATTGGATTAAAATAAGCCTAGGGAGAACGAAAATGACCTAAATATTCAACCAATGACACAAAATCACTTATTGGATGCACAAGATTGGATAAAAACCTTAATTAGATTATCATAAGCCTAGGGAGGACGAAAATGACCTAAATGTTCAACCAATGACACAAAATCACTTATATGATGCACAAGATTGGTTAAAACCCCTAATTGGATTAGAATAAGCCTAGGGAGGACGAAAATGACCTAAATATTCAACCAATGACACAAAATCACTTATTGGATGCACAAGATTGGTTAAAAACCCTAATTGGATTAGAATAAACCAAGGGCAAAAATGACCTAAATGTTCATCCAATGACACAAACACACTTATTGGATGCACAAGATTGGTTAAAAACCCTTATTGGAGTAAAATAAGCCAAGGGAGGACGAAAATGACCTAAATAATCAACCAATGATACAAAATCACTTATTGGATGCACAAGATTGGTTAAAAACCCTAATTGGATTATAATAAGCCGAAGGATGACGAAAATGACCTAAATGTTCAACCAATGACACCAAATCACTTATAGGATGCACAAGATTGGTTAAAAACCCTAATTGGATTAGAATATGCCTAGGGAGGACGAAAATGACCTAAATATTCAACCAATGACACAAAATCACTTATTGGATGCACAAGATTGGTTAAAAACTCTAATTGGATTATAATAAGCCGAAGGATGACGAAAATGACCAAAATGTTCAACCAATGACACAAAATCAGTTATTGGGTGCACAAGATTGGTTAAAAACCCTAATTGGATTAAAATAAGCCTAGGGAGAACGAAAATGACCTAAATATTCATCCAATGACACAAAATCACTTATTGGATGCACAAGATTGGATAAAAACCTTAATTAGATTATCATAAGCCTAGGGAGGACGAAAATGACCTAAATGTTCAACCAATGACACAAACACACTTATTGGATGCACAAGATTGGGTAAAAATCCTTATTGGATTAGAATAAGCCTTGGGAGGACGAAAATGACCTAAATACTCAACCAATGACACAAAATCACTTATTGGATGCACAAGATTGGTTAAAAACCCTTATTGGAGTAAAATAAGCCAAGGGAGGACGAAAGTGACCTAAATATTCAACCAATGACACAAAATCACTTATTGGATGCACAAGACTGGTTAAAAATCCTAATTCGATTAGAATAAGCCTAGGGAGGACGAAAATGACCTAAATGTTCAACCAATGACACAAAATCACTTATTGGATGCACAAGATTGGTAAAAAAACCCTAATTGGATTAAAATAAGCCTAGGGCAAAAATGACATAAATGTTCATCCAATGACACAAACAAACTTATTGGATGCACAAGATTGGTTAAAAACCCTTATTGGTGTAGAATAAGCCAAGGGAGGACGAAAATGACCTAAATATTCAACCAATGACACAAAATCACTTATTGGATGCACAAGACTGGTTAAAAATCCTAATTCGATTAGAATAAGCCTAGGGAGGACGAAAATGACCTAAATGTTCAACCAATGACACAAAATCACTTATTGGATGCACAGGATTGGTAAAAAACCCTAATTGGATTAGAATAAGCCTAGGAAGGATGAAAACAACCTAAATGTTAAACAAATGACACAAACACACTTATTGGATGTACAAGATTGGTTAAAAACCATAATTGGATTAGAATAAGCCTAGGGAGTATGAAAATGACCTAAATGTTCAACCCATTACAAAAACGCACTTATTGGATGCACAAGATTGGTTTTTTAAAAACCCTAATTGGATTAGAATAAACCTAGGGAGGACGAAAATGACCTAAATATTCAACCAATGACACAAAATCACTTATTGGTTGCACAAGATTGGTTAAAAACCCTAATTGGATTAAAATAAGCCAAGGGCAAAAATGACCTAAATGTTCATCCAATGACACAAAATCACTTATTGGATGCACAAGATTGGTTAAAAACTCTAATTGGATTATAATAAGCCGAAGGATGACGAAAATGACCTAAATGTTCAACCAATGACACAAAATCACTTATATGATGCACAAGATTGGTTAAAACCCCTAATTGGATTAGAATAAGCCTAGGGAGGACCAAAATGACCTAAATACTCATCCAATGACACAAAATCACTTATGGGATGCACAAGATTGGTTAAAAACCCTAATTGGATGAAAATAAGCCCAGGGCAAAAATGACATAAATGTTCATCCAATGACACAAATGCACTTATTGGATGCACAAGATTGGTTAAAAACCCTTATTGGAGTAGAATAAGCCAAGGGAGGACGAAAATGACCTAAATATTCAACCAATGACACAAAATCACTTATTGGATGCACAAGACTGGTTAAAAATCCTAATTCGATTAGAATAAGTATAGGGAGGACGAAAATGACCTAAATGTTCAACCAATGACACAAAATCACTTATTGGATGCACAAGATTGGTAAAAAACCCTAATTGGATTAGAATAAGCCTAGGAAGGATGCAAACAACCTAAATGTTAAACAAATGACACAAACGCACTTATTGGATGTACCAGATTGGTTAAAAACCATAATTAGATTAGAATAAGCCTACGGAGTATGAAAATGACCTAAATGTTCAACCAATGACAAAAACGCACTTATTGGATGCACAAGATTGGTTTTTTAAAAACTCTAATTGGATAAGAATAAACCTAGGGAGGACGAAAATGACCTAAATACTCAACCAATGACACAAAATCACTTATTGGATGCACAAGATTGGTTAAAAACCCTAATTAGATTAAAATAAGCCAAGGGCAAAAATGACCTAAATGTTCATCCAATGACACAAACACACTTATTGGATGCACAAGATTGGTTAAAAACCCTTATTGGAGTAGAATAAGCCAAGGGAGGACGAAAATGACCTAAATATTCAACCAATGATACAAAATCACTTATTGGATGCACAAGACTGGTTAAAAATCCTAATTCGATTAGAATAAGCCTAGGGAGGACGAAAATGACCTAAATGTTCAACCAATGACACAAAATCACTTATTGGATGCACAAGATTGGTAAAAAACCCTAATTGGATTAGAATAAGCCTAGGAAGGATGCAAACGACTTAAATGTTAAACCAATGACATAAACGCACTTATTGGATGTACAAGATTGCTTAAAAACCATAATTGGATTAGAATAAGCCTAGGGAGTACGAAAATGACCTAAATGTTCACAATGACAAAAACGCACTTATTGGATGCACAAGATTGGTTAAAAACCCTAATTGGAATAGAATAAACCTAGGGAGGACGAAAATGACCTAAATATTCAACCAATGACACAAAATCACTTATTGGATGCACAAGATTGGTTAAAAACTCTAATTGGATTATAATAAGCCGAAGGATGACGAAAATGACCAAAATGTTCAACCAATGACACAAAATCACTTATAGGATGCACAAGATTGGTTAAAACCCCTAATTGGATTAGAATAAGCCTAGGGACAACGAAAATGACCTAAATACTCAACCAATGACACAAAATCACTTATTGGATGCACAAGATTGGTTAAAAACCCTAATTGGATTAAAATAAGCCCAGGGCAAAAATGACATAAATGTTCATCCAATGACACAAACACACTTATTGGATGCACAAGATTGGTTAAAAAGCCTTATTGGAGTAGAATAAGCAAAGGGAGGACGAAAATGACCTAAATATTCAACCAATGACACAAAATCACTTATTGGATTCACAAGATTGGTAAAAAACCCTAATTGGATTATGATAAGCTTAGGCAGGACGAAAATGATCTAAATGTTCAACCAATGACACAAAATCACTTATTGGATGCACAAGATTGGTTAAAAATCCTAATTGGATTAGAATAAGCCTAGGGAGGATGAAAATGACCTAAATGTTCAACCAATGACACAAAATCACTTATTGGATGCACAAGATTATTAAAAAACCCTAATTGGATTAGAATAAGCCTAAGAAGGATGCAAACGACCTAAATGTTAAACCAATGACACAAACGCACTTATTGGTTGTACAAGATTGGTTAAAAACCATAATTGGATTAGAATAAGCCTAGGGAGTACGAAAATGACCTAAATGTTCAACCAATGACAAATACGCACTTATTGGATGCACAAGATTGGTCAAACACCCTTATGGAATTAGAATAAGCCTAAAGAGGACGAAAATGACCTAAATATTCAACCAATGACACAAAATCAGTTATTGGGTGCACAAGATTGGTTAAAAACCCTAATTGGATTAAAATAAGCCTAGGGAGAACGAAAATGACCTAAATATTCAACCAACGACACAAAATCACTTATTGGATGCACAAGATTGGATAAAAACCTTAATTAGATTATCATAAGCCTAGGGAGGACGAAAATGACCTAAATGTTCAACCAATGACACAAAATCACTTATATGATGCACAAGATTGGTTAAAACCCCTAATTGGATTAGAATAAGCCTAGGGAGGACGAAAATGACCTAAATATTCAACCAATGACACAAAATCACTTATTGGATGCACAAGATTGGTTAAAAACCCTAATTGGATTAGAATAAGCCAAGGGCAAAAATGACCTAAATGTTCATCCAATGACACAAACACACTTATTGGATGCACAAGATTGGTTAAAAACCCTTATTGGAGTAAAATAAGCCAAGGGAGGACGAAAATGACCTAAATATTCAACCAATGATACAAAATCACTTATTGGATGCACAAGATTGGTTAAAAACCCTAATTGGATTATAATAAGCCGAAGGATGACGAAAATGACCTAAATGTTCAACCAATGACACCAAATCACTTATAGGATGCACAAGATTGGTTAAAAACCCTAATTGGATTAGAATATGCCTAGGGAGGACGAAAATGACCAAAATATTCAACCAATGACACAAAATCACTTATTGGATGCACAAGATTGGTTAAAAACTCTAATTGGATTATAATAAGCCGAAGGATGACGAAAATGACCAAAATGTTCAACCAATGACACAAAATCAGTTATTGGGTGCACAAGATTGGTTAAAAACCCTAATTGGATTAAAATAAGCCTAGGGAGAACGAAAATGACCTAAATATTCATCCAATGACACAAAATCACTTATTGGATGCACAAGATTGGATAAAAACCTTAATTAGATTATCATAAGCCTAGGGAGGACGAAAATGACCTAAATGTTCAACCAATGACACAAACACACTTATTGGATGCACAAGATTGGGTAAAAATCCTTATTGGATTAGAATAAGCGTTGGGAGGACGAAAATGACCTAAATACTCAACCAATGACACAAAATCACTTATTGGATGCACAAGATTGGTTAAAAACCCTAATTGGATTAAAATAAGCCCAGGGCAAAAATGACATAAATGTTCATCCAATGACACAAATGCACTTATTGGATGCACAAGATTGGTTAAAAACCCTTATTGGAGTAGAATAAGCCAAGGGAGGACGAAAATGACCTAAATATTCAACCAATGACACAAAATCACTTATTGGATGCACAAGATTGGTAAAAAACCCTAATTGGATTATGATAAGCTTAGGCAGGACGAAAATGATCTAAATGTTCAACCAATGACACAAAATCACTTATTGGATGCACAAGATTGGTTAAAAACCCTAATTGGATTAGAATAAGCCTGGGGAGGATGAAAATGACCTAAATGTTCAACCAATGACACAAAATCACTTATTGGATGCACAAGATTGTTAAAAAACCCTAATTGGATTAGAATAAGCCTAAGAAGGATGCAAACGACCTAAATGTTAAACCAATGACACAAACGCACTTATTGGACGTACAAGATTGGTTAAAAACCATAATTGGATTAGAATAAGCCTAGGGAGTACGAAAATGACCTAAATGTTCAACCAATGACAAATACGCACTTATTGGATGCACAAGATTGGTCAAACACCCCAATTGAATTAGAATAAGCCTAAAGAGGACGAAAATGACCTAAATATTCAACCAATGACAAAAAATCAGTTATTGGGTGCACAAGATTGGTTAAAAACCCTAATTGGATTAAAATAAGCCTAGGGAGAACGAAAATGACCTAAATATTCAACCAATGACACAAAATCACTTATTGGATGCACAAGACTGGTTAAAAATCCTAATTCGATTAGAATAAGCCTAGGGAGGACGAAAATGACCTAAATGTTCAACCAATGACACAAAATCACTTATTGGATGCACAGGATTGGTAAAAAACCCTAATTGGATTAGAATAAGCCTAGGAAGGATGCAAACAACCTAAATGTTAAACAAATGACACAAACACACTTATTGGATGTACAAGATTGGTTAAAAACCATAATTGGATTAGAATAAGCCTAGGGAGTATGAAAATGACCTAAATGTTCAACCAATGACAAAAACGCACTTATTGGATGCACAAGATTGGTTTTTTAAAAACCCTAATTGGATTAGAATAAACCTAGGGAGGACGAAAATGACCTAAATATTCAACCAATGACACAAAATCACTTATTGGTTGCACAAGATTGGTTAAAAACCCTAATTGGATTAAAATAAGCCAAGGGCAAAAATGACCTAAATGTTCATCCAATGACACAAAATCACTTATTGGATGCACAAGATTGGTTAAAAACTCTAATTGGATTATAATAAGCCGAAGGATGACGAAAATGACCTAAATGTTCAACCAATGACACAAAATCACTTATATGATGCACAAGATTGGTTAAAACCCCTAATTGGATTAGAATAAGCCTAGGGAGGACGAAAATGACCTAAATACTCATCCAATGACAGAAAATCACTTATGGGATGCACAAGATTGGTTAAAAACCCTAATTGGATGAAAATAAGCCCAGGGCAAAAATGACATAAATGTTCATCCAATGACACAAATGCACTTATTGGATGCACAAGATTGGTTAAAAACCCTTATTGGAGTAGAATAAGCCAAGGGAGGACGAAAATGACCTAAATATTCAACCAATGACACAAAATCACTTATTGGATGCACAAGACTGGTTAAAAATCCTAATTCGATTAGAATAAGTATAGGGAGGACGAAAATGACCTAAATGTTCAACCAATGACACAAAATCACTTATTGGATGCACAAGATTGGTAAAAAACCCTAATTGGATTGGAATAAGCCTAGGAAGGATGCAAACAACCTAAATGTTAAACAAATGACACAAACGCACTTATTGAATGTACCAGATTGGTTAAAAACCATAATTGGATTAGAATAAGCCTACGGAGTATGAAAATGACCTAAATGTTCAACCAATGACAAAAACGCACTTATTGGATGCACAAGATTGGTTTTTTAAAAACTCTAATTGGATAAGAATAAACCTAGGGAGGACGAAAATGACCTAAATACTCAACCAATGACACAAAATCACTTATTGGATGCACAAGATTGGTTAAAAACCCTAATTGGATTAAAATAAGCCAAGGGCAAAAATGACCTAAATGTTCATCCAATGACACAAACACACTTATTGGATGCACAAGATTGGTTAAAAACCCTTATTGGAGTAGAATAAGCCAAGGGAGGACGAAAATGACCTAAATATTCAACCAATGATACAAAATCACTTATTGGATGCACAAGACTGGTTAAAAATCCTAATTCGATTAGAATAAGCCTAGGGAGGACGAAAATGACCTAAATGTTCAACCAATGACACAAAATCACTTATTGGATGCACAAGATTGGTAAAAAACCCTAATTGGATTAGAATAAGCCTAGGAAGGATGCAAACGACCTAAATGTTAAACCAATGACATAAACGCACTTATTGGATGTACAAGATTGCTTAAAAACCATAATTGGATTAGAATAAGCCTAGGGAGTACGAAAATGACCTAAATGTTCACAATGACAAAAACGCACTTATTGGATGCACAAGATTGGTTAAAAACCCTAATTGGAATAGAATAAACCTAGGGAGGACGAAAATGACCTAAATATTCAACCAATGACACAAAATCACTTATTGGATGCACAAGATTGGTTAAAAACTCTAATTGGATTATAATAAGCCGAAGGATGACGAAAATGACCAATATGTTCAACCAATGACACAAAATCACTTATAGGATGCACAAGATTGGTTAAAACCCCTAATTGGATTAGAATAAGCCTAGGGACGACGAAAATGACCTAAATACTCAACCAATGACACAAAATCACTTATTGGATGCACAAGATTGGTTAAAAACCCTAATTGGATTAAAATAAGCCCAGGGCAAAAATGACATAAATGTTCATCCAATGACACAAACACACTTATTGGATGCACAAGATTGGTTAAAAAGCCTTATTGGAGTAGAATAAGCAAAGGGAGGACGAAAATGACCTAAATATTCAACCAATGACACAAAATCACTTATTGGATTCACAAGATTGGTAAAAAACCCTAATTGGATTATGATAAGCTTAGGCAGGACGAAAATGATCTAAATGTTCAACCAATGACACAAAATCACTTATTGGATGCACAAGATTGGTTAAAAATCCTAATTGGATTAGAATAAGCCTAGGGAGGATGAAAATGACCTAAATGTTCAACCAATGACACAAAATCACTTATTGGATGCACAAGATTGTTAAAAAACCCTAATTGGATTAGAATAAGCCTAAGAAGGATGCAAACGACCTAAATGTTAAACCAATGACACAAACGCACTTATTGGATGTACAAGATTGGTTAAAAACCATAATTGGATTAGAATAAGCCTAGGGAGTACGAAAATGACATAAATGTTCAACCAATGACAAATACGCACTTATTGGATGCACAAGATTGGTCAAACACCCTAATGGAATTAGAATAAGCCTAAAGAGGACGAAAATGACCTAAATATTCAACCAATGACACAAAATCAGTTATTGGGTGCACAAGATTGGTTAAAAACCCTAATTGGATTAAAATAAGCCTAGGGAGAACGAAAATGACCTAAATATTCAACCAATGACACAAAATCACTTATTGGATGCACAAGATTGGATAAAAACCTTAATTAGATTATCATAAGCCTAGGGAGGACGAAAATGACCTAAATGTTCAACCAATGACACAAAATCACTTATTGGATGCACAAGATTGTTAAAAAACCCTAATTGGATTAGAATAAGCCTAAGAAGGATGCAAACGACCTAAATGTTAAACCAATGACACAAACGCACTTATTGGATGTACAAGATTGGTTAAAAACCATAATTGGATTAGAATAAGCCTAGGGAGTACGAAAATGACCTAAATGTTCAACCAATGACAAATACGCACTTATTGGATGCACAAGATTGGTCAAACACCCTAATGGAATTAGAATAAGCCTAAAGAGGACGAAAATGACCTAAATATTCAACCAATGACACAAAATCAGTTATTGGGTGCACAAGATTGGTTAAAAACCCTAATTGGATTAAAATAAGCCTAGGGAGAACGAAAATGACCTAAATATTCAACCAATGACACAAAATCACTTATTGGATGCACAAGATTGGATAAAAACCTTAATTAGATTATCATAAGCCTAGGGAGGACGAAAATGACCTAAATGTTCAACCAATGACACAAACACACTTATTGGATGCACAAGATTGGGTAAAAATCCTTATTGGATTAGAATAAGCCTAGGGAGTATGAAAATGACCTAAATGTTCAACCAATGACAAAAACGCACTTATTGGATGCACAAGATTGGTTTTTTAAAAACCCTAATTGGATTAGAATAAACCTAGGGAGGACGAAAATGACCTAAATATTCAACCAATGACACAAAATCACTTATTGGATGCACAAGATTGGTAAAAAACCCTAATTGGATTAGAATAAGCCTAGGAAGGATGCAAACAACCTAAATGTTAAACAAATGACACAAACGCACTTATTGAATGTACCAGATTGGTTAAAAACCATAATTGGATTAGAATAAGCCTACGGAGTATGAAAATGACCTAAATGTTCAACCAATGACAAAAACGCACTTATTGGATGCACAAGATTGGTTTTTTAAAAACTCTAATTGGATAAGAATAAACCTAGGGAGGACGAAAATGACCTAAATACTCAACCAATGACACAAAATCACTTATTGGATGCACAAGATTGGTTAAAAACCCTAATTGGATTAAAATAAGCCAAGGGCAAAAATGACCTAAATGTTCATCCAATGACACAAACACACTTATTGGATGCACAAGATTGGTTAAAAACCCTTATTGGAGTAGAATAAGCCAAGGGAGGACGAAAATGACCTAAATATTCAACCAATGATACAAAATCACTTATTGGATGCACAAGACTGGTTAAAAATCCTAATTCGATTAGAATAAGCCTAGGGAGGACGAAAATGACCTAAATGTTCAACCAATGACACAAAATCACTTATTGGATGCACAAGATTGGTAAAAAACCCTAATTGGATTAGAATAAGCCTAGGAAGGATGCAAACGACCTAAATGTTAAACCAATGACATAAACGCACTTATTGGATGTACAAGATTGCTTAAAAACCATAATTGGATTAGAATAAGCCTAGGGAGTACGAAAATGACCTAAATGTTCACAATGACAAAAACGCACTTATTGGATGCACAAGATTGGTTAAAAACCCTAATTGGAATAGAATAAACCTAGGGAGGACGAAAATGACCTAAATATTCAACCAATGACACAAAATCACTTATTGGATGCACAAGATTGGTTAAAAACTCTAATTGGATTATAATAAGCCGAAGGATGACGAAAATGACCAATATGTTCAACCAATGACACAAAATCACTTATAGGATGCACAAGATTGGTTAAAACCCCTAATTGGATTAGAATAAGCCTAGGGACGACGAAAATGACCTAAATACTCAACCAATGACACAAAATCACTTATTGGATGCACAAGATTGGTTAAAAACCCTAATTGGATTAAAATAAGCCCAGGGCAAAAATGACATAAATGTTCATCCAATGACACAAACACACTTATTGGATGCACAAGATTGGTTAAAAAGCCTTATTGGAGTAGAATAAGCAAAGGGAGGACGAAAATGACCTAAATATTCAACCAATGACACAAAATCACTTATTGGATGCACAAGATTGGTAAAAAACCCTAATTGGATTATGATAAGCTTAGGCAGGACGAAAATGATCTAAATGTTCAACCAATGACACAAAATAACTTATTGGATGCACAAGATTGGTTAAAAATCCTAATTGGATTAGAATAAGCCTAGGGAGGATGAAAATGACCTAAATGTTCAACCAATGACACAAAATCACTTATTGGATGCACAAGATTGTTAAAAAACCCTAATTGGATTAGAATAAGCCTAAGAAGGATGCAAACGACCTAAATGTTAAACCAATGACACAAACGCACTTTTTGGATGTACAAGATTGGTTAAAAACCATAATTGGATTAGAATAAGCCTAGGGAGTACGAAAATGACCTAAATGTTCAACCAATGACAAATACGCACTTATTGGATGCACAAGATTGGTCAAACACCCTAATGGAATTAGAATAAGCCTAAAGAGGACGAAAATGACCTAAATATTCAACCAATGACACAAAATCAGTTATTGGGTGCACAAGATTGGTTAAAAACCCTAATTGGATTAAAATAAGCCTAGGGAGAACGAAAATGACCTAAATATTCAACCAATGACACAAAATCACTTATTGGATGCACAAGATTGGATAAAAACCTTAATTATATTATCATAAGCCTAGGGAGGACGAAAATGACCTAAATGTTCAACCAATGACACAAAATCACTTATATGATGCACAAGATTGGTTAAAACCCCTAATTGGATTAGAATAAGCCTAGGGAGGACGAAAATGACCTAAATATTCAACCAATGACACAAAATCACTTATTGGATGCACAAGATTGGTTAAAAACCCTAATTGGATTAGAATAAGCCAAGGGCAAAAATGACCTAAATGTTCATCCAATGACACAAACACACTTATTGGATGCACAAGATTGGTTAAAAACCCTTATTGGAGTAAAATAAGCCAAGGGAGGACGAAAATGACCTAAATATTCAACCAATGATACAAAATCACTTATTGGATGCACAAGATTGGTTAAAAACCCTAATTGGATTATAATAAGCCGAAGGATGACGAAAATGACCTAAATGTTCAACCAATGACACCAAATCACTTATAGGATGCACAAGATTGGTTAAAAACCCTAATTGGATTAGAATATGGCTAGGGAGGACGAAAATGACCTAAATATTCAACCAATGACACAAAATCACTTATTGGATGCACAAGATTGGTTAAAAACTCTAATTGGATTATAATAAGCCGAAGGATGACGAAAATGACCAAAATGTTCAACCAATGACACAAAATCAGTTATTGGGTGCACAAGATTGGTTAAAAACCCTAATTGGATTAAAATAAGCCTAGGGAGAACGAAAATGACCTAAATATTCATCCAATGACACAAAATCACTTATTGGATGCACAAGATTGGATAAAAACCTTAATTAGATTATCATAAGCCTAGGGAGGACGAAAATGACCTAAATGTTCAACCAATGACACAAACACACTTATTGGATGCACAAGATTGGGTAAAAATCCTTATTGGATTAGAATAAGCCTTGGGAGGACGAAAATGACCTAAATACTCAACCAATGACACAAAATCACTTATTGGATGCACAAGATTGGTTAAAAACCCTAATTGGATTAAAATAAGCCCAGGGCAAAAATGACATACATGTTCATCCAATGACACAAATGCACTTATTGGATGCACAAGATTGGTTAAAAACCCTTATTGGAGTAGAATAAGCCAAGGGAGGACGAAAATGACATAAATATTCAACCAATGACACAAAATCACTTATTGGATGCACAAGATTGGTAAAAAACCCTAATTGGATTATGATAAGCTTAGGCAGGACGAAAATGATCTAAATGTTCAACCAATGACACAAAATCACTTATTGGATGCACAAGATTGGTTAAAAACCCTAATTGGATTAGAATAAGCCTGGGGAGGATGAAAATGACCTAAATGTTCAACCAATGACACAAAATCACTTATTGGATGCACAAGATTGTTAAAAAACCCTAATTGGATTAGAATAAGCCTAAGAAGGATGCAAACGACCTAAATGTTAAACCAATGACACAAACGCACTTATTGGATGTACAAGATTGGTTAAAAACCATAATTGGATTAGAATAAGCCTAGGGAGTACGAAAATGACCTAAATGTTCAACCAATGACACAAAATCACTTATTGGATGCACAAGATTGGATAAAAACCTTAATTATATTATCATAAGCCTAGGGAGGACGAAAATGACCTAAATGTTCAACCAATGACACAAAATCACTTATATGATGCACAAGATTGGTTAAAACCCCTAATTGGATTAGAATAAGCCTAGGGAGGACGAAAATGACCTAAATATTCAACCAATGACACAAAATCACTTATTGGATGCACAAGATTGGTTAAAAACCCTAATTGGATTAGAATAAGCCAAGGGCAAAAATGACCTAAATGTTCATCCAATGACACAAACACACTTATTGGATGCACAAGATTGGTTAAAAACCCTTATTGGAGTAAAATAAGCCAAGGGAGGACGAAAATGACCTAAATATTCAACCAATGATACAAAATCACTTATTGGATGCACAAGATTGGTTAAAAACCCTAATTGGATTATAATAAGCCGAAGGATGACGAAAATGACCTAAATGTTCAACCAATGACACCAAATCACTTATAGGATGCACAAGATTGGTTAAAAACCCTAATTGGATTAGAATATGCCTAGGGAGGACGAAAATGACCTAAATATTCAACCAATGACACAAAATCACTTATTGGATGCACAAGATTGGTTAAAAACTCTAATTGGATTATAATAAGCCGAAGGATGACGAAAATGACCAAAATGTTCAACCAATGACACAAAATCAGTTATTGGGTGCACAAGATTGGTTAAAAACCCTAATTGGATTAAAATAAGCCTAGGGAGAACGAAAATGACCTAAATATTCATCCAATGACACAAAATCACTTATTGGATGCACAAGATTGGATAAAAACCTTAATTAGATTATCATAAGCCTAGGGAGGACGAAAATGACCTAAATGTTCAACCAATGACACAAACACACTTATTGGATGCACAAGATTGGGTAAAAATCCTTATTGGATTAGAATAAGCCTTGGGAGGACGAAAATGACCTAAATACTCAACCAATGACACAAAATCACTTATTGGATGCACAAGATTGGTTAAAAACCCTAATTGGATTAAAATAAGCCCAGGGCAAAAATGACATACATGTTCATCCAATGACACAAATGCACTTATTGGATGCACAAGATTGGTTAAAAACCCTTATTGGAGTAGAATAAGCCAAGGGAGGACGAAAATGACCTAAATATTCAACCAATGACACAAAATCACTTATTGGATGCACAAGATTGGTAAAAAACCCTAATTGGATTATGATAAGCTTAGGCAGGACGAAAATGATCTAAATGTTCAACCAATGACACAAAATCACTTATTGGATGCACAAGATTGGTTAAAAACCCTAATTGGATTAGAATAAGCCTGGGGAGGATGAAAATGACCTAAATGTTCAACCAATGACACAAAATCACTTATTGGATGCACAAGATTGTTAAAAAACCCTAATTGGATTAGAATAAGCCTAAGAAGGATGCAAACGACCTAAATGTTAAACCAATGACACAAACGCACTTATTGGATGTACAAGATTGGTTAAAAACCATAATTGGATTAGAATAAGCCTAGGGAGTACGAAAATGACATAAATGTTCAACCAATGACAAATACGCACTTATTGGATGCACAAGATTGGTCAAACACCCTAATGGAATTAGAATAAGCCTAAAGAGGACGAAAATGACCTAAATATTCAACCAATGACACAAAATCAGTTATTGGGTGCACAAGATTGGTTAAAAACCCTAATTGGATTAAAATAAGCCTAGGGAGAACGAAAATGACCTAAATATTCAACCAATGACACAAAATCACTTATTGGATGCACAAGATTGGATAAAAACCTTAATTAGATTATCATAAGCCTAGGGAGGACGAAAATGACCTAAATGTTCAACCAATGACACAAAATCACTTATTGGATGCACAAGATTGTTAAAAAACCCTAATTGGATTAGAATAAGCCTAAGAAGGATGCAAACGACCTAAATGTTAAACCAATGACACAAACGCACTTATTGGATGTACAAGATTGGTTAAAAACCATAATTGGATTAGAATAAGCCTAGGGAGTACGAAAATGACCTAAATGTTCAACCAATGACAAATACGCACTTATTGGATGCACAAGATTGGTCAAACACCCTAATTGAATTAGAATAAGCCTAAAGAGGATGAAAATGACCTAAATATTTTACCAATGACACAAAATCAGTTATTGGGTGCACAAGATTGGTTAAAAACCCTAATTGGATTAAAATAAGCCTAGGGAGAACGAAAATGACCTAAATATTCAACCAATGACACAAAATCACTTATTGGATGCACAAGATTGGATAAAAACCTTAATTAGATTATCATAAGCCTAGGGAGGACGAAAATGACCTAAATGTTCAACCAATGACACAAACACACTTATTGGATGCACAAGATTGGGTAAAAATCCTTATTGGATTAGAATAAGCTTAGGGAGTATGAAAATGACCTAAATGTTCAACCAATGACAAAAACGCACTTATTGGATGCACAAGATTGGTTTTTTAAAAACCCTAATTGGATTAGAATAAACCTAGGGAGGACGAAAATGACCTAAATATTCAACCAATGACACAAAATCACTTATTGGATGCACAAGATTGGTTAAAAACCCTAATTGGATTAAAATAAGCCAAGGGCAAAAATGACCTAAATGTTCATCCAATGACACAAACACACTTATTGGATGCACAAGATTGGTTAAAAACCCTTATTGGAGTAGAATAAGCCAAGGGAGGACGAAAATGACCTAAATATTCAACCAATGATACAAAATCACTTATTGGATGCACAAGACTGGTTAAAAATCCTAATTCGGTTAGAATAAGCCTAGGGAGGACGAAAATGACCTAAATGTTCAACCAATGACACAAAATCACTTATTGGATGCACAAGATTGGTAAAAAACCCTAATTGGATTAGAATAAGCCTAGGAAGGATGCAAACGACCTAAATGTTTAACCAATGACATAAACGCACTTATTGGATGTACAAGATTGGTTAAAAACCATATTTGGATTAGAATAAGCCTAGGGAGTACGAAAATGACCTAAATGTTCACAATGACAAAAACACACTTATTGGATGCACAAGATTGGTTAAAAACCCTAATTGGATTAGAATAAACCTAGGGAGGACGAAAATGACCTAAATATTCAACCAATGACACAAAATCACTTATTGGATGCACAAGATTGGTTAAAAACTCTAATTGGATTATAATAAGCCGAAGGATGACGAAAATGACCAAAATGTTCAACCAATGACACAAAATCACTTATAGGATGCACAAGATTGGTTAAAACCCCTAATTGGATTAGAATAAGCCTAGGGACGACGAAAATGACCTAAATACTCAACCAATGACACAAAATCACTTATTGGATGCACAAGATTGGTTAAAAACCCTAATTGGATTAAAATAAGCCCAGGGCAAAAATGACATAAATGTTCATCCAATGACACAAACACACTTATTGGATGCACAAGATTGGTTAAAAAGCCTTATTGGAGTAGAATAAGCAAAGGGAGGACGAAAATGACCTAAATATTCAACCAATGACACAAAATCACTTATTGGATGCACAAGATTGGTAAAAAACCCTAATTGGATTATGATAAGCTTAGGCAGGACGAAAATGATCTAAATGTTCAACCAATGACACAAAATCACTTATTGGATGCACAAGATTGGTTAAAAACCCTAATTGGATTAGAATAAGCCTGGGGAGGATGAAAATGACCTAAATGTTCAACCAATGACACAAAATCACTTATTGGATGCACAAGATTGTTAAAAAACCCTAATTGGATTAGAATAAGCCTAAGAAGGATGCAAACGACCTAAATGTTAAACCAATGACACAAACGCACTTATTGGATGTACAAGATTGGTTAAAAACCATAATTGGATTAGAATAAGCCTAGGGAGTACGAAAATGACCTAAATGTTCAACCAATGACAAATACGCACTTATTGGATGCACAAGATTGGTCAAACACCCTAATTGAATTAGAATAAGCCTAAAGAGGATGAAAATGACCTAAATATTTAACCAATGACACAAAATCAGTTATTGGGTGCACAAGATTGGTTAAAAACCCTAATTGGATTAAAATAAGCCTAGGGAGAACGAAAATGACCTAAATATTCAACAAATGACACAAAATCACTTATTGGATGCACAAGATTGGATAAAAACCTTAATTAGATTATCATAAGCCTAGGGAGGACGAAAATGACCTAAATGTTCAACCAATGACACAAACACACTTATTGGATGCACAAGATTGGGTAAAAATCCTTATTGGATTAGAATAAGCTTAGGGAGTATGAAAATGACCTAAATGTTCAACCAATGACAAAAACGCACTTATTGGATGCACAAGATTGGTTTTTTAAAAACCCTAATTGGATTAGAATAAACCTAGGGAGGACGAAAATGACCTAAATATTCAACCAATGACACAAAATCACTTATTGGATGCACAAGATTGGTTAAAAACCCTAATTGGATTAAAATAAGCCAAGGGCAAAAATGACCTAAATGTTCATCCAATGACACAAACACACTTATTGGATGCACAAGATTGGTTAAAAACCCTTATTGGAGTAGAATAAGCCAAGGGAGGACGAAAATGACCTAAATATTCAACCAATGATACAAAATCACTTATTGGATGCACAAGACTGGTTAAAAATCCTAATTCGGTTAGAATAAGCCTAGGGAGGACGAAAATGACCTAAATGTTCAACCAATGACACAAAATCACTTATTGGATGCACAAGATTGGTAAAAAACCCTAATTGGATTAGAATAAGCCTAGGAAGGATGCAAACGACCTAAATGTTTAACCAATGACATAAACGCACTTATTGGATGTACAAGATTGGTTAAAAACCATATTTGGATTAGAATAAGCCTAGGGAGTACGAAAATGACCTAAATGTTCACAATGACAAAAACACACTTATTGGATGCACAAGATTGGTTAAAAACCCTAATTGGATTAGAATAAACCTAGGGAGGACGAAAATGACCTAAATATTCAACCAATGACACAAAATCACTTATTGGATGCACAAGATTGGTTAAAAACTCTAATTGGATTATAATAAGCCGAAGGATGACGAAAATGACCAAAATGTTCAACCAATGACACAAAATCACTTATAGGATGCACAAGATTGGTTAAAACCCCTAATTGGATTAGAATAAGCCTAGGGACGACGAAAATGACCTAAATACTCAACCAATGACACAAAATCACTTATTGGATGCACAAGATTGGTTAAAAACCCTAATTGGATTAAAATAAGCCCAGGGCAAAAATGACATAAATGTTCATCCAATGACACAAACACACTTATTGGATGCACAAGATTGGTTAAAAAGCCTTATTGGAGTAGAATAAGCAAAGGGAGGACGAAAATGACCTAAATATTCAACCAATGACACAAAATCACTTATTGGATGCACAAGATTGGTAAAAAACCCTAATTGGATTATGATAAGCTTAGGCAGGACGAAAATGATCTAAATGTTCAACCAATGACACAAAATCACTTATTGGATGCACAAGATTGGTTAAAAACCCTAATTGGATTAGAATAAGCCTGGGGAGGATGAAAATGACCTAAATGTTCAACCAATGACACAAAATCACTTATTGGATGCACAAGATTGTTAAAAAACCCTAATTGGATTAGAATAAGCCTAAGAAGGATGCAAACGACCTAAATGTTAAACCAATGACACAAACGCACTTATTGGATGTACAAGATTGGTTAAAAACCATAATTGGATTAGAATAAGCCTAGGGAGTACGAAAATGACCTAAATGTTCAACCAATGACAAATACGCACTTATTGGATGCACAAGATTGGTCAAACACCCTAATTGAATTAGAATAAGCCTAAAGAGGACGAAAATGACCTAAATATTTAACCAATGACACAAAATCAGTTATTGGGTGCACAAGATTGGTTAAAAACCCTAATTGGATTAAAATTAGCCTAGGGAGAACGAAAATGACCTAAATATTCAACCAATGACACAAAATCACTTATTGGATGCACAAGATTGGATAAAAACCTTAATTAGATTATCATAAGCCTAGGGAGGACGAAAATGACCTAAATGTTCAACCAATGACACAAACACACTTATTGGATGCACAAGATTGGGTAAAAATCCTTATTGGATTAGAATAAGCTTAGGGAGTATGAAAATGACCTAAATGTTCAACCAATGACAAAAACGCACTTATTGGATGCACAAGATTGGTTTTTTAAAAACCCTAATTGGATTAGAATAAACCTAGGGAGGACGAAAATGACCTAAATATTCAACCAATGACACAAAATCACTTATTGGATGCACAAGATTGGTTAAAAACCCTAATTGGATTAAAATAAGCCAAGGGCAAAAATGACCTAAATGTTCATCCAATGACACAAACACACTTATTGGATGCACAAGATTGGTTAAAAACCCTTATCGGAGTAGAATAAGCCAAGGGAGGACGAAAATGACCTAAATATTCAACCAATGATACAAAATTACTTATTGGATGCACAAGATTGGTTAAAAACCGTAATTGGATTATAATAAGCCGAAGGATGACGAAAATGACCAAAATGTTCAACCAATGACACAAAATCAGTTATTGGGTGCACAAGATTGGTTAAAAACCCTAATTGGATTAAAATAAGCCTAGGGAGAACGAAAATGACCTAAATATTCAACTAATGACACAAAATCACTTATTGGATGCACAAGATTGGATAAAAACCTTAATTAGATTATCATAAGCCTCGGGAGGACGAAAATGACCTAAATGTTCAACCAATGAAACAAACACACTTATTGGATGCACAAGATTGGGTAAAAATCCTTATTGGATTAGAATAAGCCTTGGGAGGACGAAAATGACCTAAATACTCAACCAA
>JBBPBQ010000008.1:24161293-24174952 GCA_037974755.1 Cicer yamashitae | reverse complement strand
AGGGAGGACGAGAATGACCTAAATGTGCAACCAATGACCCAAAATCACTTATTATATGCACAAGATTGGTTAAAAACCCTAATTGGATTAGAATAAGCCTAGGGAGGACGAAAATGACCTAAATGTGCAACCAATGACACAAAATCACATATTATATGCACAAGATTGGTTAAAAACCCAAATTTGATTAGAATAAGCCTAGAGAGGAAGAAAATGACTTAAATGTTCATCCAATGACACAAAATAACTTATTGGATGCAAAAGATTGGTTAAAAACCCTAATTGGATTAGAATAAGCCTAGGGAGGACGAATATGACCTAAATGTTCAACCAATGACACAAAATCACTTATTGGATGCACAAGATTGGATAAAAACTTTAATTAGATTATTATAAGCCTAAGGAGGACGAAAATGACCTAAATGTTCAACCAATGACACAAACACACTTATTGGATGCACAAGATTGGTTAAATATCCTTATTGGTTTAGAATAAGCCTAGGGAGGACAAAAATGACCTAAATATTCAACCAATGACACAAAATCACTTATTGGATGCACAAGATTGGTTTAAAACCCTAATTTGATTAAAATAAGGCCAGGGAAAAAATGACCTAAATGTTCAACTAATGACACAAACACACCTATTGGATGCACAAGATTGGTTAAAAACCCTAATTGGAGTAGAATAAGCCTAGGGAGGACGAAAATGACCTAAATATTCAACCAATGACACAAAATTACTTATTGGATGCACAAGATTGGTAAAAAACCCTAATTGGATTAGAATAAGCCTAGGAAGGATGCAAACGACCTAAATGTTAAACCAATGACACAAACGCAATTATTGAACGTACAAGATTGGTTAAAACCCCTAATTGCATTAGAATAAGCCTAGGGAGGATGAAAATGACCTAAATGTTCAACCAATGACCTAAAATCACTTATTAGATGCACAAGATTGGTTAAAAACCTTAATATGATTAGAATAAGCCTAGGGAGGACGAGAATGACCTAAATGTGCAACCAATGACCCAAAATCACTTATTATATGCACAAGATTGGTTAAAAACCCTAAATGGATTAGAATAAGCCTAGGGAGGACGAAAATGACCTAAATATGCATCCAATGACACAAAATCACTTATTGGATGCACAAGATTGGTTAAAAACCCTAATTGGATTATAATAAGCCGAAGGATGACGAAAATGACCTAAATGTTCAACCAATGACACAAAATCACTTATAGGATGCACAAGATTGGTTAAAAACCCTAATTGGATTAGAATATGCCTAGGGAGGACGAGAATGACCTAAATGTTCAACCAAAGACACAAAATCACTTATTGGATGCACAAGATTGGTTAAAAACCTTAATATGATTAGAATAAGCCAAGGGAGGACGAGAATGACCTAAATGTGCAACCAATGACCCAAAATCACTTATTATATGCACAAGATTGGTTAAAAATCCTAATTGGATTAGAATAAGCCTAGGGAGGACGAAAATGACTTAAATGTGCAACCAATGACACAAAATCACATATTATATGCACAAGATTGGTTAAAAACCCTAATTTGATTAGAATAAGCCTAGAGAGGAAGAAAATGACTTAAATGTTAATCCAATGACACAAAATAACTTATTGGATGCAAAAGATTGGTTAAAAACCCTAATTGGATTAGAATAAGCCTAAAGAGGACGAATATGACCTAAATGTTCAACCAATGACACAAAATCACTTATTGGATGCACAAGATTGGATAAAAACTTTAATTAGATTATTATAAGCCTAGGGAGGACGAAAATGACCTAAATGTTCAACCAATGACACAAACACACTTATTGGATGCACAAGATTGGTTAAATATCCTTATTGGTTTAGAATAAGCCTAGGGAGGACAAAAATGACCTAAATATTCAACCAATGACACAAAATCACTTATTGGATGCACAAGATTGGTTTAAAACCCTAATTTGATTAAAATAAGGCCAGGGAAAGAATGACCTAAATGTTCAACTAATGACACAAACACACCTATTGGATGCACAAGATTGGTTAAAAACCCTAATTGGAGTAGAATAAGCCTAGGGAGGACGAAAATGACCTAAATATTCAACCAATGACACAAAATTACTTATTGGATGCACAAGATTGGTAAAAAACCCTAATTGGATTAGAATAAGCCTAGGAAGGATGCAAACGACCTAAATGTTAAACCAATGACTTAAACGCAATTATTGAACGTACAAGATTGGTTAAAACCCCTAATTGGATTAGAATAAGCCTAGGGAGGATGAAAATGACCTAAATGTTCAACCAATGACCTAAAATCACTTATTAGATGCACAAGATTGGTTAAAAACCCTAATTGGGTTAGAATAAGCTTAGGGAGGACGAAAATGACCCAAATGTTCATCCAATGACACAAAATAACTTATTGGATGCAAAAGATTGGTTAAAAACCCTAATTGGATTAGAATAAGCCTAGGGAGGAATAAAATGATCTAAATGTTCAACCAATGACACAAAATCACTTATTGGAAGAAAAAGATTGGTTAAAAACCCTAATTGGATTAGAATAAGCCTAGGAAGGACAAATATGACCTAAATGTTCAACCAATGACACAAAATCACTTATTATATGCACAAGATTCGTTAAAAACCCTAATTGGATTAGGATAAGCTTAGGGAGGTCGAAAATGACCTAAATGTTCAACCAATGACACAAAATCACTTATTGGATGCACAAGATTGGTTAAAAACCTTAATATGATTAGAATAAGCCTAGGGAGGACGAGAATGACCTAAATGTGCAACCAATGACCCAAAATCACTTATTATATGCACAAGATTGGTTAAAAACCCTAATTGGATTAGAATAAGCCTAGGGAGGACGAAAATGACCTAAATATGCATCCAATGACACAAAATCACTTATTGGATGCACAAGATTGGTTAAAAACCCTAATTGGATTATAATAAGCCGAAGGATGACGAAAATGACCTAAATGTTCAACCAATGACACAAAATCACTTATAGGATGCACAAGATTGGTTAAAAACCCTAATTTGATTAGAATATGCCTAGGGAGGACGAGAATGACTTAAATGTTCAACCAATGACACGAATGCACTTATTAGATGCACAAGATTGGTTAAAAACCCTAATTGGGTTAGAATAAGCCTAGGGAGGACGAAAATGACCTAAATGTTCAACCATTGACACAAAATCACTTATTGGTTGCATTAGATTGGTTAAAACCCCGAATTGGATTAGAATAAGCCTATGGAGAACGAAAATGACCTAAATGTTCAACCAATTGCACAACATCACTTATTGGATGCAAAAAATTGGTTAAAAACCCCAATTGGATTAGAATAAGCCTATGGAGGACGAAAATGACCTAAATGTCCAACAAATGACACAACATCACTTATTGGATGCACAAGATTGGTTAAAACCCCTAATTGGATTAGAATAAGCCGAAGGATGACGAAAATGTCCTAAATGTTAAACCAATGTCACAAAATCACTTATTGGATGCAAAAGATTGGTTAAAAACTCTAATTGGATTAAAATAAGCCTTGGAAGACAGAAAATTACCTAAATGTTCAACAATTGACAAAAAATCACTTATTGGATGAAAAAGATTGGTTAAAAACCCTAATTGGATTAGAATAAGCCTAGGAAGGACGTATATGACCTAAATGTTCAACCAATGACACAAATTCACTTATTGGATGCACAAGATTGTTTAAAATCCCTAATTGGATTAGAATAAGCCTAAGGAGGATGAAAATGACCTAAATGTTCAACCAATGAAACAAAATCACTTATTGGATGCACAAGATTTGCTAAAAACCTTAATTGGATTAAGATAAGCCTAGGGAGGGCGAAAATGACCTAAATGTTCAACCAATGACACAAATGCACTTATTGGATGCACAAGATTGGTTAAAAACCCTAATTGGATTAGAATAAGCCTAGGGAGGATTAAAATGACCTAAATGTTCAACCAATTACACAAAATCACTTATGATATGCACAAGATTGGTTAAAAACCCTAATTGGATTAGGATAAGGTTAGGGAGGACGAAAATGACCTAAATGTTCAACCAAAGACACAAAATCACTTATTGGATGCACAAGATTGGTTAAAAACCTTAATATGATTAGAATAAGCCAAGGGAGGACGAGAATGACCTAAATGTGCAACCAATGACCCAAAATCACTTATTATATGCACAAGATTGGTTAAAAACCCTAATTGGATTAGAATAAGCCTAGGGAGGACGAAAATGACCTAAATGTGCAACCAATGACACAAAATCACATATTATATGCACAAGATTGGTTAAAAACCCAAATTTGATTAGAATAAGCCTAGAGAGGAAGAAAATGACTTAAATGTTCATCCAATGACACAAAATAACTTATTGGATGCAAAAGATTGGTTAAAAACCCTAATTGGATTAGAATAAGCCTAGGGAGGACGAATATGACCTAAATGTTCAACCAATGACACAAAATCACTTATTGGATGCACAAGATTGGATAAAAACTTTAATTAGATTATTATAAGCCTAGGGAGGACGAAAATGACCTAAATGTTCAACCAATGACACAAACACACTTATTGGATGCACAAGATTGGTTAAATATCCTTATTGGTTTAGAATAAGCCTAGGGAGGACAAAAATGACCTAAATATTCAACCAATGACACAAAATCACTTATTGGATGCACAAGATTGGTTTAAAACCCTAATTTGATTAAAATAAGGCCAGGGAAAAAATGACCTAAATGTTCAACTAATGACACAAACACACCTATTGGATGCACAAGATTGGTTAAAAACCCTAATTGGAGTAGAATAAGCCTAGGGAGGACGAAAATGACCTAAATATTCAACCAATGACACAAAATTACTTATTGGATGCACAAGATTGGTAAAAAACCCTAATTGGATTAGAATAAGCCTAGGAAGGATGCAAACGACCTAAATGTTAAACCAATGACACAAACGCAATTATTGAACGTACAAGATTGGTTAAAACCCCTAATTGCATTAGAATAAGCCTAGGGAGGATGAAAATGACCTAAATGTTCAACCAATGACCTAAAATCACTTATTAGATGCACAAGATTGGTTAAAAACCCTAATTGGGTTAGAATAAGCTTAGGGAGGACGAAAATGACCCAAATGTTCATCCAATGACACAAAATAACTTATTGGATGCAAAAGATTGGTTAAAAACCCTAATTGGATTAGAATAAGCCTAGGGAGGAATAAAATGATCTAAATGTTCAACCAATGACACAAAATCACTTATTGGAAGAAAAAGATTGGTTAAAAACCCTAATTGGATTAGAATAAGCCTAGGAAGGACAAATATGACCTAAATGTTCAACCAATGACACAAAATCACTTATTATATGCACAAGATTCGTTAAAAACCCTAATTGGATTAGGATAAGCTTAGGGAGGTCGAAAATGACCTAAATGTTCAACCAATGACACAAAATCACTTATTGGATGCACAAGATTGGTTAAAAACCTTAATATGATTAGAATAAGCCTAGGGAGGACGAGAATGACCTAAATGTGCAACCAATGACCCAAAATCACTTATTATATGCACAAGATTGGTTAAAAACCCTAATTGGATTAGAATAAGCCTAGGGAGGACGAAAATGACCTAAATATGCATCCAATGACACAAAATCACTTATTGGATGCACAAGATTGGTTAAAAACCCTAATTGGATTATAATAAGCCGAAGGATGACGAAAATGACCTAAATGTTCAACCAATGACACAAAATCACTTATAGGATGCACAAGATTGGTTAAAAACCCTAATTGGATTAGAATATGCCTAGGGAGGACGAGAATGACCTAAATGTTCAACCAAAGACACAAAATCACTTATTGGATGCACAAGATTGGTTAAAAACCTTAATATGATTAGAATAAGCCAAGGGAGGACGAGAATGACCTAAATGTGCAACCAATGACCCAAAATCACTTATTATATGCACAAGATTGGTTAAAAATCCTAATTGGATTAGAATAAGCCTAGGGAGGACGAAAATGACTTAAATGTGCAACCAATGACACAAAATCACATATTATATGCACAAGATTGGTTAAAAACCCTAATTTGATTAGAATAAGCCTAGAGAGGAAGAAAATGACTTAAATGTTAATCCAATGACACAAAATAACTTATTGGATGCAAAAGATTGGTTAAAAACCCTAATTGGATTAGAATAAGCCTAAAGAGGACGAATATGACCTAAATGTTCAACCAATGACACAAAATCACTTATTGGATGCACAAGATTGGATAAAAACTTTAATTAGATTATTATAAGCCTAGGGAGGACGAAAATGACCTAAATGTTCAACCAATGACACAAACACACTTATTGGATGCACAAGATTGGTTAAATATCCTTATTGGTTTAGAATAAGCCTAGGGAGGACAAAAATGACCTAAATATTCAACCAATGACACAAAATCACTTATTGGATGCACAAGATTGGTTTAAAACCCTAATTTGATTAAAATAAGGCCAGGGAAAGAATGACCTAAATGTTCAACTAATGACACAAACACACCTATTGGATGCACAGGATTGGTTAAAAACCCTAATTGGAGTAGAATAAGCCTAGGGAGGACGAAAATGACCTAAATATTCAACCAATGACACAAAGTTACTTATTGGATGCCCAAGATTGGTAAAAAACCCTAATTGGATTAGAATAAGCCTATGAAGGATGCAAACGACCTAAATGTTAAACCAATGACACAAACGCAATTATTGAACGTACAAGATTGGTTAAAACCCCTAATTGCATTAGAATAAGCCTAGGGAGGATGAAAATGACCTAAATGTTCAACCAATGACCTAAAATCACTTATTAGATGCACAAGATTGGTTAAAAACCCTAATTGGGTTAGAATAAGCTTAGGGAGGACGAAAATGACCCAAATGTTCATCCAATGACACAAAATAACTTATTGGATGCAAAAGATTGGTTAAAAACCCTAATTGGATTAGAATAAGCCTAGGGAGGAATAAAATGATCTAAATGTTCAACCAATGACACAAAATCACTTATTGGAAGAAAAAGATTGGTTAAAAACCCTAATTGGATTAGAATAAGCCTAGGAAGGACAAATATGACCTAAATGTTCAACCAATGACACAAAATCACTTATTATATGCACAAGATTCGTTAAAAACCCTAATTGGATTAGGATAAGCTTAGGGAGGTCGAAAATGACCTAAATGTTCAACCAATGACACAAAATCACTTATTGGATGCACAAGATTGGTTAAAAACCTTAATATGATTAGAATAAGCCTAGGGAGGACGAGAATGACCTAAATGTGCAACCAATGACCCAAAATCACTTATTATATGCACAACATTGGTTAAAAACCCTAATTGGATTAGAATAAGCCTAGGGAGGACGAAAATGACCTAAATATGCATCCAATGACACAAAATCACTTATTGGATGCACAAGATTGGTTAAAAACCCTAATTGGATTATAATAAGCCGAAGGATGACGAAAATGACCTAAATGTTCAACCAATGACACAAAATCACTTATAGGATGCACAAGATTGGTTAAAAACCCTAATTGGATTAGAATATGCCTAGGGAGGACGAGAATGACCTAAATGTTCAACCAATGACACAAAATCACTTATTGGATGCACAAGATTGGATAAAAACCTTAATTAGATTATTATAAGCTTAGGGAGGTCGAAAATGACCTAAATGTTCAACCAATGACACAAAATCACTTATTGGATGCACAAGATTGGTTAAAAACCTTAATATGATTAGAATAAGCCTAGGGAGGACGAGAATGACCTAAATGTGCAACCAATGACCCAAAATCACTTATTATATGCACAAGATTGGTTAAAAACCCTAATTGGATTAGAATAAGCCTAGGGAGGACGAAAATGACCTAAATATGCATCCAATGACACAAAATCACTTATTGGATGCACAAGATTGGTTAAAAACCCTAATTGGATTATAATAAGCCGAAGGATGACGAAAATGACCTAAATGTTCAACCAATGACACAAAATCACTTATAGGATGCACAAGATTGGTTAAAAACCCTAATTGGATTAGAATATGCCTAGGGAGGACGAGAATGACCTAAATGTTCAACCAAAGACACAAAATCACTTATTGGATGCACAAGATTGGTTAAAAACCTTAATATGATTAGAATAAGCCAAGGGAGGACGAGAATGACCTAAATGTGCAACCAATGACCCAAAATCACTTATTATATGCACAAGATTGGTTAAAAATCCTAATTGGATTAGAATAAGCCTAGGGAGGACGAAAATGACTTAAATGTGCAACCAATGACACAAAATCACATATTATATGCACAAGATTGGTTAAAAACCCTAATTTGATTAGAATAAGCCTAGAGAGGAAGAAAATGACTTAAATGTTAATCCAATGACACAAAATAACTTATTGGATGCAAAAGATTGGTTAAAAACCCTAATTGGATTAGAATAAGCCTAAAGAGGACGAATATGACCTAAATGTTCAACCAATGACACAAAATCACTTATTGGATGCACAAGATTGGATAAAAACTTTAATTAGATTATTATAAGCCTAGGGAGGACGAAAATGACCTAAATGTTCAACCAATGACACAAACACACTTATTGGATGCACAAGATTGGTTAAATATCCTTATTGGTTTAGAATAAGCCTAGGGAGGACAAAAATGACCTAAATATTCAACCAATGACACAAAATCACTTATTGGATGCACAAGATTGGTTTAAAACCCTAATTTGATTAAAATAAGGCCAGGGAAAAAATGACCTAAATGTTCAACTAATGACACAAACACACCTATTGGATGCACAAGATTGGTTAAAAACCCTAATTGGAGTAGAATAAGCCTAGGGAGGACGAAAATGACCTAAATATTCAACCAATGACACAAAATTACTTATTGGATGCACAAGATTGGTAAAAAACCCTAATTGGATTAGAATAAGCCTAGGAAGGATGCAAACGACCTAAATGTTAAACCAATGACACAAACGCAATTATTGAACGTACAAGATTGGTTAAAACCCCTAATTGCATTAGAATAAGCCTAGGGAGGATGAAAATGACCTAAATGTTCAACCAATGACCTAAAATCACTTATTAGATGCACAAGATTGGTTAAAAACCCTAATTGGGTTAGAATAAGCTTAGGGAGGACGAAAATGACCCAAATGTTCATCCAATGACACAAAATAACTTATTGGATGCAAAAGATTGGTTAAAAACCCTAATTGGATTAGAATAAGCCTAGGGAGGAATAAAATGATCTAAATGTTCAACCAATGACACAAAATCACTTATTGGAAGAAAAAGATTGGTTAAAAACCCTAATTGGATTAGAATAAGCCTAGGAAGGACAAATATGACCTAAATGTTCAACCAATGACACAAAATCACTTATTATATGCACAAGATTCGTTAAAAACCCTAATTGGATTAGGATAAGCTTAGGGAGGTCGAAAATGACCTAAATGTTCAACCAATGACACAAAATCACTTATTGGATGCACAAGATTGGTTAAAAACCTTAATATGATTAGAATAAGCCTAGGGAGGACGAGAATGACCTAAATGTGCAACCAATGACCCAAAATCACTTATTATATGCACAAGATTGGTTAAAAACCCTAATTGGATTAGAATAAGCCTAGGGAGGACGAAAATGACCTAAATATGCATCCAATGACACAAAATCACTTATTGGATGCACAAGATTGGTTAAAAACCCTAATTGGATTATAATAAGCCGAAGGATGACGAAAATGACCTAAATGTTCAACCAATGACACAAAATCACTTATAGGATGCACAAGATTGGTTAAAAACCCTAATTTGATTAGAATATGCCTAGGGAGGACGAGAATGACTTAAATGTTCAACCAATGACACGAATGCACTTATTAGATGCACAAGATTGGTTAAAAACCCTAATTGGGTTAGAATAAGCCTAGGGAGGACGAAAATGACCTAAATGTTCAACCATTGACACAAAATCACTTATTGGTTGCATTAGATTGGTTAAAACCCCGAATTGGATTAGAATAAGCCTATGGAGAACGAAAATGACCTAAATGTTCAACCAATTGCACAACATCACTTATTGGATGCAAAAAATTGGTTAAAAACCCCAATTGGATTAGAATAAGCCTATGGAGGACGAAAATGACCTAAATGTCCAACAAATGACACAACATCACTTATTGGATGCACAAGATTGGTTAAAACCCCTAATTGGATTAGAATAAGCCGAAGGATGACGAAAATGTCCTAAATGTTAAACCAATGTCACAAAATCACTTATTGGATGCAAAAGATTGGTTAAAAACTCTAATTGGATTAAAATAAGCCTTGGAAGACAGAAAATTACCTAAATGTTCAACAATTGACAAAAAATCACTTATTGGATGAAAAAGATTGGTTAAAAACCCTAATTGGATTAGAATAAGCCTAGGAAGGACGTATATGACCTAAATGTTCAACCAATGACACAAATTCACTTATTGGATGCACAAGATTGTTTAAAATCCCTAATTGGATTAGAATAAGCCTAAGGAGGATGAAAATGACCTAAATGTTCAACCAATGAAACAAAATCACTTATTGGATGCACAAGATTTGCTAAAAACCTTAATTGGATTAAGATAAGCCTAGGGAGGGCGAAAATGACCTAAATGTTCAACCAATGACACAAATGCACTTATTGGATGCACAAGATTGGTTAAAAACCCTAATTGGATTAGAATAAGCCTAGATAGGATTAAAATGACCTAAATGTTCAACCAACGTCACAAAATCACTTATTGGATGCACAAGACTGGTTAAAAATCTTAATTGGATTAGAATAAGCCTAGGGAGGACGAAAAGGACCTAAATGTTCAACCAATGACACAAAATCACTTATTGGATGCACAAGATTGGTAAAAAACCATAATTGGATTAGAATAAGACTAGGAAGGATGCAAATGACCTAAATGTTCAACCAATGACAAAAACGCACTTATTGGATGCACAAGATTTGTCAAACACCCTAATGGAATTAGAATAAGATTAGAGAGGACGAAAATGACCTAAATATTCAACCAATGACACAAAATCACTTATTGGATGAAAAAGATTGGTTAAAAACCCTAATTCCATTAGAATAAGCTTGGCAAGGACGTATATGACCTAAATGTTCAACCAATGACACAAAATCACATAATATATGCACAAGATTGGTTAAAAACCCTAATTTGATTAGAATAAGCCTAGAGAGGAAGAAAATGACCTAAATGTTTATCCAATGACAAAAAATAACTTATTTGATGCAAAAGATTGGTTAAAAACCCTAATTGGATTAGAATAAGCCTAGGGAGGAAGAAAATGACCTAAATGTTCAACCAATGACACAAAATCACTTATTGGATGAAAAAGATTGGTTAAAAACCCTAATTGGATTAGAATAAGCAAAGGAAGGACGAATATGACCTAAATGTTCAACCAATGACACAAAATCACTTATTGGATGCACAAGATTAGATAAAAACCTTAATTAGATTATTATAAGCCTAGGGAGGACGAAAATGACCTAAATGTTCAACAAATGACACAAACACACTTATTGGATGCACAAGATTGGTTAAAAATCCTTATTGGATTAGAATAAGCCTAGGGAGGACCAAAATGACCTAAATATTGAACCAATGACACAAAATCACTTATTGGATGCACAAGATTGGTTAAAAACCCTAATTGGATTAAAATAAGCCCAGGGCAAAAATGACCTAAATGTTCATCCAATGACACAAACGCACTTATTGGATGCACAAGTTTGGTTAAAAACCCTAATTGGAGTAGAATAAGGCTAAGGAGGACAAAAATGACCTAAATATTCAACCAATGACACAAAATCACTTATTATATGCACAAGATTGGTTAAAAACCCTAATTGGATTAGGATAAGCGTAGGGAGGACGAAAATGACCTTAATGTTAAACCAATGACACAAAATCACTTATTGGATCCACAAGATTGGTTAAAAACCTTAATATGATTAGAATAGGCCTAGGGAGGACGAAAATGAACTAAATGTTCAACAAATGACACAACATCACTTATTGGATGCACAAGATTGGTAAAAAAACCCTAATTGGATTAGAATAAGCGTAGGGAGGACGAAAATGACCTAAATGTTCAACCAATGACACAAAATCACTTATCGGATCCACAAGATTGGTTAAAAACCTTAATATGATTAGAATAAGCCTAGGGAGGACGAAAATGACCTAAATGTTCAACAAATGACACAACATCACTTATTGGATGCACAAGATTGGTTAAAACCCCTAATTGGATTAGAATAAGCCGAATGATGACGAAAATGACCTAAATGTTAAACCAATGACACAAAATCACATATTATATGCACAAGATTGGTTAAAATCCCTAATTTGATTAGAATAAGCCTCGAGAGGAAGCAAATGACCTAAATGTTCATCCAATGACAAAAAATAACTTATTGGATGCAAAAGATTGGTTATAAACGCTAATTGAATTAAAATAAGCCTAGGGAGGAAGAAAATGACCTAAATGTTCAACCAATGACACAATATCACTTATTGGATGAAAAAGATTGGTTAAAAACCCCAATTGGATTAGAAGAAGCCTAGAAGGACGAATATGACCTAAATATTCAACCAATGACACAAAATCACTTATTGGATGCACAAGATTGGAAAAAAACCTTAATTAGATTATTTTAAGCCTAGGGAGGACGAAAATGACCTAAATGTTCAACCAATGACAGAAACACACTTATTGGATGCACAAGATTGGTTAAAAATCCTTATTGGATTAGAACAAGCCTAGGGAGGACGAAAATGACCTAAATGTTCAACCAATGACAAAAATGCACTTATTGGATGTACAAGATTGGTTAAAAACCATAATTGGATTAGAAAAAGCCTAGGGAGTACGAAAATGACCTCAATGATCAACCAATGACAAAAACGCACTTATTGGATGCACAAGATTTGTCAAACACCCTAATGGAATTAGAATAAGCCTAGAGAGGACGAAAATGACCTAAATATTCAACCAATAACACAAAATCACTTATTGGATGCACAAGATTGGTTAAAAACCCTAATTGGATTAGAATAAGCCTAGGGAGGACGAAAATGACATAAATGTGCAACCAATGACACAAATCACATAATATATGCACAAGATTGGGTAAAAACCCTAATTTGATTAGAATAAGCTTAGAGAGGAAGAAAATCACCTAAATGTTTATCCAATGACACAAAATAACTTATTTGATGCAAAAGATTGGTTAAAACCCCTAATTAGATTAGAATAAGCCGAAGGATGACGAAAATGACCTAAATGTTAAACCAATGACAAAAAATCACTTATTGGATGCAAAAGATTGGTTAAAAACCCTAATTGGATTAGAATAAGCCTAGGGAGGAAGAAAATGACCTAAATGTTCAACCAATGACACAAAATCACTTATTGGATGAAAAAGATTGGTTAAAAACCCTAATT
>JBBPBQ010000008.1:24063587-24160019 GCA_037974755.1 Cicer yamashitae | reverse complement strand
AAAATCACTTACTGGATGAAAAAGATTGGTTAAAAACCCTAATTGGATAAGAATAAGCCTAGGAAGGACGAATATGACCTAAATGTTCAACCAATGACACAAAATCACTTATTGGATGCACAAGATTAGATAAAAACCTTAATTAGATTATTATAAGCCTAGGGAGGACGAAAATGACCTAAATTTTCAACCAATGACACAAACACACTTATTGGATGCACAAGATTGGTTAAAAATCCTTATTGGATTAGAATAAGCCTAGGGAGGACCAAAATGACCTAAATATTGAACCAATGACAAAAATGCACTTATTGGATGTACAAGATTGGTTAAAAACCATAATTGGATTAGAAAAAGCCTAGGGAGTACGAAAATGACCTCAATGATCAACCAATGACAAAAACGCACTTATTGGATGCACAAGATTTGTCAAACACCCTAATGGAATTAGAATAAGCCTAGAGAGGACGAAAATGACCTAAATATTCAACCAATAACACAAAATCACTTATTGGATGCACAAGATTGGTTAAAAACCCTAATTGGATTAGAATAAGCCTAGGGAGGACGAAAATGACATAAATGTGCAACCAATGACACAAATCACATAATATATGCACAAGATTGGGTAAAAACCCTAATTTGATTAGAATAAGCTTAGAGAGGAAGAAAATCACCTAAATGTTTATCCAATGACACAAAATAACTTATTTGATGCAAAAGATTGGTTAAAACCCCTAATTAGATTAGAATAAGCCGAAGGATGACGAAAATGACCTAAATGTTAAACCAATGACAAAAAATCACTTATTGGATGCAAAAGATTGGTTAAAAACCCTAATTGGATTAGAATAAGCCTAGGGAGGAAGAAAATGACCTAAATGTTCAACCAATGACACAAAATCACTTATTGGATGAAAAAGATTGGTTAAAAACCCTAATTCCATTAGAATAAGCCTGGCAAGAACGTATATGACCTAAATGTTCAACCAATGACACAAAATCACATAATATATGCACAAGATTGGTTAAAAACCCTAATTTGATTAGAATAAGCCTAGAGAGGAAGAAAATGACCTAAATGTTCATCCAATGACACAAAATAACTTATTTGATGCAAAAGATTGGTTAAAAACCCTAATTGGATTAGAATAAGCCTAGGGAGGAAGAAAATCACCTAAATGTTCAACCAATGACACAAAATCACTTACTGGATGAAAAAGATTGGTTAAAAACCCTAATTGGATAAGAATAAGCCTAGGAAGGACGAATATGACCTAAATGTTCAACCAATGACACAAAATCACTTATTGGATGCACAAGATTAGATAAAAACCTTAATTAGATTATTATAAGCCTAGGGAGGACGAAAATGACCTAAATTTTCAACCAATGACACAAACACACTTATTGGATGCACAAGATTGGTTAAAAATCCTTATTGGATTAGAATAAGCCTAGGGAGGACCAAAATGACCTAAATATTGAACCAATGACACAAAATCACTTATTGGATGCACAAGATTGGTTAAAAACCCTAATTGGATTAAAATAAGCCCAGGGCAAAAATGACCTAAATGTTCATCCAATGACACAAACACACTTATTGGATGCACAAGTTTGGTTAAAAACCCTAATTGGAGTAGAATAAGGCTAAGGAGGACAAAAATGACCTAAATATTCAACCAATGACACAAAATCACTTATTATATGCACAAGATTGGTTAAAAACCCTAATTGGATTAGGATAAGCGTAGGGAGGACGAAAATGACCTTAATGTTAAACCAATGACACAAAATCACTTATTGGATCCACAAGATTGGTTAAAAACCTTAATATGATTAGAATAAGCCTAGGGAGGACGAAAATGACCTAAATGTTCAACAAATGACACAACATCATTTATTGGACGAACAAGATTGGTAAAAAAAACCCTAATTGGATTAATATAAGCGTAGGGAGGACGAAAATGACCTAAATGTTCAACCAATGACACAAAATCACTTATTGGATCCACAAGATTGGTTAAAAACCTTAATATGATTAGAATAAGCCTAGGGAGGACGAAAATGACCTAAATGTTCAACAAATGACACAACATCACTTATTGGATGCACAAGATTGGTTAAAACCCCTAATTGGATTAGAATAAGCCGAAGGATGACGAAAATGACCTAAATGTTAAACCAATGACACAAAATCACATATTATATGCACAAGATTGGTTAAAATCCCTAATTTGATTAGAATAAGCCTCGAGAGGAAGCAAATGACCTAAATGTTCATCCAATGACAAAAAATAACTTATTGGATGCAAAAGATTGGATATAAACCCTAATTGGATTAAAATAAGCCTAGGGAGGAAGAAAATGACCTAAATGTTCAACCAATGACACAATATCACTTATTGGATGAAAAAGATTGGTTAAAAACCCCAATTGGATTAGAAGAAGCCTAGAAGGACGAATGTGACCTAAATGTTCAACCAATAACACAAAATCACTTATTATATGCACAAGATTGGTTAAAAACCCTAATTGGATTAGGATAAGCCTAGGGAGGACGAAAATGACCTAAATGTTCAACCAATGACACAAAATCACTTATTGGATGCACAAGAATGGATAAAAACCTTAATTAGATTATTTTAAGCCTAGGGAGGACGAAAATGACCTAAATTTTCAACCAATGACAGAAACACACTTATTGGATGCACAAGATTGGTTAAAAATCCTTATTGGATTAGAACAAGCCTAGGGAGGACGAAAATGACCTAAATGTTCAACCAATGACAAAAATGCACTTATTGGATGTACAAGATTGGTTAAAACCATAATTGGATTAGAAAAAGCCTAGGGAGTACGAAAATGACCTAAATGTTCAACCAATGACAAAAACGCACTTATTGGATGCACAAGATTTGTCAAACACCCTAATGGAATTAGAATAAGCCTAGAGAGGACGAAAATGACCTAAATATTCAACCAATAACACAAAATCACTTATTGGATGCACAAGATTCGTTAAAAACCCTAATTGGATTAGAATAAGCCTAGGGAGGACGAAAATGACATAAATGTGCAACCAATGACACAAATCACATAATATATGCACAAGATTGGGTAAAAACCCTAATTTGATTAGAATAAGCCTAGAGAGGAAGAAAATCACCTAAATGTTTATCCAATGACACAAAATAACTTATTTGATGCAAAAGATTGGTTAAAACCCCTAATTAGATTAGAATAAGCCGAAGGATGACGAAAATGACCTAAATGTTAAACCAATGACAAAAAATCACTTATTGGATGCAAAAGATTGGTTAAAAACCCTAATTGGATTAGAATAAGCCTAGGGAGGAAGAAAATGACCTAAATGTTCAACAAATGACACAACATCACTTATTGGATGCACAAGATTGGTAAAAAAACCCTAATTGGATTAGAATAAGCGTAGGGAGGACGAAAATGACCTAAATGTTCAACCAATGACACAAAATCACTTATTGGATCCACAAGATTGGTTAAAAACCTTAATATGATTAGAATAAGCCTAGGGAGGACGAAAATGACCTAAATGTTCAACAAATGACACAACATCACTTATTGGATGCACAAGATTGGTTAAAACCCCTAATTGGATTAGAATAAGCCGAAGGATGACGAAAATGACCTAAATGTTAAACCAATGACACAAAATCACATATTATATGCACAAGATTGGTTAAAATCCCTAATTTGATTAGCATAAGCCTCGAGAGGAAGGAAATGACCTAAATGTTCATCCAATGACAAAAAATAACTTATTGGATGCAAAAGATTGGTTATAAACCCTAATTGGATTAAAATAAGCCTAGGGAGGAAGAAAATGACCTAAATGTTCAACCAATGACACAATATCACTTATTGGATGAAAAAGATTGGTTAAAAACCCCAATTGGATTAGAAGAAGCCTAGAAGGACGAATATGACCTAAATGTTCAACCAATGACACAAAATCACTTATTATATGCACAAGTTTGGTTAAAAACCCTAATTGTATTAGGATAAGCCTAGGGAGGACGAAAATGACCTAAATGTTCAACCAATGACACAAAATCAGTTATTGGATCGACAAGATTGGTTAAAAACCTTAATATGATTAGAATAAGCCTAGGGAGGACGAGAATGACCTAAATGTGCAACCAATGACCCAAAATCATTTATTATATGCACAAGATTGGTTAAAAACCCTAATTGGATTAGAATAAGCCTAGGGAGGACGAAAATGACCTAAATGTGCAACCAATGACACAAAATCACATATTATATGCACAAGATTGGTTAAAAACCCTAATTTGATTAGAATAAGCCTAGAGAGGACGCAAATGACCAAAATGTTCATCCAATGACACAAAATAACTTATTGGATGCAAAAGATTGGTTAAAAACCCTAATTGGATTAAAATAAGCCTAGGGAGGAAGAAAATGACCTAAATGTTCAACCAATGACACAAAATCACTTATTGGATGAAAAAGATTGGTTAAAAACCCTAATTGGATTAGAATAACCCTAGGAAGGATGAATATGACCTAAATGTTCAACCAATGACACAAAATCACTTATTATATGCACAAGATTGGTTAAAAACCCTAATTGGATTAGGATAAGCTTAGGGAGGACGAAAATGACCTAAATGTTCAACCAATGACACAAAATCAGTTATTGGATCCACAAGATTGGTTAAAAACCTTAATATGATTAGAATAAGCCTAGGGAGGACGAGAATGACCTAAATGTGCAACCAATGACCCAAAATCATTTATTATATGCACAAGATTGGTTAAAAACCCTAATTGGATTAGGATAAGCGTAGAGAGGACGAAAATGACCTAAATGTTCCACCAATGACACAAAATCACTTATTGTATCCACAAGATTGGTTAAAAACCTTAATATGATTAGAATAAGCCTAGAGAGGAAGCAAATGACCTAAATGTTCAACCAATGACACAAAATCACTTATTGGATGAAAAAGATTGGTTAAAAACCCCAATTCGATTAGAATAAGCCTAGAAGGACGAATATGACCTAAATGTTCAACCAATGACACAAAATCACTTATTATATGCACAAGATTGGTTAAAAACCCTAATTGGATTAGGATAAGCGTTGGGAGGACGAAAATGACCTTAATGTTAAACCAATAACACAAAATCACTTATTGGATCCACAAGATTGTTTAAAAACCTTAATATGATTAGAATAAGCCTAGGGAGGACGAAAATGACCTAAATGTTCAACAAATGACACAACATCACTTATTGGATGCACAAGATTGGTAAAAAAACCCAAATTGGATTAGAATAAGCGTAGGGAGCACGAAAATGACCTAAATGTTCAACAATGACACGAAATCACTTATTGTATCCACAAGATTGGTTAAAAACCTTAATATGATTAGAATAAGCCTAGAGAGGACGAAAATGACCTAAATGTTCAACCAATGACACAACATCACTTATTGGATGCACAAGATTGGTTAAAACCCCTAATTGGATTAGAATAAGCCGAAGGATGACGAAAATGACCTAAATGTTAAACCAATGACACAAAATAACTTATTGGATGCAAAAGATTGGTTAAAAACACTAATTGGATTAGAATAAGCCTAGGGAGGAAGAAAATGACCTAAATGTTCAACCAATGACACAATATCACTTATTGGATGAAAAAGATTGGTTAAAAACCCTAATTGGATTAGAATAAGCCTAGAAGGACGAATATGACCTAAATGTTCAACCAATGACACAAAATCAATTATTATATGCACAAGATTGATTAAAAACCCTAATTGGATTAGGATAAGCTTAGGGAGGACGAAAATGACCTAAATGTTCAACCAATGACACAAAATCACTTATTGGATCCACAAGATTGGTTAAAAACCTTAATATGATTAGAATAAGCCTAGGGAGGACGAGAATGACCTAAATGTGCAACCAATGACCCAAAATCACTTATTATATGCACAAGATTGGTTAAAAACCCTAATTGGATTAGAATAAGCCTAGGGAGGACGAAAATGACCTAAATGTGCAACCAATGACACAAAATCACATATTATATGCACAAGATTGGTTAAAAACCCTAATTTGATTAGAATAAGCCTAGAGAGGAAGCAAATGACCTAAATGTTCTTCGAATGACACAAAATAACTTATTGGATGCAAAAGATTGGTTAAAAACCCTAATTGGATTAGAATAAGCTTAGGGAGGAAGAAAATGACCTAAATGTTCAACCAATGACACAAAATCAATTATTGGATGAAAAAGATTGGTTAAAACCCCTAATTGGATTAGAATAAGCCTAGGAAGGACGAATATGACCTAAATGTTCAACCAATGACACAAAATCACTTATTATATGCACAAGATTGGTTAAAAACCCTAATTGGATTAGGATAAGCTTAGGGAGGACGAAAATGACCTAAATGTTCAACCAATGACACAAAATCAGTTATTGGATCCACAAGATTGGTTAAAAACCTTAATATGATTAGAATAAGCCTAGGGAGGACGAGAATGACCTAAATGTGCATCCAATGACACAAAATCACATATTATATGCACAAGATTGGGTAAAATACCTAATTTGATTAGAATAAGCCTAGAGAGGAAGCAAATGACCTAAATGTTCATCCAATGTCACAAAATAACTTATTGGATGCAAATGATTGGTTAAAAACCCTAATTGGATTAGAATAAGCCTAGGGAGGAAGAAAATGACCTAAATGTTCAACAAATGACACAAAATCACTTATTGGATGAAAAAGATTGGTTAAAAACCCTAATTGGATTAGAATAAGCCTAGAAGGACGAATATAACCTAAATGTTCAACCAATGACACAAAACCACTTATTATATGCACAAGATTTGTTAAAAACCCTAATTGGATTAGGATAAGCTTAGGGAGGACGAAAATGACCTAAATGTTCAACCAATGACACAAAATCACTTATTGGATCCACAAGATTGGTTAAAAACCTTAATATGATTAGAATAAGCCTAGGGAGGACGAGAATGACCTAAATGTGCAACCAATGACCCAAAATCACTTATTATATGCACAAGATTGGTTAAAAACCCTAATTGGATTAGAATAAGCCTAGGGAGGACGAAAATGACCTAAATGTGCAACCAATGACACAAAATCACATATTATATGCACAAGATTGGTTAAAAACCCTAATTTGATTAGAATAAGCCTAGAGAGGAAGCAAATGACCTAAATGTTCTTCGAATGACACAAAATAACTTATTGGATGCAAAAGATTGGTTAAAAACCCTAATTGGATTAGAATAAGCTTAGGGAGGAAGAAAATGACCTAAATGTTCAACCAATGACACAAAATCAATTATTGGATGAAAAAGATTGGTTAAAACCCCTAATTGGATTAGAATAAGCCTAGGAAGGACGAATATGACCTAAATGTTCAACCAATGACACAAAATCACTTATTATATGCACAAGATTGGTTAAAAACCCTAATTGGATTAGGATAAGCTTAGGGAGGACGAAAATGACCTAAATGTTCAACCAATGACACAAAATCAGTTATTGGATCCACAAGATTGGTTAAAAACCTTAATATGATTAGAATAAGCCTAGGGAGGACGAGAATGACCTAAATGTGCAACCAATGACCCAAAATCATTTATTATATGCCCAAGATTGGTTAAAAACCCTAATTGGATTAGAATAAGCCTAGGGAGGACGAAAATGACCTAAATGTGCAACCAATGACACAAAATCACATATTATATGCACAAGATTGGTTAAAAACCCTAATTTGATTAGAATAAGCCTAGAGAGGACGCAAATGACCAAAATGTTCATTCAATGACACAAAATAACTTATTGGATGCAAAAGATTGGTTAAAAACCCTAATTGGATTAAAATAAGCCTAGGGAGGAAGAAAATGACCTAAATGTTCAACCAATGACCCAAAATCACTTATTGGATGAAAAAGATTGGTTAAAAACCCTAATTGGATTAGAATAACCCTAGGAAGGATGAATATGACCTAAATGTTCAACCAATGACACGAAATCACTTATTATATGCACAAGATTGGTTAAAAACCCTAATTGGATTAGGATAAGCGTAGAGAGGACGAAAATGACCTAAATGTTCCACCAATGACACAAAATCACTTATTGTATCCACAAGATTGGTTAAAAACCTTAATATGATTAGAATAAGCCTAGAGAGGAAGCAAATGACCTAAATGTTCAACCAATGACACAAAATCACTTATTGGATGAAAAAGATTGGTTAAAAACCCCAATTCGATTAGAATAAGCCTAGAAGGACGAATATGACCTAAATGTTCAACCAATGACACAAAATCACTTATTATATGCACAAGATTGGTTAAAAACCCTAATTGGATTAGGATAAGCGTTGGGAGGACGAAAATGACCTTAATGTTAAACCAATAACACAAAATCACTTATTGGATCCACAAGATTGTTTAAAAACCTTAATATGATTAGAATAAGCCTAGGGAGGACGAAAATGACCTAAATGTTCAACAAATGACACAACATCACTTATTGGATGCACAAGATTGGTAAAAAAACCCAAATTGGATTAGAATAAGCGTAGGGAGCACGAAAATGACCTAAATGTTCAACAATGACACGAAATCACTTATTGTATCCACAAGATTGGTTAAAAACCTTAATATGATTAGAATAAGCCTAGAGAGGACGAAAATGACCTAAATGTTCAACCAATGACACAACATCACTTATTGGATGCACAAGATTGGTTAAAACCCCTAATTGGATTAGAATAAGCCGAAGGATGACGAAAATGACCTAAATGTTAAACCAATGACACAAAATAACTTATTGGATGCAAAAGATTGGTTAAAAACACTAATTGGATTAGAATAAGCCTAGGGAGGAAGAAAATGACCTAAATGTTCAACCAATGACACAATATCACTTATTGGATGAAAAAGATTGGTTAAAAACCCTAATTGGATTAGAATAAGCCTAGAAGGACGAATATGACCTAAATGTTCAACCAATGACACAATATCACTTATTGGATGAAAAAGATTGGTTAAAAACCCTAATTGGAATAGAATAAGCCTAGAAGGACGAATATAACCTAAATGTTCAACCAACGACACAAAACCACTTATTATATGCACAAGATTGGTTAAAAACACTAATTGGATTAGAATAAGCCTAGGGAGGACGAAAATGACCTAAATGTGCAACCAATGACACAAAATCACATATTATATGCACAAGATTGATTAAAAACCCTAATTTGATTAGAATAAGCCTAGAGAGGAAGCAAATGAACTAAATATTCATCCAATGACACAAAATAACTTATTGGATGCAAAAGATTGGTTAAAAACCCTAATTGGATTACAATAAGCCTAGGGAGGAAGAAAATGACCTAAATGTTCAACCAATGACACAAAATCACTTATTGGATGAAAAAGATTGGTTAAAACCCCTAATTGGATTAGAATAAGCCTAGGAAGGACGAATATGATCTAAATGTTCAACCAATGACACAAAATCACTTATTATATGCACAAGATTGGTTAAAAACCCTAATTGGATTAGGATAAGCGTAGAGAGGACGAAAATGACCTAAATGTTCCACCAATGACACAAAATCACTTATTGTATCCACAAGATTGGTTAAAAACCTTAATATGATTAGACTAAGCCTAGGGAGGACGAAAATGACCTAAATGTTCAACAAATGACACAACATCACTTATTGGATGCACAAAATTGGTTAAAACCCCTAATTGGATTAGAATAAGCCGAAGGATGACGAAAATGACCTAAATGTTAAACCAATGACACAAAATCACTTATTGGATGCAAAAGATTGGTTAAAAACCCTAATTGGATTAAAATAACCCTAGGAAGACGAAAATGTCCTAAAAGTTCATCCAATGGCACAAAATAACTTATTGGATGCAAAAGATTGGTTAAAAACCCTAATTGGATTAAAATAAGCCTAGGGTGGAACAAAATGACCTAAATGTTCAACCAATGACACAATATCACTTATTGGATGAAAAAGATTGGTTAAAAACCCTAATTGGATTAGAATAAGCCTAGAAGGACGAATATGACCTAAATGTTCAACCAATGACACAAAATCAATTATTATATGCACAAGATTGATTAAAAACCCTAATTGGATTAGGATAAGCTTAGGGAGGACGAAAATGACCTAAATGTTCAACCAATGACACAAAATCACTTATTGGATCCACAAGATTGGTTAAAAACCTTAATATGATTAGAATAAGCCTAGGGAGGACGAAAATGACCTAAATGTGCAACCAATGACCCAAAATCACTTATTATATGCACAAGATTGGTTAAAAACCCTAATTGGATTAGGATAAGCTTAGGGAGGAAGCAAATGAACTAAATGTTCATCCAATGACACAAAATAACTTATTGGATGCAAAAGATTGGTTAAAAACCCTAATTGGATTACAATAAGCCTAGGGAGGAAGAAAATGACCTAAATGTTCAACCAATGACACAAAATCACTTATTGGATGAAAAAGATTTGTTAAAACCCCTAATTGGATTAGAATAAGCCTAGGAAGGACGAATATGATCTAAATGATCAACCAATGACACAAAATCACTTATTATATGCACAAGATTTGTTAAAAACCCTAATTGGATTAGGATAAGCGTAGGGAGGACGAAAATGACCTAAATGTTCAACCAATGACTCAAAATCACTTATTGGATCCACAAGATTGGTTAAAAACCTTAATATGATTAGGATAAGCCTAGGGAGGACGAGAATGACCTGAATGTGCAACCAATGACACAAAATCACATATTATATGCACAAGATTGGTTAAAAACCCTAATTTGATTAGAATAAGCCTAGAGAGGAAGCAAATGAACTAAATGTTCATCCAATGACACAAAATAACTTATTGGATGCAAAAGATTGGTTAAAAACCCTAATTGGATTACAATAAGCCTAGGGAGGAAGAAAATGACCTAAATGTTCAACCAATGACACAAAATCACTTATTGGATGAAAAAGATTTGTTAAAACCCCTAATTGGATTAGAATAAGCCTAGGAAGGACGAATATGATCTAAATGTTCAACCAATGACACAAAATCACTTATTATATGCACAAGATTTGTTAAAAACCCTAATTGGATTAGGATAAGCGTAGGGAGGACGAAAATGACCTAAATGTTCAACCAATGACTCAAAATCACTTATTGGATCCACAAGATTGGTTAAAAACCTTAATATGATTAGGATAAGCCTACGGAGGACGAGAATGACCTGAATGTGCAACCAATGACACAAAATCACATATTATATGCACAAGATTGGTTAAAAACCCTAATTTGATTAGAATAAGCCTAGAGAGGAAGCAAATGAACTAAATGTTCATCCAATGACACAAAATAACTTATTGGATGCAAAAGATTGGTTAAAAACCCTAATTGGATTACAATAAGCCTAGGGAGGAAGAAAATGACCTAAATGTTCAACCAATGACACAAAATCACTTATTGGATGAAAAAGATTGGTTAAAACCCCTAATTGGATTAGAATAAGCCTAGGAAGAACGAATATGATCTAAATGTTCAACCAATGACACAAAATCACTTATTATATGCACAAGATTGGTTAAAAACCCTAATTGGATTAGGATAAGCATAGGGAGGACGAAAATAACCTAAATGTTCCACCAATGACACAAAATCACTTATTGGATCCACAAGATTGGTTAAAAACCTTAAGATGATTAGAATAAGCCTAGGGAGGACGAAACAACCTAAATGTTCAACAAATGACACAACATCACTTATTGGATGCACAAAATTGGTTAAAACCCCTAATTGGATTAGAATAAGCCTAGAGAGGAAGCAAATGACCTAAATGTTAAACCAATGACAAAAAATCACTTATTGGATGCACAAGATTGGTTAAAAACCCTAATTGGATTAAAATAAGTCTAGGGAGGAAGAAAATGACCTAAATGTTCAACCAATGACACAATATCAGTTATTGGATGAAAAAGATTGGTTAAAACCCCTACTTGTATTAGAATAAGCCGAAGGATGACGAAAATGACCTAAATGTTAAACCAATGACACAAAATCACTTGTTGGATGCAAAAGATTGGTTAAAAACCCTAATTGGATTAAAATAAGCCTAGGAAGACGAAAATGACCTAAATGTTCATCCAATGACACAAAATAACTTATGGGATGCACAAGATTGGTTAAAAACCCTAATTGGAATAGTATAAGCCTAGGGAGGACGAAAATGACCTAAATATTCAACCAATGACACAAAATCACTTATTGGATGCACAAGACTGGTTAAAAATCATAATTGGATTAGAATAAGCCTAGGGAGGACGAAAACGACCTAAATGTTCAACCAATGACACAAAATCACTTATTGGATGCACAAGATTGGTAAAAAACCCTAATTAAATTAGAATAAGCCTAGGGAGGACGCAAACGACCTAAATGTTAAACCAATGACACAAACGCACTTATTGGATGTACAAGATTGGTTAAAAACCATAATTGGATTAGAATAAGCCTAGGGAGGACGAAAATAACCTAAATGTTCAACCAATGACAAAAACGCACTTATTAGATGCACAAGATTGGTCAAACACCCTAATGGAATTAGAATAAGCCTAGAGAGGACGAAAATGACCAAAATATTCAACCAATGACACAAAATCACATATTGGATGCACAAGATTGGTTAAAAACCCTAATTGGATTAGAATATGCCTAGGGAGGACGAGAATGACCTAAATGTTCAACCAATGACACAAAATCACTTATTGGATGAAAAAGATTGGTTAAAAACCCTAATTGGATTGGAATAAGCCTAGGAAGGACGAATATGACCTAAATGTTCAACCAATGACACAAAATCACTTATTGGATGCACAAGATTGAATAAAAACCTTAATTAGATTATTATAAGCCTAGGGAGGAGGAAAAAGACCTAAATGTTCAACCAATGACACAAACACACTTATTGGATGCACAAGATTGGTTAAAAACCCTTATTGGATTAGAATAAGCCTAGGGAGGACGAAAATGACCTAAATATTATACCAATGACATAAAATCACTTTTTGAATGCACAAGTATGGTTAAAAACCCTAATTGGATTAAAATAAGCCCAGGGAGGACAAAAATGACCTAAATGTTCAACCAATGACAGAAACACACTTATGGGATGCACAAGATTGGTTAAAAACCCTAATTGGAATAGAATAAGCCTAGGGAGGACGAAAATGACCTAAATATTCAACCAATGACACAAAATCACTTATTCGATGCACAAGACTAGTTAAAAATCATAATTGGATTAGAATAAGCCTAGGAAGGACGAAAATAACTTAAATGTTCAACCAATGACACAAAATCACTTATTGGATGCACAAGATTGGTAACAAACCCTAATTAAATTAGAATAAGCCTAGGGAGGACGCAAACGACCTAAATGTTAAACCAATGACACAAACGCACTTATTGGATGTACAAGATTGGTTAAAAACCATAATTGGATTAGAATAAGCCTAGGGAGGATGAAAATGACCTAAATGTTCAACCAACGACAAAAACGCACTTATTGGATGCACAAGATTGGTCAAACACCCTAATGGAATTAGAATAAGCCTAGAGAGGACGAAAATGATCTAAATATTCAACCAATGACACAAAATCACATATTGGATGCACAAGATTGGTTAAAAACCCTAATTGGATTAGAATATGCCTAGGGAGGACGAGAATGACCTAAATGTTCAACCAATGACACAAAATCACTTGTTATATCCACAAGATTGGTTAAAAACCCTAATTGGATTAGGATAAGCTTAGTGAGGACGAAAATGACCTAAATGTTCAACCAATGACATAAAATCACTTTTTGGATCCACAAGATTGGTTAAAAACCTTAATATGATTAGAATAAGCCTAGGGAGGAAGAAAATTACCTAAATGTTCAAAAAATGAGACAACATCACTTATTGGGTGCACAAGATTGGTTAAAACCACTAATTGGATTAGAATAAGCCTAGGGAGGAAGAAAATGACCTAAATGTTCAACCAATGACACAAAATCACTTATTGGATGAAAGGGATTGGTTAAAAACCCTAATTGGATTAGAATAAGCCTAGGAAGGACAAATATGACCTAAATGTTCAACCAATGACACAAAATCACTTATTGGATGCACAAGATTGGTTAAAAACCTTAATATGATTAGAATAAGCCTAGGGAGGACGAGAATAACCTAAATGTGCAACCAATGACCCAAAATCACTTATTATATGCACAAGATTGGTTAAAAACCCTAATTGGATTAGAATAAGCCTAGGGAGGACGAAAATGACCTAAATGTGCATCCAATGACACAAAATCACATATTGTATGCACAAGATTGGCTAAAAACCCTAATTTGATTAGAATAAGCCTAGAGAGGAAGAAAATGACCTAAATGTTCATCCAATGACACAAAATATCTTATTGGATGCAAAAGATTGGTTAAAAACCCTAATTGGATTAGAATAAGCCTAGGAAGGACGAATATGACGTAAATGTTCAACCAATGACACAAAATCACTTATTGGATGCACAAGATTGAATAAAAACCTTAATTAGATTATTATAAGCCTAGGGAGGACGAAAATGACCTAAATGTTCAACCAATGACACAAACACACTTATTGGATGCACAAGATTGGTTAAAAACCCTAATTGGATTAAAATAAGCCCAGGGAGGACAAAAATGACCTAAATGTTCAACCAATGACACAAACACACTTATGGGATGCACAAGATTGGTAAAAAACCCTAATTAAATTAGAATTAGTCTAGGGAGGACGCAAACGACCTAAATGTTAAACCAATGACACAAACGCACTTATTGGATGTACAAGATTGGTTAATAACCATAATTGGATTAGAATAAGCCTAGGGAGGACGAAAATGACCTAAATGTTCAACCAATGACAAAAACGCACTTATTGGATGCACAAGATTGGTCAAAACCCCTAATGGAATTAGAATAAGCCTAGAGAGGACGAAAATGACCTAAATATTCAACCAATGACACAAAATCACATATTGGATGCACAAGATTGGTTAAAAACCCTAATTGGATTAGAATATGCCTAGGGAGGACGAGAATGACCTAAATGTTCAACCAATGACACAAAATCACTTGTTATATGCACAAGATTGGTTAAAAACCCTAATTGGATTAGGATAAGCTTAGGGAGGACGAAAATGACCTAAATGTTCAACCAATGACACAAAATCACTTTTTGGATCCACAAGATTGGTTAAAAACCTTAATATGATTAGAATAAGCCTAGGGAGGAAGAAAATTACATAAATGTTCAACAAATGAGACAACATCACTTATTGGGTGCACAAGATTGGTTAAAACCACTAATTGGATTAGAATAAGCCGAAGGATGACGAAAATGACCTAAATGTTAAACCAATGACACAAAATCACTTATTGGATGCAAAAGATGGGTTAAAAACCATAATTGGATTAAAATAAGCCTAGGAAGACGAAAATGACCTAAATTTTCATCCAATGACACAAAATAACTTATTGGATGCAAAAGATTGGTTAAAAACCCTAATTGGATTAGAATAAGCCTAGGGAGGAAGAAAATGACCAAAATGTTCAACCAATGACACAAAATCATTTATTGGATGAAAGAGATTGGTTAAAAACCCTAATTGGATTAGAATAAGCCTAGGAAGGACAAATATGACCTAAATGTTCAACCAATGACACAAAATCACTTATTGGATGCACAAGATTGGTTAAAAACCTTAATATGATTAGAATAAGCCTAGGGAGGACGAGGATAACCTAAATGTGCAACCAATAACCCAAAATCACTTATTATATGCACAAGATTGGTTAAAAACCCTAATTGGATTAGAATAAGCCTAGGGAGGACGAAAATGACCTAAATGTGCATCCAATGACACAAAATCACTTATTGGATTCAAAAGATTGGTTAAAAACCTTAATATGATTAGAATAAGCCTAGGGAGGACGAAAATGACCTAAATGTGCATCCAATGACACAAAATCACATATTGTATGCACAAGATTGGCTAAAAACCCTAATTTGATTAGAATAAGCCTAGAGAGGAAGAAAATGACCTAAATGTTCATCCAATGACACAATATCTTATTGGATGCAAAAGATTGGTTAAAAACCCTAATTGGATTAGAATAAGCCTAGGAAGGACGAATATGACCTAAATGTTCAACCAATGACACAAAATCACTTATTGGATGCACAAGATTGAATAAAAACCTTAATTAGATTATTATAAGCCTAGGGAGGACGAAAATGACCTAAATGTTCAACCAATGACACAAACACACTTATTGGATGCACAAGATGGGTTAAAAACCCTTATTGGATTAGAATAAGCTTAGGGAGGACGAAAATGACCTAAATATTCAACCAATGACATAAAATCACTTATTGGATGCACAAGATTGGTTAAAAACCCTAATTGGATTAAAATAAGCCCAGGGAGGACAAAAATGACCTAAATGTTCAACCAATGACACAAACACACTTATCGGATGCACAAGATTGGTTAAAAACCCTAATTGGAATAGAATAAGCCTAGGAAGGACGAAAATGACCTTAATATTCAACCAATGACACAAAATCACTTATTGGATGCACAAGACTGGTTAAAAATCATAATTGGATTAGAATAAGCCTAGGGAGGACGAAAATGACCTAAATGTTCAACCAATGACACAAAATAACTTATTGGATGCACAAGATTGGTAAAAAAACCCTAATTAAATTAGAATAAGCCTAGGGAGGACGCAAACGACCTAAATGTTAAACAAATGACACTAACGCACTTATTGGATGTACAAGATTGATTAAAAACCATAATTGGATTAGAATAAGCCTAGGGAGGACGAAAATGACCTAAATGTTCAACCAATGACACAAAATCACATATTGGATGCACAAGATTGGTTAAAAACCGTAATTGGATTAAAATAAGCCCAGGGAGGACAAAAATAACCTAAATATTCAACCAATGACACATATAACAAGATTGGTTAAAAACCCTAATTGGATTAGGAATAAGCTTAGGGAGGACGAAAATGACCTAAATGTTCAACCAATGACACAAAATCACTTATTGGATCCACAAGATTGGTTAAAAACCTTAATATGATTAGAATAAGCCTAGGGAAGAAGAAAATTACCTAAATGTTCAAAAAATGAGACAACATCACTTATTGGGTGCACAAGATTCGTTAAAACCACTAATTGGATTAGAATAAGCCGAAGGATGACGAAAATGACCTAACTGTTAAACCAATGACACAAAATCACTTATTGGATGCAAAAGATGGGTTAAAAACCATAATTGGATTAAAATAAGCCTAGGAAGACGAAAATAACCTAAATGTTCATCCAATGACACAACATAACTTATTGGATGCAAAAGATTGGTTAAAAACCCTAATTGGATTAGAATAAGCCTAGGGAGGAAGAAAATGACCTAAATGTTCAACCAATGACACAAAATCACTTATTGGATGAAAATGATTGGTTAAAAACCCTAATTGGATTAGAATAAGCCTAGGAAAGACAAATATGACCTAAATGTTCAACCAATGACACAAAATCACATATTGGATGCACAAGATTGGTTAAAAACCTTAATATGATTAGAATAAGCATAGGGAGGACGAGAATAACCTAAATGTGCAACCAATGACCCAAAATCACTTATTATATGCACAAGATTGGTTAAAAACCCTAATTGGATTAGAATAAGCCTAGGGAGGACGAAAATGACCTAAATGTTCAACCAATGACAAAAACGCACTTATTGGATGCACAAGATTGGTCAAACACCCTAATGGAATTAGAATAAGCCTAGAGAGGACGAAAATGACCTAAATATTCAACCAATGACACAAAATCACATATTGGATGCACAAGATTGGTTAAAAACCCTAATTGGATTAGAATTTGCCTAGGGAGGACGAGAATGACCTAAATGTTCAACCAATGACACAAATGCACTGATTAGATCCACAAGATTGGTTAAAAACCCTAATTGGGTTAGAATAAGCCTATGGAGAACGAAAATGACCTAAATGTTCAACCAATTACACAAAATCACTTATTGGATGCAAAAAATTTGTCAAAAACCCTAATTGGATGAGAATAAGCCTAGGGAGGACGAAAATGACCTAAATGTTCAATAAATGACACAAAATCACTTATTGGATGCAAAAGATTGGTTAAAAACCCTAATTGGATTAAAATAAGCCTAGGAAGACGAAAATGACCTAAATGTTCATCCAATGACACAAAATAACTTATTGGATGCAAAAGATTGGTTAAAAACCCTAATTGGATTAGAATAAGCCTAGGGTGGAAGAAAATGACCGAAATGTTCAACCAATGACACGAAATCACTTATTGGATGAAAAAGATTGGTTAATATCCCTAATTGGATTCGAATAAGCCTAGAAGGACGAATATGACCTAAATGTTCAACCAATGACACAAAATCACTTATTATATGCACAAGATTGGTTAAAAACCCTAAGTGGATTAGGATAAGCTTAGGGAAGACGAAAATGACCTAAATGTGCAACCAATGACACAAAATCACAAATTATATGCACAAGATTGGTTAAAAACCCTAATTTGATTAGAATAAGCCTAAGGACGAAGAAAATGACCTAAACGTTCATCCAATGACACAAAATCACTTATTGGATGCAAAAGATTGGTTAAAAACCCTAATTGGATTAGAATAAGCCTAGGGAGGAAGAAAATGACCTAAATGTTCAACCAATGACACAAAATCACTTTTGGATGAAAAAGATTGGGTAAAAACCCTAATTGGATTAGAATAAGCCTAGGAAGGACGAATATGACCTAAATGTTCAACCAATGACATATAATCACTTATTGGATGCACAAGATTGAATAAAAACCTTAATTAGATTATTATAAGCCTAGGGAGGAAAAAATGACCAAAATGTTCAACCAATGACACAAAATCACTTATTGGATGAATAAGATTGGTTAAAAACCCTAATTGGATTAAAATAAGCCCAGGGAGGACAAAAATGACCTAAATGTTCAACCAATGACACAAACACACTTATTGGATGAACAAGATTGGTTATAAACCCTAATTGGAATAGAATAAGCCTAGGGAGGACGAAAATGACCTATATATTCAACCAATGACACAAAATCACTTATTTGATGCAAAAGATTGGTTAAAAACCCTAATGGGATTAGAATAAGCCTAGGGAGGACGAAAATGACTTAAATGTTCAACAAATGACACAAACACACTTATTGGATGCACAAGATTGGTTAAAAACCGTTAATGGATTAGAATAAGCCTAGGGAGGACGAAAATGACCAAAATATTCAACCAATGACAATAATCACTTATTGGATGCACAAGATTGGTTAAAAACCCTAATTGGATTAAAATAAGCCCAGGGAGGACAAAAATGACCTAAATGTTCAACCAATGACACAAAATCACTTATAGGATGCACAAGATTGGTTAAAAACCCTAATTGGATTAGAATATGCATAGGGAGGACGAGATTGACCTAAATGTTCTACCTATGACACAAATGCACTTATTAGATCCACAAGATTGGTTAAAAACCCTAATTGGGTTAGAATAAGCCTAGGGAGGACGAAAATGACCTAAATGTTCAACCATTGACACAAAATCACTTATTGGATGCACTAGATTGGTTAAAAACCCTAATTGGATTAGAATAAGCCTATGGAGAACGAAAAGGACCTAAATGTTCAACCAATTACACAAAATCACTTATTGGATGCAAAAAATTGGATAAAAACCCTAATTGGATTAGAATAAGCCTAGGGAAGACGAAAATGACCTAAATGTTCAACAAATGACACAACATCGCTTATTGGATGCACAAGATTGGTTAAAACCCCTAATTGGATTAGAATAAGCCGAAGGATGACGAAAATGACCTAAATGTTAAACCAATGACACAAAATCACCTATTGGATGCAAAAGATGAATTAAAAACTCTAATTGGATTAAAATAAGCCTAGGAAGACGAAAATGACCGAAATGTTCATCCAATGACACAAAATAACTTATTGGATGCAAAAGATTGGTTAAAAACCCTAATCGGATTAGAATAAGCCTAGGGAGGAAGAAAATGACCTAAATGTTCAACCAACGACACAAAATCACTTATTGGATGAAAAAGATTGGATAAAAACCCTAATTGGATTAGAATAAGCCTAGGAAGGACGAATATGACCTAAATGTTCAACCAATGACACAAAATTACTTATAATATGCACACGATTGGTTAAAAACCCTAATTGGATTAGGATACGCTTAGGGAGGACGAAAATGACCTAAATGTTCAACCAATGACACAAAATCACTTCTTTGATCCACAAGATTGGTTAAAAACCTTAATATGATTAGAATAAGCCTAGGGAGGACGAGAATGGCCTAAATGTGCAACCAATGACCCAAAATCACTTATTATATGCACAAGATTGGTTAAAAACCCTAATTGGATTAGAATAAGCCTACGGAGGACGAAAATGACCTAAATGTGCAACCGATGACACAAAATCACATATTATATGCTCAACAAGAATGGTTAAAAACCCTAATTTGATTAGAATAAGCCTAGAGAGGAAGAAAATGACCTAAATGTTCATCCAATGACACAAAATAACTTATTGGATGCAAAAGATTGGTTAAAAACCCTAATTGGATTAGAATAAGCCTAGGAAGCACGAATATGACCTAAATGTTCCACCAATGACACAAAATCACTTATTGGATGCACAAGATTGGTTAAAAACCCTAATTGGATTAGAATAAGTCGAAGGATGACGAAAATGACCTAAATGTTCAACCAGTGACAAAAAATCACTTATTGGATGCACAAGATTGGTTAAAATCCCTAATTGGATTAGAATATGCCTAGGGAGGACGAAATTGACAGATAATTTAAACCAATGACACAACCGCACTTATTGGATGCACAAGATTGGTTAAATACCCTAATTGGGTTAGAATAAGCCTAGGGACAACGAAAATGACCTAAATGTTAAACCAACAACACAAATGCACTTATTGGATTCACAAGATTGGTTCAAAACCCTAATTGGATTAGAATAAGTCGAAGGATGACGAAAATGACCTAACTATTCGACCAATGACACTAACGCACTTATTGGATGCATAAGATTGGTCAAATACCCAAATTGGATTAGTATATGCCTATGGAGGATGAAAATGACCTAAATGCTCAACCAATGACACAAAATCACTTGTTTGATGCACAATATTGGTTAAAAACCCTAATTGGATTAGAATAAGCCTAGGGAGGACGAAAATGATCTAAATATTCAACCAATGGCACAAAATCATTTATTGGATGCACAAGATGGGTTAAAAACCCTAATTGGATTAGAATAAGCCTAGGCAGGTCGAAAATGAACTAAATGTTCAACCAATGACACAAAATCACTTGTTGGATGCACAAGATTGGTTAAAAACCCTAATCGGATTAGAATAAGCCGAAGGATGACGATAATGACCTAAATGTTCAAGTACTGACACAAAATCACTTATTGGATGCACAAGATTGGTTAAAAACCCTTATTGGATTAGAATAAGCCTAGGGACGACGAAAATGACCTAAATGTTCAACCAATGACACAAAATCACATATTGGATGCACAAGATTGGTTAAAAACCCTAATTGGATTAGAATAAGCCTGGGGAGGACGAAAATGACCTAAATGTTCAACCAATGACACAAAATCACATATTGGATGCACAAGATTGGTTAAAAACCCTAATTGGATTAGAATAAGCGTAGGGAGGACGAAAATGACCTAAATGTTCAACCAATGACACAAAATCACATATTGGATGCACAAGATTGGTTAAAAACCCTAATTGGATTAGAATAAGCCTAGGGAGGACGAAAATGACCTAAATGTTCAAGCAATGACACAAAATCACATATTGGTTGCACAAGATTGGTTAAAAACCCTAATTGGATTAGAATAAGCCTAGGGAGGACGAAAATGACCTAAATGTTCAACCAATGACACAAAATCACATATTGGATGCACAAGATTGGATAAAAACCCTAATTGGATTAGAATAAGCCTAGGGAGGACGAAAATGACAAAAATGTTCAACCAATGACACAAAATCACATATTGGATGCACAAGATTGGTTAAAAACCCTAATTGGATTAGAATAAGCCTAGGGAGGACGAAAATGACACAAATGTTCAACCAATGACACAAAATCACATATTGGATGCACAATATTGGTTAAAAACCCTAATTGGATTAGAATAAGCCTGGGGAGGACGAAAATGACCTAAATGTTCAACCAATGACACAAAATCACATATTGGATGCACAAGATTGGTTAAAAACCCTAATTGGATTAGAATAAGCCTAGGGAGGACGAAAATGACCTAAATGTTCAACCAATGACACAAAATCACATATTGGATGCACAAGTTTTGTTAAAAACCCTAATTGGATTAGAATAAGCCTAGGGAGGACGAAAATGACCTAAATGTTCAACCAATGACACAAAATCACATATTGGATGCACAAGATTGGTTAAAAACCCTAATTGGATTAGAATAAGCCTAGGGAGCACGAAAATGACCTAAATGTTCAACCAATGACAAAAAATCACATATTGGATGCACAAGATTGGTTAAAAACCCTAATTGGATTAGAATAAGCATAGGGAGGACGAAAATGACCTAAATGTTCAACCAATGACACAAAATGACACAAAATCACATATTGGATGCACAAGATTGGTTAAAAACCGTAATTGGATTAGAATAAGCCTAGGGAGGACGAAAATGACCTAAATGTTCTACCAATGACACAAAATGACACAAAATTACATATTGGATGCACAAGATTGGTTAAAATCCGTAATTGGATTAGAATAAGCCTAGGGAGGACGAAAATGACCTAAATGTTCAACCAATGACACAAAATGACACAAAATCACATATTGGATGCACAAGATTGGTTAAAAACCCTAATTCGATTACAATAAGCCTAGCGAGGACGAAAATGACCTAAATGTTCAACCAATGACACAAAATCACATATTGGATGCACAAGATTGGTTAAAAACCCTAATTGGATTAGAATAAGCCTAGGGAGGACGAAAATGACCTAAATGTGCAACCAATTACATAAAATCACATATTGGATGCACAAGATTGGCTAAAAACCCTAATTGGATTAGAAAAAGCCTTGGGAGGACGAAAATGACCTAAATGTTCAACCAATGACACAAAATCACTTATTGGATGCACAAGATTGGTTAAAAACCCTAATTGGATTAGAATAAGCCTAGGGAGGACGAAAATGACCTAAATGTTCAATCAATGACACAAAATCACTTATTATATGCACAAGATTGGTTAAGAACCCTAATTGGATTAGAATAAGCCTAGCGAAGACGAAAATGACCTAAATGTTCAACCAATGACACAAAATCACTTATTGGATGCACAAGATTGGTTAAAAACCCTAATTGGATTAGAATAAGCCTGGGGAGGACGAAAATGACCTAAATGTTCAACCAATGACACAAAATCACTTATTGGATGCACAAGATTGGTTAAAAACCCTAATTGGATTAGAATAAGCCTGGGGAGGACGAAAATGACCTAAATGTTCAACCAATGACACAAAATCACATATTGGATGCACAAGATTGGTTAAAAACCCTAATTGGATTAGAATAAGCCTAAGGAGGACGAAAATGACCTAAATGTTAAACCAATGACACAAACGCACTTATTGGATGCATAAGATTGGTAAAAAAATGGTAATTGGTTTAGAATAAGCCTAGGGAGGACGAAAATGATCTAAATGTTCAACCAATGACATAAAATCACTTATTGGATGCACAAGATTGGTTAAAAACCCTAATTGGATTAGAGTAATCCCAAGGAGGACGAAAATGACCTAAATATTCAACCAATGACACAAAATCACTTATTGGATGCACAAGATTGGTTAAAAACCCTAATTGCATTAGAATAAGCCTAGGGAGGACGAAAATTACCTAACTGTTCAACCAATGTCCTCACTAGTAATAAATGATAAAGATGCTTCGTCAAGCCAATCTTGGGTACAAATAAGGGCTTCCACGGTTGTCGCTGTCAAAGAGCTACGGTAAGGATCAAGTACTCTTCCTCTAGTACTGAAAGCAGATTAAGAGGCTATAGTGGATATAGGTATAGCCAACACATCTTTTGCCATTCTTGCAAGTATAGGAAATCGGCTCGAGTTCACCTTCCACCATCTAAGTAAATCAAAATCCGGACAAGGTTTTTCTAAATGTTCATCCAAATACTCTTCAATTCAGATTCTGGTGTACTGCACTCGTCTGATTTGTAGAATTCAGACCAATCATAAGGATCACCAACTTCAATAAAAGCACCTGACCAATTAGAAGAATTAGCTAGAGGTGACACCACCCTACCAGAATACTCCTCATAGATAGACTTCAAACATTAATCTAACTTTTCTTTCAAAGAAGTGGCGTCATTACTAGTGTAAATCTTTTTTGCCATCCATATCACAAGCTTTAATTTTTGTCGATGATCTAAAACCATAGCAATCAACAACAACATATTCAGGCAAGTAGGATCTCCCCAATATTTCTCGTATTTCACCTTCATCTTTTTAGCCATTGACTTGGCTTTTCATCTTCATTATTACATATTTCAGCAATTTTCATCCCGACACCGAAAACCTCAAACATATACAAGTTGCTTGTTAAATAAGAAGATCTTGAAACGCGTAGTGTAGCTTCATGAAATAATTTCAGGAATGGAAGGATTAAAGCAACATGCTCCCAATCTTCAGGTGTAGGCACACCTTTTTCCTTATTCACTTCATTAACATATTTCTGGTATTTGAATTCAAACTCTGTAAAGGTCTTTTCATGTTTCAAAGCAGCATTCAACATTGTGTATGTTGAGATCCACCGAGTCTCACAATCTAATCCAACATAACCTTTATAATTTAACTCAGGATCAATACATTGCTTAAATCTATCAAACCTCGAAGGAGAACGTCTAACATATTTCACAGCTCCACAGATTCTCAAAATAGACTCATTTATTAAGCTCATTCCATCCTTCACAATAAGATTTAATACGTGTGCACAACATCGTGTGTGAAGGTACTCTCCGTTCAAAACTAGACCATTCTGCGATAGAAGCCATCTTTTGAGATGTTGAATTCCAACATCATTTGAGGAAGCATTATCCACTGTCACACTAAGCACACGACCTAACTCCCAACCTTTCAAGCATTGTTTAACCGTGTTGGCCATTATTTCTCTCGTGTAGTTAGTGACTTGAAGAAAATTTAAAATCTTCTTCTGCAACTTCCAATTGTTATCAATGAAATGAGCTGTGAGACACATGTAATTAAAGTCTTGGGTGGATGTCCAAGTGTCGGTGGTGAGACATACTCGATGACAATGTTGTGACAAAATATTCTTCAGCCTTGTTTTTTGTGTGTCCCATTGCTTTAAAATATCACATGCTAGTGTAATGCGTGATAGAAATTTAAACCTCGGTTGTAAACCATTAGCAAACTTATGAAAATATGGATATTCCACTTGTCGAAACGGGATTTCCATGGCTACAAACATGTTCAAGACACTAGAAAAGAACTAACCAAACAATTTTGTATTGGGAGCAATGATTTAATAGAAATGCAATCTTAAACTAAATTATAAGAACAATTGCGATAAAATAAACAATCCATCCCCATTACATATAGCAACTGCAAAAATACATATAACAGCAACAATCCACTCTATTCCCCCTAATTTGACTAAAATAACTTGAAAAATTCAATTCAATTTAATGTACATTTCTTCATGGCCATCTAAGTAGACATATTATAAACTCCTCACTTGTTAAATGCATCCACCAAACTCTTCTTTATAACAAATTCTTCTCACAACCACTTAAACAAATCCTTTACATGCATGTTTTGCTAATGCTTAACACATACCTTAAGTTATTAATTAGATGATATTGATAGTAGATATTTTAATATTAACTTCAAAATAAAATTATAGATAGTAATTGCCCATAATTCCATTGTGCTTCAATCTGCTTATGACTAATTTTATGCAATACTAGTTCAAAGAGATATTCCAGATTAGAAGAATTAGGGGATCTAAAAAGAAATTTTCACAGTACTACATCAAACACTGGAAAAAAAAACTGCAACAGCTTTGAATCATTGTGAAAGCACATACAAAAATAGATTGAAATAATAGTCTCCTATGGAAAGAAAAATATCAACAAAAAATCTCCAAAAAAAACGTCATACTCATTTCAGAATCAACACGAACACGTGAAAGGAAATAACTAACAATGAAGCCAATGATTGATATAGAGGGACACAAGAATACACGACAGAACGGATTATAGGAGAATGAGAAACACAACCATCAACAGTATGCTTAGGCAACAACTCATAAACCCCAAAACATGTCCAAAACATACAAAAACAATCTCAAATATAAACTAGTAGTAATTTTTTTAATCAATATAAACTAGTAGTATAAATACCCCTTAAGGTAATGCACAGTTGATGTAATTGAAGAGAAGGTAATTTGTCAATGTGTCAAAGTTATAAATTTCATACCCAATTTAGTTCATTCATTAAGTGGAATTGTCTCAATGGATTAAGACTTTTGTCATTTTGATCATCAAATAGCCAAGTCTAATGAGTTTTGGTTCTTACCCAATGTAGTTTATCCTAAAAGTGGAATACTCTAAATGGATTAAGATTTTGGTCATTTTGGTCTTCAAATGGATAAGTCTAATCTATTTTGGTTCTTAGCAAATGTAGTTCATGTAATGTAATAAGTTGAATAGTCTTATAGGATTATGATTTTGGTCATTTTAGTTTTCCAATGGGCAAGTTTAATCAATTTTGGTTCTTAGCTAGTATAGTTCATCCATAATGGTTTATAGCCCATGTTGTTCATGTGGAATAGTCTCAATGTATTAAGATTTTGGTCATTTTGGCAACGGCTAAGCCTAATTCACTTTAATTCTTAGCCTGTATAGTTCATCGAATTTATGGACAATCCCAATAGATTAAGATTTTGGCCTTGGTTTTCAAATATATAGGTATAATACATTTTGTTTCTTAGATAGCGAAGATCTTCTATAATGTGGAGTAGTCTCGGATTTACATTTTGGTCATTTTGGACTAAAAATTGCAAATTTTCTTAAATAGTTTCAATTTCATCATTTTGTCTTCAAATGGCTAAGTCTAATACATTTTGTATAGCCAATGTAATTCAGCCATTTATATTATAAGGCAATGTAGTTCATGGAATAGTCTCACTAGATTAAGAAACTGTTCATTCTAATTATGGTGATGTCTACTAATATAATATATATATATAACGACGACATAAGTCAAACTATCAATCGTATGTGTTGCTAAATAATGTTATTGGGATCATAGTCTAATTCCGCCGATATACGAAGGTTCATAGTCCGACCCTGCTAGTGTTCTGACAGTTAGGCCATTCCGCCGATATACGAAGGTTCATAGTCCGACCCTGCTAGTGTTCTGACAGTTAGGCCATGTGCGTTCGCATGTCAATTCATACAATAGTTTGGATCATAGTCCGACCCTGCTAGTATTGTGACAACCTCAATTGGGACATATGCGTTCGCACGTCAGTTCACATGATTTTTTATATATGTATGTAAAAAAAGAGAGAAATAAATAAATAAATAAATAAATAAAATAAACGGAAGAGAGATGGGATAAGAAAAAATTTATCATATTTCTAATTTAAGTTTCAAGCATTTATTGATTGAATTTATAATTTCTCAACAAAACTGCTGAAAGTTATGAAAAATTATTATATAAAAGTTATAAATTTTATATGATTATTTATAAAAATTTAGTTATTGAATAGATAATAGGTATATAGTACATAAATTAATGAGGTTCCAATTTTCGATCACTTTGCATGACTTACTTATATAAAATCCATTCTCTCATGACACATATGACTCCAAGAGTCATATTTAAAACATGAAGAAGAAGAAGAATTCTCTTGATGCATATCAAATTAAAATTATCGTAAAAAACAAACTTTATTTTATATGTAAAATAAATTATATCAAAATAATATAAATATAAACAATTGATTTATCTAATATTGAAAATTAAATTATAGTTTATCTATCATTCCTTTAATTAAAATGTGTAACACTTAAATTTTTAACTTAAAGTATATTTCTAAATTGTAGATTAATTTCAAAATTAAATTCTCAATCAAGATTCAAGAGTACTCATGTTTGGTCTTTTGTTTTATATTTGTTCCATAATATGCAAATGAATTCAATATATTTAAAAAAAGTAATTGAATTAAATTTTAATTTTGAAGTCGCTTTGTCTCTTTAATATATCTTTATTTTTTATCTCGGTATTATCTTTTTATGCTCGTTGTGTTAGAATATTAATTCAAAAAAGTCTCGCAGTGCGTATCTGTCAATCGATCAATATTTTTTCTAGTTGTTTGTCTCATTCTATTTCTATTATTGTAATAATAATGTTTTATTCTTATATTAATTGAATTGTATAAAACAATGAATGGATAAAAATATTTTAGCAAAAGCTAAGACATGTATATTAATGTAGGTTTAGAACTAGTAAAATATTTTATAAAGTACTTGAAAAAATATACATAACTTAGATTTGCAAAAACTATTATTTGTGTTGAAAAACTAACAATGAAATAGAGATTAATCATATATCACTCACTTCTCATGTAAACAATGTGTCAATTTTCTCAATTGACGGTGCTTTCTATTACCAAAAAAGAATTACAACGAATCGATAATTATTTTTACGGGAAAGAATTCGATTATTAAAATAATCAAATTTAATATTAAAAATATTTCACTAACATAAATCAAACTTCCTCAAATATAAAATTTCGTTGAATCCTGAGTTGTTTTTAAAATTTACAACGGTGAAATTTTTTCGACTATTTTAAAATATGGAAATTCTAATCCGGATTTCGACGAGTTTTTCATAAGTAATAAATAAAAATAAATCATTCACGAAAACACAATTTTTGAACTTTTATTCACTTCAAAACAAGGTTGGATAGAACTCAGCAACTATTTAACATAAAAATATCATAACACAGGAGCTATTTTCTATGGGTCTTACATGAAGTGACAGATCCAACTGGACTAGGAGAAGCATTACACACATAGTCTGCCAAGTAAGAAGGGGGGATGCCTCTATCTAGTTGGTCTTGTGTGAAGAATGAAATGTGTATGGGTTGAATGAGGATGGGTTACATTGCTGGTGAGCTGGTTGGTTCAAACTGGCTGGGGCTGGTTGGACTGACTGAGACTAGTTGAGGCTGGTAGTGACTGGCTAAGGATGGTAGCGACTGGCTGGAAATGGTTGGGGCTGGTAGGGACTAGCTAAAGATGGTTGGGGCTAGCTGGGACTAGTGAAAACGAGTTCAGGCTAGTTGGGACTAGGTGATGGAGTTTGGTTGGATAATGCCATGTGGAAGGATTATAGACAAGGTTTTAAGGTAATATATGTTCATGATGAGTGGTGTTTCCAGAAACAAACATTTCCTTATTATTGAGATCCGAAAGAACTGATTCTTTCATGCTAGTTTAAAACCTAAAAACAAACATTTTCTACCTTAGAGGTGCCATTTTTGTTCTATGAGAATGCAGAGTGGATGCAAAGAACCAAAAACTTTGAAAATATGCAAACTTGGTTTTGAATGACGCAATAAAGAATATGGAGGATTATTATTAAGAAGTGGACTAGGAACTCTGTTGGTTATAAAAATAGCATGATATAAGATAGAACCAGTAAGTCTTAGGCAGATTTGAATGAAACAATAATGCCCTTCCTACGTTCAAAATTTGTTGATGTTTTCTCTCTATCCTTCCATTCTGTTAGGGATATTCAACACATCTAGTTTGATGTATTATGCCTTTTGAAGAATAGAAATTAGCAATTAGAAATTCTGGTCCATTATTTATTATTACAATCTTAACTTGTTCATTATATTGAGTGAGGATCAGTTGAACCAATTTTATTACACGTTGTCTTGAGTAAATAGGAATGTCCATGGACAGATTTAATTGCAAGAGGTTATCATATGTAAGTGTATGAGATCAAAAGGTTTAAGTGCTTTATTAAAACTTATTTGATAAGGTAAATTTCTATTTTTAGCCAAATGGCATACATCACATACAAGCTTTTGATCAACAACAATGGAAGGAAATTTAGAATGTAAAAGAAGAGTCCTAGTGTCAGAGGAATGACCTGGTCTAAAGTACCATTCCTGGTCTAAAGTACCATAGGGCTCTATCTAGGATAACAGTAGGGGAAGGACGTTGAGCAATAACAACACACACATTCTTGTTTGGCAAGTTTAAGTGATATAACCTCTCGATTGAACCAATCATGTTCAATGACTTGATCCTAACTAAGACCATGAAAAGCAGTAAAATTGACAGTGCACTTCTAATATAAGCATAAGTTTGAAACTGAAATTATGTTTAAAGAAAATTATGGTACATAGAGAACATTTGAAATAGGCAAACCAAGAGAAAAAATCACAGTACCAACATTCTTAGCAATAGCAAATTGTCCATTACACAATCTAATGTTAATAGGACTGATTTTATTATAAGAATGAAACCAGTTGAGGGAACCACATATATGATCATTAGCCCCTGAATCTATGAACCAAGAGCCAAGATAAAAGTTGTTAACTGAAGAAGAATAAGTGATTGTATTACCTCTTGGATCAGCTGGTGAATGGCCACCTGACTTGAAAGAGCTCCACTGATTGGAAGAAGGAACAGATGCTGATTGTTGGAAAATAGATGAAGCCTGGAGTAGATAAACAAAGCTTATCATATTGTTCATGTGTGAGGGACGGTGATCTCAAATTAGTGGAGGAATCATCTCCACATTCACTTCCTTCAGTTACCGTACTATTTTCTTGCTTGAGAGCATAAATCTCTTGCTAAAGTTCAAAGATACGAACAAGACCCCTTGCACTAATCTTTCCTTAAGATCATTCCAAACATAGATTGCGTTTTCCATGAAAACAATTGAATGACCAATCAATGGATTCAGCAACAAAATTCATAGTTCATGAATGAACAAGCATGTTGCAGCGGGTCCAAGCACAAAGGTTTGGATCAAAAGAATCAGTGAGAACAGGAATGGAGTTATAAACGAAGTCGAACTTTTTTCCCCACCAAGAAGAGCACGGCGCATAGTTCGAGCACAACTATGATAATTGGAACCGGTAAGGACTGGAGTGATGGATACATATGAAAGACCATCACTGCGGATTTTGTTGTCTTTCCTACCCATAAAATACTACCGAGAGATCAAAGGAAACTAATTCAGATTTTAGAAAGAAAAAAAATGAATAAAAAAATGGAATCAGATTTTTAATATTAACGATGTTATTTATATGTTATTAATGTTATTTATAATTTAAGTAATGAATGATTTATTTTAGATTTTAGTGTTTTTTAATTTTAAACTCAATTTTTAAGAATGTTTGAGACCACTTTGATAATATATATTCCAAAACAATCTATGTTTGGATAACTATCTATGTTGAAAGAATATAAACAAAAGAACGAGGAATTTAATCGTCGCACCATTATACCATTAATTAAAATCGTCATTTTTTCCTCGCAGTTAAGTAATAAGAGAAAAGAGAGTATCTATGAGTACACTTAAACCAACTAATTAATCTACTACAAATCATGAGCAGCAAGATGAGCATCTTATCAAGCCATTCTCATTACAATCAAAGCATCTTCTCACCTCCCTTTCTTCCTCTTCAAACACTTTCCTACTACCATTGCAATTTGAGCAAGGAACAAACCTTGCATCTCCACATCTCTCACACACAAACCCATAATAATCCTTATTGGGAAACCCTTTCAAAAGATTTCCCAATTCACCAGACTCATTTAGCAACCTGATTTCCTCAGCATTTCCAACATGTTTTCCTCTGATAAAAACATATGGCAAAGTTATTACCATTTTGCCTCCAAGTGCATTTTCCAACTCCTTCCTATAAGATGAGTCCATGGAAATGTCCCTTTCATCAACTGCAACTCTAAATCCTTTCAATATCATCCTAACTGAACAACAATCTTCATAAGTCTTGCGGATACCCCTTAAACTTGTGAAATACAACACTATTCTATCTTCAGCACCATGTAAAATGCACAAATTATTAGAAAATGAAGAAGACCTCAAATGGCTCTTACTATTACTATAACTACTACTACTAGATTCAATTGACCTTAATAGATTATTGTTGTTGTTGCTTCCTAGTTTTCTTGATAACAGTGCTCTCTTGTAACTCAAAACAGCATTTGAATCTAAATTAGCAAGCAAAGCTTCCTCAGATAAATATTGCCAAAGTGGCTTCTTTGAAGAATCCAACACAGTTTCTGAGAAAGAATCAATAAGATTCTTTGAAGAAACAATTGGGGTGTCAAAATTGGACTCATCGTCATTGAGGCCATCCATGAGTTCCCAAGTGTTGATGACAGAGACAGGGGACAATGACTCTTGTGGCTCTGTTTGGTTTAATTTGTTGGTTACATGGGGTGGAGATTTGGGTTCACAATCACAACTTTTGGAGTTAAAGTTGGAATCTTTTTGGTTAATAAAGAGAAGGGAACCATAGGTGGTTGAGGTGAGGGAGACAAGGTGGTGCGTGTCACCTTTTCTTGTTGGAGGATGATGCACAAGAGGCATTGGTAGAGACAATGCTTTTGGTTGTGTTGAAGAATGAGAAGATGAAACCAAAGAAGAAGAGTGGTCCTCCTTAGAGTTTTTGGCAACTATGGTAAGGTTTTTTGAGATTGAACAACCCATTAATGAATGTGCTCAAAATGAAGAAATTGTTGTTTGTGTTCTTGTTTTTATTTGTATCTTAGAACACTACATTTTTCATTTCACCACTCTCTCTCACACACACAACTTTGTTAGGGTTGTTGTTGTCTTGTTGGAAAGACATTAGTGAAATAATAATGGTTGTCTTGTGCTTTAGAGAATGGGAAGAGATTGAAAAGGGGTAATGATAAGTCAGCTTTTGGAGGATTATATTGAAAGGATGACATAATGAACAAATCTGTAGTGTTGCATGAAAGAGAGTTTCATTTCAACCTTGAGTTAGGTTTGGGAAGGGTGTGGTGTGTAACAAGATGCAAAATAATCGTTATTAGGAAAAATAATCATTTTACTTAAATTAACTATGAGGGAAAAATTTGTGGAGGATTAGTAGTAACTTGGAGAAAATGGTCAATTCTGTTAGATTAAATGTGTATTTTATGTTTTCTAAGAAATCATCTCTATTTCTTAAAAGAAATAGACATATCTATTAATATTATTTTAGTGTATAAATGTCTCTTTTTTTTTTTAACAATACCTCACTTAACATAAAACACCTAACACTCTATGAGGTTAATGTCCCATATTTTGAGAAAGGTTAAATATGTTTTTAGTTCCTCTAAATATATCAACTTTTATTTTTAGTTGCTCTATAAAATTTTCTTCGAATTTTTGTCCTTCTAAACTTTATGTTACCAATTTTAGTTTTTGTTTTCTATAAAAATTCACATCGCATATTCCAAGTGACTTTTTTTGTAACATATCATTGATAAGACTTCAAAATATCATTAGTTTAATAATTTAACTATTTAATCTCGAATCTTTATTAATCTATCTATAACTTAAAATTAAAGATTAAATTGTTAAGTTATTAAGTTAATGATATTTTAAAATCTTAACAATGACTTGTCGGTAAAAAAAAGTCAATTAAAACATGCGATGTGAATTTTTGTCAAAAAAACATTACTAGAATTGGTAACTGAAAAATTTAGAAGGATCAAAGTTTGGAAAGAATTCTTCAAAAGGGCTTAAACTAAAAGTTGATATATTTAAAGAGACTAAATATATATTTAGAGGACTAAAAACATATTTAACAATTTTAAGAATATGTGCACTCACTTTCTCAAAATTAATGGATGTTTCTACTAATGCCTTTATATTATTTATATACTCAAAAACTATAATAGAAACACTAACATTCAAACAATTTATTCAACTCATGAGAATATTTTATCTTTCTTATGAAATAGTCAATACTAGTAGTTAATTATTAATTTTATTAGAAGGGAACTGTGAATTTATGATCTCTTTATCATTCTAATTTCAATGTTCCTCTCCCAAACCATCAAACCAACTTATTAATATTGATATTGTTTTATATTGATATATGGACACTAACATTAGTAGTCTAATTGTGTAAAAAAACATTACTAGTCTAATGAATAATTATTCATTGCAGAGCCTTAGTTATCAAAGTGTCTTCTCCTACCTGAAGCAATTTTGTATAAAGAGTCTAATACAATAACTAGATGTGGCTCATATGATTAGTTGTGCAGAGCCTCTTCTATATCTAACTCATTGGTATTCTGTATATACTATCAGTTCTGATCTTTTGCCAATAAAAGACAATGAGAATAAATAAACAAAATAATAATTGACCTGCGATTTTCATTTTACTATACTACCTATTTATAATTATTAGACAACATTGGCCTATTTTATAAATTTTAATTGGTTGTTAAGTTTATTGGTTCTAATGAAGGCATAAGTTATTCATATAAATGATAAATTAGTACTCTCAAGTCACTATAATAAGCAAAACGATTAGCATCAAATATAGGTCACTATTATAAATAAAAATTAACTACTTCTAATTCATTTAATACTAATATTTCTAATTTACCCTTATTTTAATAAATAAAAAAACATTTAATTTTCATAATTGAGTATTTGACATTAAAAAAATAATTTAATAAATTTAAATTGTTTTACGTGAAATCGAAAAAATTAATTAAACTTAACTAATTTTCTTAATAATCGTTAAACTAGTTATTACTTCTCTGACCTTAACTAGGCAATGGAACAATGCCCTGTCACCAGGTACTATTTGAACATTGTGATAATTGAACCTCGTGCACATCAATAGGTACTATTTTTGACCATAGGAATAATTGAACCTCATGAGCATGTAGAACCTAATCCAGAAGGCTTTGAGCCTTATTAGCCAACAAGCATTGGCTACTCAAATGGCATTTGATCAGAAAATATGTTTCTAAAAAATAAATGCGTTGATCTTTGGTTAAAGACATGACTATATCTCAATATTACAAAAAAAAAAATATGGATTTTTGTAACTTGTAAATACGACAAATACATGAAACTTTTCAGTCCCCACAGAGGCTCCAGAACCGGGATAACTATGTTTCCAAATCTTCAACATGTTTCATCAGAACTTAGATATATAGTATTTGTTATTGAAACAAGCATTTAGTTTATCCAATTGGTCCTGGGTGGATATTTATATGAAATTACAGAGGCCCAGTTCTAAATGCATTGTCTAGATCGGCAATCAGATCATCTACATCTTCAATACCAACTGATATACGGACTAGATCTTCGGTTAAACCTCTGGCCTCGCGGATTGCAGTAGGTATGCTAGCATGTGACATAAAGCAGGGCAGGCTGATGAGGGATTTTACACTCCCTGCCAATAAGAAAATAAACAAGGTCAGTAGAATAGCATATAATGCTTTATCATGTCCTTAAATCTACATATTAGCAACAAGTTCCGCTTCAAAACCACTACCATCTTATTATCTCAGTCTATGTTAGAGCCTGTTTAATTTGTTGAAACATTTTGTGTTTTCATTCCCTAAATATTATGTTAGTTTTATTCATTGATAAGAAGGTAAACAATCGTCTACAATTCTAGAAACAATGAAAATGTCAATCGAGGAGTGCTAGCAACACACTCTCTAACACACACGTACCAACATACTCTCTTCTATTGGTTGAAATTGACGTGGGTTCCAACAAATTGTGTGGCTCTCATTTAAATTTGTTCAGACTTGGGTTCCAACAAATAATGTGTTGCTAGCATTATTCATGTCAAAAAAGTGTTTTTAATATTTCCGGAAATGCATCTCCATTATCGAGCAATCATCATCTCTTCATGACATTGTTTCACTTAAAAATTCTCTCATCAAAATAAAATGAACACATTTTAGAAAATAAAAACATAAAATGTGATAGGAATGGGTTGGGCTCCACGAGTGATGAGGGGGATCTCTTAGTTAACAAAGATGAGGTGAGGCCTAAGCAATGGCGAGTATAGGTGAGAAAGAATAAGAAAGAGAATGCAGAAAAAGTGTGATTGCCTAGCTGGCATAGTGAGTTAATATTCCACTAATAAATAAGAGTGTGTAGGGAAGTAGTTGGATGGTTTTTTTGATTTTTCAGATACACCTTAGAGGTTGGGCAGTGAGAGAATTGTTTTCTCTAACTGAGGAGCATTAGCTCTGGAATCATTTTCTGTTTTCATGCATTAATACAATAATTTTCTTCATCTAATTCTATCTTACCTCTGCTCTATCAATTGGTTCGACCTGCTGCATTCATGCAAACCGGAATGGACGCAAGAATCTCTGGAGTGGAGGAGCGTCTGGGACGTGTGGAGGCCAGCATTGAGTCGTTACATGACTTCATTGGTTCTGAAATTCAGAGCACGTTGGCAATGCGTGACACGTCTCAGGACAATATTACAGCGGTCACCTCACCGTTAGATGAATTCTGCTTAGCTGCGAAGATGGTGGAATTGCCGACGTTTTCCGGTGATGATCCAGTTGCTTGGATCGCTCGAGCAGAAACGTATTTCGATGTACAACGCATTTCTGCAAACGTGAGGATTCAATTGACGAAGCTCAGTATGGAAGGTCCTACGATTCATTGGTTCAATTTATGGCATGATTCTACGGAGGATCTGTCTTGGGAGAATTTGACAATGGCGTTGATCGTTCGTTTTGGTGGTGGTCGTTTGGAGAATCTTTTTGAAGAATTGAAGGGATTAAAACAATCAGGATCTGTGGAGGATTACATTGCTGAATTCGAATTGTATTCTTCACAGTGTGGCCGTTTACCAGAACAACAGTTTCTTGGTTATTTCATTGGTGGTTTACGTCATGACATTCGTTCTCGTGTGCATACCTTCAAGCCTCGTAATCGTTACTTAGCGATGCAATTGGCTTGTGATGTTGAGAGTGAATTTGTTGTTGTTTCGGGGCAAAGATCTGGATCTCGCTACAAACCGAGTCAAGGTTCTTGGGCCGATTTCAAAAACCTAATTGGGCCAATCGCGAAGGGGAAGGGAACAGATCGGCCAACCCTACCCAAACTAGCAACAATATGGGTAAAATGCGTACCGGGTTGGGGCCTGGATCTCAAACCGGGTCAACACACCCTCCCAATTCTACTCCACTTTCACGTTCAAAATCTGGTGACGTTTCACGCCGTCACTCACGCGGCGTTCGCCATTTACCAAGTGCAGAGGTTAGTGAGCGTCGCGCGAAGGGACTCTGTTTTCGTTGCAATGAACAATGGGATCCCCTCCATCAATGCACAACAAAGCAATTACGATTGAATATCTTGGGGGACGATGAAGGAGAGATTGTGGTGTTGGAGGCTGAGTCGGAAGAAGAGATTGCACAAGAGGAGTTAGAATGTAAAGGGATGGGAGTTTTTAGTGTATCCACCACTCCAAACCAGGTTCGCACAATGAAAGTAGAGGGCTGTTTGCAAGGTGCACCTATTTTGGTTCTTATTGACAGTGGAGCCAGGCATAATTTCATATCTCCTAAGGTGGTTGAAGCTCTGGGACTGCCTATGGTACCTTCTACTCCCTTGGGTGTCAAGTTAGGAGATGGTCATCGTGTCCTAACTATGGGTAGGTGTAAGGGAATTCAGATGGATGTGAGAATGGTGCAGATTTTGTTTTGATGCTTATGTGTTGGAGTTAGGGGGTCTGGATCTGATTTTGGGAGTTGTTTGGCTGGAAACTTTGGGGAAGGTGACCATGGATTGGAAGGAAATGTCTATGGTGTTCAACCATATGGGCAGTATGGTGAAACTCCTTGGCCAAGCCTTTAGATGAGAAGATGGCTACTTTCCAAAGCATCATCACTTATTCTCGGCTGATAACAGGTTGTGAATGTCTATGGTGTTCAACCATAAGGGCAGTATGGTGAAACTCCTTGGCCAAGCCTTTAGACGAGAAGATGGCTACTTTCCAAAGCATCATCACTTATTCCCGGCTGATAACAGGTTGTGAATGGCCTACCTTGATGGAGGTGGTAGGTTCACAAGTGCCTCGTGTCTCTGATCAACAGACTAAGGAGTTGCAAGGGTTGTTAGATCAGTTTGCTATTGTATTTAAAGAAATCCAAGGTCTTCCTCCTATAAGAAACACTAGCCATTCCATTGAACTTTTGCAGGGTGCTGGTCTGGTAAGTGTAAGGCCTTACAAATATCCTCATTTACACAAGGATGAAATTGAAAAACAGATTCAGAGCCTTATGCAACAGGGGGTGATTAGAAACAGCACTAGTGCTTTCTCTAGTCCAGTTATTTTGGTCAAGAAGAAGGATCAATCTTGGCACATGTGTGTAGATTACCGTGCACTTAACAAGGTTACAATTCCAGATGAGTACCCTATCCCTGTGATAGAACCAAGCACATTGAGATTGACCACCATTTCATAAAAGAAAAAATTGATGCTGGAATTATATGTCTGCCATTTGTGACTTCCAATCAGCAAACTGCTGATATCTTGACAAAAAGTTTGGCAAGACCCAATTTTGAGCAACTTATAGCTAAGTTGGGCATGACAGATATCTATGCACCAACTTGAGGGAGGGTGTTGAAGAATCAAGGGAAATTAGATTTGATTCTCTTTTATTTTATATTATTATGTTTATTTTTATTTAATGATTTTGTCATTATTATTCAGTATTACTATTGTAATTTACTTTCTTCAGTTATCAATAAAACTATACACCTTTTCCCTATGCTTCTAAGATAGGAAGTAGAAGATCCTATCAGTCTACTGATAGACATCTCTAGGAAAGGAATGTTAACAAGGGATACCCTTAAATAAATCACATGGTTGGCAAAAAAGCATTTCGAAAATAGAATTCAGAAGCCTTAACTGGAAATCAGCACTCCCAATCTAAAGGTTAAAAAGAAACAAAGATAGACAAATAATGAAGAAATGTTCAAGACATCTAGATATAGGTGTTAAAATCCTAGAGAGGAGGGAAGGAAATAATAAACAAGCCAAATGGCTTAGAGGATTTGATCTTTGAAATCAAGTAGTCTCATAACAAACTTGATACCACAGACCACTTGAGTTATTGCTCCTCTATAATGCTGAAGAGTCAGCACACGTGATCTGTTACCACTTACCATGTGGAATATATTGCTAACATTTCCCAAGCATCTTGGACTGTAGATGTCGGTGAACGGTGGGTACTTGGGAAATGTAATCCCATTAATTGCTACATTCTCTAGAAAATCCAATAAGATTTTAAGATCACTGTCTAAATAGGAAATGATGTGATGGTTTTGTGCACGGAGAAAGAAGCAAGAAAAAGTGTGACTGATTGTGTGATAGGTGTCCAAGCAAGTGTAGTATTTAATTTAAAGTTATCATGTATAAACTATAAAGTGTGTTAATAGTAAAAAGCAATTCTTATTTTTCATAAACTTCTCTCTTTACTCAATAATTTGCCATTAGAGGGTGACAGTCTGCAACTAACTCAAGAATGATCACTTTGTTTGAGACAATAAAGCTATTGGTCTGGGACCAAAGTAGCATTGTAGAAATTCCATCCAGTCAGTCACAACGGTGGAGTAATCAATAAGTCTTGTTCTCAAAATAGAGAAAATGGAGTCATATCTTTAAAGGTAAATAAAGATAACTAATGGGTGGTAGTGAAATGAAGACACCAGATAATGTTCTTAGGGATATAAGCAAACCAATGTTTGTGAGCAAGACCAATATCAAAGACAAGCTGTTGTAGCATATAAGAAGTGCTAAAACATCACAGGAAGCTCAGGAAACTTTCAACACATTATTTTCCAAACAGAACAATGTGTGATTGCCACTTCTCAAGAGGAGTTATTTTCAATATCTCAAGGCATAACTATTAATTAACATTTTAGCAAAGTAAAACCTCTGCCAAGAAATTTATATATATATTTGGAAAGTCATTTCTGAAGGTCGATTTAAAAGACCAGTGATTATTGAGTTCAGGCCTAAATAATTTTACATCAGTTGATCAAAACAAAAGCCAAACAGAAGGGTGGAATATCACTTAAAATTCAAGATGACCAAGCTCTCTTTAGTAAAGGAAGATTCAACAAACTAATCATAATACTAACAACAACAATATGATACAAGAGGACGGTAGAAGAATTATTACCAAAACTAACAGTTATGCTGAAGTACTTGGTGGTTTCAACAATGTGCTTTGAGAGAGCAAGTGAACCTGTCAAAAAGCTTAGAACAGATCCTGCACCTTTTGCCTGGAAAGGGGCATTTAGATACATGAGAAAATCAATACTGGGCATAGCAAAAATCATCTGAAATTTTGATTTATCAACACCTGAGAATAGTGTAAATCTCGTCCAGGAGAGCCAGGCAAACCAGCATAGTTTACTTTCTTCACTCGCGGATGAGAGGCAAGGAACTCAGCAATCTTCTGAGCATTCTCCTGCAAGAGATTTTAACTCCCAAATTTAAAATTGAATAAAATAAATGGTTACTGACCAACGATATATAGTATGCTTCTTCGTGTCTGTGTGTGTATATATGTATATTGTGTAAGTGTTTATAAAAAATGTTGTGCATAATGATAACAGAAAAGGGAAAGAAAGGGAAAGACTAAAAATCCAATTTCAAAACTCAAAAGGAGAATCAAATATACTACAACAAGTTACAATGTTTTCACTAAATTTTATTTTAACAATTATACATATCAAGAAAAATAATATCGATAGAAACAACTCATGACACTACAATCATTAGATAAATAGCAGCACGTGAAACAATGTTCCAAAGAGCACCTGTTGCTTCTCAACTCGAAGGGACATTGTCTTGATTCCTCGCAAACAAAGCCAACAGTCGAATGGAGCTAAGCCTGTGCCCTCCGCATTTTGTAAGAAATATATTTCTTTTGCCAACCTTAAGAGAATTAAGGAAGAAAGTAAGCATTTGAGGGGAAAGGATACCAAAAATAGGGAAAATTAAAGATCTGTTTGATTTATGAAAATATGTTTTCATTAATAATTACAAATATTTGTACAGGAATAGTGAAAACAATATTTTGTTTTGTTATTATTATTTCCTATACAACCTTTGAAAATAGGAAACAAATTGTAAACATTGTGGCAATTCGTAATTATTAATGAAAAAAGAGAAAACATCTCTAAAAATCAAATGCACCCCAACTTATAAGTACGACAATGAATCAACAGAGAATATATGAACACTAAAATTATAATACTAGAAGTACAGTAAGAAGTAGTTTTCGAAAGAATAACCTTTTCAACACAAATTTGCTTAAATGAGTTTGGCACAAGACAAAGGAGGAAGAAAAAGTTGCAACTGTAATTTGGATTCCAAGACATGGATTTAACAGAGAAAACCTACAAGTTTCTTTTCTATCTAGCTTGTAAGAAGCCAGTCATTTTTTCTGTAAAAAATAGCGAGCTCGTGAAATTTTCACAACAAATCTTGTGAAAGAATTTAAGAAAAAGAGAAATTAAAAGATGCATTAGTTCACATCATGTAGCAGAGCTTGTAAAAAATTTCCAACCTATTCGATAAATGAACAAACAACTTTACGCGGCAACTAAATTGGCCATACGATCAAAATTCAAACTACAGCTTTCCAATGAATGAAATTCAGACCAAAAAGTAACAATGACAACAATACATTAATATCCAGATCATAATCAAAGTAATGATTTACAGTCAGCTCATGCAATTTTTCACAACAAATATCCAAATCAAAATCAAAGTCATGATTTACAGTCATCTTATGAAATTTTTCAGAAAAATATTGTGAAATAATTTACACAAAAGCAATTAAAACATGCATAAGTTTATAAGCTGCAGAAGAGCTTGTGAAAAATTTCCAACCTATTCAATAAATGAACGGACATTATTCAATTGTGCTCAGCAACAAAATATACCATACAATAAAAATTTAAATTACAGCTTTCAATGAATGAATGAATGAAATTCAGACTAAAAAGTTACAATGTCAAAAACGATATTTTTAAGATCTGATAACTATAAAATAAGAGCTACAACCTTTCACCTTTCACTGCAAGCACACCAGCCATAATATCACTATGTCCAGCAATAAACTTGGTAGCTGAGTGCATGACAATATCTGCAGGAAAAAATTACAAGCTATGACTATGTAAAGTTTGGGCATTAATGATAGACAAATGTTTTACATCTACTTTTTACTTCCATAGACAAATATTTCTACTAAAATGAAAAGCAAAAATCAAACAAAGTTCTCTTCACTAGTTATAACATTAACTTCACATTTTCCCCTTTAATTGCACACCTTAAGCTTAAAGGAGTCAATCCTTTTTTCACATACATTGTGATGTCTTTGAAAATGGACTGAACATTTCAAAATTTAAAACTTAAATATCAAAACATAGCCTTTCTTAAAATATGGAAGCATTGGTAGCAACTGCACCAATGTAGCTCATTATTATAAAGTATTAATTCATTACTTGAGTGTAATCTGTTTTTACTTTATAGCTATACTATGCTTATACCTGCTCCAAGTTCCAATGGCTTGGATAATACAGGTGACATTATACTATTGTCCACCAACACAAGAGCACCATGTGCATGAACCATCTCTGCTATTTTCTGGACATTAATTAAGAAAATAAGAAAAAAACAATATTTTGTTATTTAGGGAAGAACCATTTAAAATAATACAAACTACAGTATCATTACCATTAAGTGAGAATGAAAATGACTTGATAATATTTAAATTCATAACTAAGATGTTTGCAAATTTAAATTGTGGCTAGAAATACTAAAAAGATATAAAAATGACAAAATAGTACAGTTGTGAAAGACAATAATAAAAACTACCCTAATTTCTACATTTATGAGTAGTGAAAGACAAAAGTTCAAAAGAACTTCCTGAATATGAAGACCAGGGATTGGATATCAGCTGTCTGTCATTTGCAGTGAAAGAAGATTTTCTAGGAGTTGCAACATAGACAATACCATAATCCAACTATCATAATGTTAACACATAATGAAAGACAAGTTTCACAGAACTTCCTGATGATACAAAAGCATCCCCTTCAATCTAACAGTTCTTATTCTTAGCACATAATAAAAAAAACCTCACAGTTGCAGAAGTAGAACAGCAACAACAACAGAATTTAATACATAATTGACACTTGAGATTTGAATTACAAACTGAGACTTCTTACTCGAATATCAGAAATTTGTAGCCGGGGATTGGTTGGACTCTCCAGCCATACAAGCTTAGTCCTGGGTCCAATAGCAGATGCAACCTCATTTAAATCACATGTATTTACCCGGCTGCAGATGCAAAAATCACAATCCCATCAATGATGGACTTACCCTACACGGAATCAAGAAACTTGGCTGGTTTGGTTCTATACTTAATCATTGCAGAGAAAATAAATATGCATAACCAACACAAATCAACTAACTTCACTACAACTCCACTCCTGGGAACTACTTGGGACAGCAACCTATCTGCTCCACCATACACATCATCACCGGCAAGAATTTCGTCACCTATACGTACATTATTAGGAGTAAATATTAAGTAACAAGAAAAATATTCTAGTTTCTGTCAAAAATAGAAAAACTATCATGTAAGAATACAGACACATAAATAATAGTGCCCCACAAATAGCAGAAGAAAAATACCACATGTAAGTTTGGTAAGAAAACACCAATGTGCATAACTGCCAATGCAAATTTTAAGACAAAGTTTAAGACACAAAAGCAAAATATTATGTAAATTCCTTATTCTAATACTGCTTTAACATGATTAGTTGATTTTCTTGTAAAATTATAATTGAACCATAAACATTTAATAAATAATTATAGGTCTAAAAATACACCACTTTCTATTTATCTGATAAAAAGAGATGCGATTAAATATTTTCAGTTTGTGATTATGATGAACATTTAACAAAAGTTGACAAGAGACAAATTTAAAAATGTTGAGTTCTCAGTCTAAGAATTTCATCTGTGTCACGTCATGGAAAGGATTATTAACTCAGGTGCTTAAGAGGGTGTCCTAACCAGTGCAGTCAAGATCGCACGCCAACTCGTAGGATCATGCGAGTTTACGATCTGCGACCATGGCTCCGTGCTGCGTTACGGCAAGGATCGCCGGATGTATCGAACACGCAAGTTGGAGGTGGGATCGTACCAGATGGACCAACCAGTTCGCAAGGCCCTTTCTAAAACCGGGTCGGGTTTTTGTGGAAAAACCCATTTTATTAAATGCGTAAAAAGAAGAAGCGACGCAGGCAAAGACACAGAGAAGAAACGATTACACAAACCCTAAGTTCTCATCTCACGTTTGTGCCATCTTCCCTCCCTGCGATGGTGCTCGTTATTGCGCCACCACCTGTGACGTCGTTCCTCTGGTTTCAAGCAACTCTTCTGTTTTCTGAACTGAACACTTCCTCTGTTTTCTATTTTCTGTCTTCTTCTGTTTTCTGCCTTGGGAACTTATGGAATGAGGTTGTGAATTTTTAATTAGCTTAGTTTAATGTCATGATTTGGAGGCTATTTTATTTGTAGTTTTTATGTTTATGTGTTATATATTATATATAAGTACAATTTTGCCTTTCCGTAGGATCTTACGAGTCGTGTTACGATCCTCGAGTTATGATCTTCCACCCCTCTCCCAATCCTATATAAGATCTCGAGTTTGAATACCTTGGTCCTAACCCCTCAAACTTAATTAGTTGTAATGTTGTATATCTTGTGACTTGTGACACAACAACCTTTTCATAAACATTCAGTGAATAAATAACAACAAACCCAACTGATCTTAGCATATGTACATTTATACTTGCACTTTTAAGCAAACTAAAACATATACTTAATACAACAAACTAAGATCAGGTGTTATCACTGCTAAGAAAGAAAAAGCACCGCTTTTTAGAAGGTGAACAACAGTGCTCAAAGCAGCCATTCCACTGGTGAAGCAAAAGGCTCTATCCGCTTTATCAAGTTTTGCAAGAATACTGAGAATGCAAAGTTAAAAACCATAATGTCAATGAAGCAGGGATGAATTATCCACGATTGCAATACAAAACATAAACCCACATCAAACCTTTCTAAAGCATCTCGAGTAGGATTTCCACTTCTGGTATAGTCATAGGGACCATTTTCTATTGCAGAAGGCTGCACCATGAAGAATAACAGACATAAATTATCATGAATATTATAGAATACTACGCAACAGTGATAGTAAATAACTAAATATACATGTGCATATGCTGGGCACCAAATGATCATTCAAAGATATCAAAGTCACAAAAACAGGCACATCAAACAAGGAAGAAATTCTTTCACACAATGTACTACTCTGGACTCAATTATAAGTAAAAGAAAGTGCATAAGTTTGCTGGACTCAAATATATGCAAATGTCAACTAATTTATCCAAATATAATGTTATTATTCCAAACATACACTATAGTTAATTAATTAATGTTGTGAGGAGATGACCTATAACTAGGTGTAGGTTAGTAAATGTATTTCTTTTGCTACATGAAATCAGGAAAATTAAATATACTTAACTATCATCATTAATAAGTGGGAATGTGGGTATTTTTTGCTAATAATTGAGTGCCGAGGGTGTAGCAAATAAAACTCTCACCTGCTTAAAAGTAGCAGTCTGGTAAAGCGGCGTACTAACTGCACCATAAGGATCAAACTTATTCTCGAAATTCATCACCATTGTTGAAATTCCAGGCTCCCTTAGCTCCTCCTCTTCTGCCAACAGCAAGAATCAACATATATCCATAAAACATAAACAACTACATCTTACATCACAACAAAAAACAGAAGCACAAAACAAACCAGTTAAACCCTCTGTAACATCAACATCCACCAAAGCAGAAGTGCTCACATCCATCTCTCTATCAACCAAGCAATAGAGCTTGAATCCCTCTGCACACAACACTTTATTTGTTCTGAAATTCACCGACTTGCTAAACACCAAGCTATCCCACGTCTTTCCAGAAATTGTGCTCTATAATACACCAATTTGAAAGAGAAACAATAAACATTTCAATATCAAACACAACAATAACCATGTGGTTGGACTCAAGTGGTTAATGAATTTCAATTAAGAATTAATCGAGTCTAGGGTAGAATAAACCTTGACTAGGCTTTTAAAAAAATACCAAACACAAGAAAAAAGAAAACAAATATCCAGAAATTGTGATCTAAAATGTACCAATTCAAAAGAGAAACGTGACTATCACTATTCACTATAAATGCAAAAACAAAAAAAAAATCCAGAAATTATCATCTAAAACAGACCAATTCGAATGAGAAGCACTATGCAAACAAGTGAGAGGTTAAGAAGAACAAGTTTTGCATTGCATGATTTATTGCAGGAGGTGGTAATAAAGAAATTAAGCAACATATAGTGGTGTTTTGTTGCAGTTTCACGGGAAAGAAATGGAAAATAATGTATAGTGGTGGGTTTACCTGAGATGGGCGAGAAATGGAAACGGAATTAGTGAAGGGCTTCAGAGAGATCGAAGAAGAACCCATTTTTTAGTTTAAAATAAACAGACAGTGTTGCCTGTGTACTTCAACGTCAACATGGTAGCAAAATAGGTTAAATGACTGCTCGGTTATTTGTGGAAGCTTAGATTTTTTTTCTATAATATCATCTTTTGAAAATAAAAAAAATTCAAAATACTCTACTTTTTAAATTTTATTAGAAATATCCTATTTTTACACTTCAAAATACTTTATTTTTAAAATTGTATATTGAATTAGATATTTAAATTTGCAGTCATCTATTAGAATTCGATTTTTCTACCTTCAGATGCAATTATGTATTGTTTTTTAATCTTTTTTTAGCTAATTAAAAATATAATAAGAAAACTAAATAATATATTAATAAAAAAATCAAGCAAGAATTTATATATTAAAATAACAAAAAAAAAACTTAAAAATATATTAATAAAATCAAATTAAATTACAATAAATGTTAAAAAAAATATATCAAACTTAATGCGTTTGAGTAGATGTGTCAGCGGTGTTTGGACAGTGTTTTTTATTAAGATCAAGGACCCAACATAACACATATTTTCTAGGTACTCTATCTATAGTGCTCGTTTCTATTTTATTGTGTTTACTCTTTGGACAACTCTTTTTTAACTCTTTGCATTTTGAGGATTGTGACACACTTTAACACCTTTATATTTGGGGCAATATCCTTTGTTGGGCATAGGTTAGAATGTCTCATTGTAGACTTTTAGTAGCATTTTCACCTTGTACATATCAGGTATAAGTGCTCAATCATTATACTTTATGCTAGAACATGTTGCTATTACATGTGAACGTGGTATATGTATAGTTCGATATTTCTCTCAGTTGCATCACTTGTTATGAAGGTTGACACTGAAATGATTAGTCGGCCGCTCCTCTCTTGGGCATATTGTCTCATGGACCATGAAAGTATGTGAAAGTATGATTGATCCAATCAAAAAATGAACTTTATGACTATTGGACTTACGTATTTCTGCTTTTCATAAAATCCATGCATGTTTTTGTGTATACCAGACCAGAAGTTAAAATTGTTGCTTGTTGTTTTTCCGTTGTTGGAAAGAATATCCCCAACTTATAGTAAGTTGTTTGGACCAAAGAAGTGATTGGAAATGTTGTGCGTGTCTTTCAACACTCAATCCATTGACTCATAAAACGTTGGATGTTATGTGACCCCAACAACTACCTCCATCAAATAACTTTTTTCTAAAGTTTTTATCTTTAAATTCCCTCATTAAATTTTGTGAAATATGTTAGATGCATATTTTGTGACATATGGACTTAAATTTTGTCTTTCAACACATGTTTTGAAGGAGGATTTTGCCATCCATTACTTGGATTATTATAAGTACTTTTAATGGATTCATGTCTATCTGAAATCAAACAAAGGTTAGCTTGTGGAGTAACATATTTTCTCAAAAAAAAATCCCAGCTCTCCCCCGTCCCACCTTCCACAAGAGCAAAAGCAATGAAAATTATATTGTTGTTCTCATCTTGTGCAACTACCACTAATAGAGTCCCATTGTATTTGTCATACAATCATGTGCCATCAACTTGTACAATTGGTTTGTAGAATTTGAATGTAGATATGCATGGTTGAAAAGTCCAAAATAGTCAATGAAATATCTTTGACCCAACTATAAAATTGTTCTCATAGTATGTTGGAATTGTTTCTATTTCTATTTTGGTTTATGCAGCAAATGTTCACAAAACCAGCAACCACTATGGGAGTTCATTGTAAGACTCCTCCCAATTGTCAAAACAAATATCGATAGCCTTATTTTTGGCTATCCATGCATTTCTATAATTGATTATGTAGTTATGCAAAGCCTAAATCTATGCAAAAATGACATTCACTTTTAAAAGTTGCTTCATGCTTGTACATATCATGTCAGAATCAAGCTTCTGATGATCTGGTGACAATGTGTAATTTGCGCAAGTATGGGGCCCATTCAATTTACCAATTACCCACAAGTCACTCTTTTTGTACTTAACCAAACAGTTTGGACTTAAACATTTAATAACATATCTTTTTGTATCTGATTTTTGTATCGCAAAAGTCAATGATTGTTTTAAGTGGAAAACTTTGATTGCATGTAAGCAATCTTCCTTATTTTGAAACCTCATTCCAATTTTAAGAGTTTCATCTATTAGTGTTGCTTCGTTCAAGAACATATGATCGAATTCAGTGGATTGCTCAAAATTCTCTAAATTTATGTTCTTAAGGGAAAATGGTGGATCGAATGCAAGTAGGATAAGTTGGTCTTTTTCGAAATCTTCGTTGACATCAATGTCGTTGTTAGATGATTCACTAAAGTATGTTTCATCATCTTCACTATCATCGCCTAATTCCTCCTCGTTGATATTATCTAAGACACTAAGCGGAAGATCATGTTGTAGACTTGTCGGGGGAAATGGACATTGGGGTTGACTATCATCCGAAAGAGTTCGTTAAATTTGGCTAGAGTGTGGTTCATAGTGTCGTGATATGGGTTGTTGTGATCAAATAAAGTGGTGTAGTCGAGTTGAGGCATGGTCGAGGTTGATGGTTGATCAATCTTTGATGATGAAGGATCGTCCTAAAACGTAACATATAACTTGATGGTGCTGAGTTGCGACCACTAATCATAAACATCAAACATCAGCTAAACATCTTTGTCATCGCAAACCTTCAATAGTTCATACATGTTTGTATTTTCTCCAAAGAACACAAGGTGTCGGTAAACTATATCAAATATCATGACTTTGTTTTCGAGCTGCAACTATTGTTTAGCGACATTCTTTAGACGAGCATGGTTGGTTCTAGAACAGACTTTAAATGCTTTTTTATAATCACTTACAAAGGTTTTACCTTCAATTCCATCAACTATTGAACAATTGTAATAAACAATGAACATTAATATGATTATATGTAAATGAGTGAGTATGAATCATGAAAGGGTGTGATGAGATAGTATGATTTGGTTTTTTATTTATAGAAGGTGGGAGGGTGTGTGTATCCTTAATAGAAGAATCTAATTGGTCGAAACCAATTCATAAGGATCTTTAATGCACCATTTGTAGTTGTTGATAGATTGGATTACACTTACAAGATTAAATCGTTAATAGAACAATTTGATTGGTCATGGTTATGTAAATAAAAAATCACATGATGCTATTTTGCCATATTTTCACCAAGTTGGGTTTGGTGAAATAATCAAACTCAAAAACTATAAAATAGACGGCAGTTCGATTACTGTCTTGGTTGAGAGATGGAGACAAGAAGCTCATATGTTTCGTCTTCCAATAGGTGAGTGCACAGTAATTTTTGAAGACGTGTATCACCTTTTAGGATTAAAAGTTTCTAGTTTAGTTATTCAAATTAGGTGAACGTTAAGGATGTCTCTCAAAGTTACTTATGAGTTATCCCACGTGCAACAAAAGGAAATTTTATTAAAATAAAATGGCTTAAGAAAACATTTGACGGTGTTGGTCAAAACGCATTAGAAGAAGAATAATAAGTTTCATGTTGAGCATTCATATTACATATGATTGGAGGGTTGTTGATGCCCAACAAATCCAAAATCGTGTACATTTAAAGTACTCCCTCCGTCTCACAATGAGTGTCACTTTAGCAAAAAAATTGTCTCAAAATGATGTCATTCACAATTTTCAATGTAACTTTAATTATATTTTTTTTTCTATACTACCCTTCAATTATTACTTTGTACACAACTTTCAAAACATTATTATTCTTTGCATTGATAATATGAAAAACTCACCAATAGCTAAAATGGGTAGTTTGGTAAAATGACTTCTCTCTTTCTTCTAATTATTACATTTCTTAATATGTGTGCAAAAACCTTAAATGATACTCATTGTGAGACATATGGAGTATTTGTCACTCATGGGAGATTTGAGTAAATCATCAAAATATAGTTGGAGCTCAACAGTTTTAGCAACACTTTATATAGAACTTTGTTTTGCTTCCAAAGCCAATATGATGTTAATAGGAGGATGTGCATTGTTGTTACAAAACTGAGAATGCATGGGTATTTTCACTTGCGCAAATATAACTATTGCAAATAACTTTTATTCTATTTTTATTTTATTTTCAAAACTAACTATTTAGTATATTACTAATATTTTTGATTTTTTTCAATAGATTTAACTCTAGTGGTCGTAACTTTAGTAAAGTTCCTCACGATGACATAGAAGGATATCGAAAAACAATCGATCACATGATGGTTGAAGAAGTAATATAGTCATTCACACTTATTTACTTTTTTAATATATTTTTTATACTTCTTATATTTACCCTAGCAAATTTTTTACATATTAGTTTTATTAGAGACCGTATATCGGGTTTGAACATGACATTCTTGAAGAAGAGATGGACACATAAACTACATGCACGTATTGCAAGACCAATTCGTAGAAGATATTTTACAACGCAACACAAAATATATGAATTGGTTTAGGAATCACACCAAATTTATTTTTGTCGAACAACATCTGCGTGATCCATGTTTGTATCCACCAACATATACTCATGTTCAATGAACCCCTCAATCAACCCCATAATAACAAATTGTACCCCAAACGCGGAACCGTCTTCATCGTCGCCTCACCTACATACCAAACCATACATTTTCATATTATGGTCCACCACCACCATGACTAAGAATCCCTGTAGAACCATTTGTTCTATATTATGGTCTACCACCACCACATATATATACCCGTGCATAAATGCTAACTTCATATTATGTTCCACCAGTGCCTAAAATACGAACCCCCGATCCCTCGACAGAATGCGAGATTTTGTTTAATTTGTTTGGCATTGAATGCACAACTCTTGAATCGGCTTATGCTGTTTTTGATTCCATGTATAACCTTCAGACTCAAAATTATATGAAGATAGATGGGAGTAGCTCTAATCCACACACAAATTATCAAGGATTTGAGTTGCATACACACTCAATAGTTGGAAACGACGACAAGGAACATGATCAAAATGAGGACAAACCATAACAACCTCAAGTCGTTTAAAGAGTTAGACGTGTTCGACAATCTTCTCGATGTGGAAATGTGGGACATTTAGGTTGACTCCATTAATTAAAAATTTGTAGTTTTGTACGCATTGAAAAATTCATTCAGAAGAAAGAGAAGAAGTGTGTTAGCTGAGGAAGAGGCACACACCTAGTCTCCATTATGTAGAACGAGAAACACAAAAAATGGGGAGTTTGAATTGTATTTACTAGTTAAAATCTTTTTCGTGTGGCTAAACTAAAGTAAAGAGAGAAGAGCGGATAAAAAAAAAAAAGCAGAAAGACAACCAATTCATGTTCTGCGTTAAGGCATGTCAAAGGGAAGAACACCACTTCTCCAAATCACAAAGATACATATGCCTTTGATATCTCCAAAGTTGACAAGATATGTGATCATTTGCTTAAAGATAAATAGATATGATTACTAAAACATCACAAGAATCCTTCATCCAAGGAAATCAAAGGCAAAAGGTGCTATAAGGGGCACAACTCGTACAATCACTCATCGACTAATTGTATTCTCTTTCGAAAAGCAATTCAAAAGGGTATCAAGAAGGGTAGGTTCAAGTTAGCACACAAAAGGATTGTTGGCATGGCCATTGACATATATTTCTTTCTAGCCATGAATATATCAGTACGACTAGTGTGGAACCCTAAAACCAGGACAGTCGAATCCAAACTACGGATCAGGCAGACTGAAAGAATATAAGTGTTTGAAAAACTAGGGACCCAGGTCACATCTGTTGGAACCAAGTTGGTTTTATACTTATAATTTTGATGTTAATAAAAGTATTTTATGAGAACAATATATTTGACTTCACAGAGTATGAAAGAAGATTTGTGTTTTTGACGACAATCTAAAATAAGATTTGATTCATATTTATAATTGAAGAAAATCTTTGACCAAGTTTACAAGAAGATTTGATCAAGATTTATCTACAAGAATATATGAATTATATACAAGAAGATTTGATCAAGATTTATCACAAGAAGATATGAATTATTTACAAGAAGATTTGATCAAGATTTATCACAAGAAGATATGAATTATTTACAAGAAGATTTGATCAAGATTTATCTATAAGAAGATTTGATCAAGATTCATTACTGTAACATCCTCTAAAATTATTAGTTAAAATAATTTGGATCTATAAATATATATTTTCCAATATTAAACTAGGTGTGGTATTATTTGCCTTGTTCGACTTATTATAGTAAAGTTGTTAGTAAGAATTATTTAGTAGATGTATTTTTATCTCTAAGGCAAGAAGAATTTGGGTTAAGGGTTGTGGCTTGGTGTGACACAACCCATTTGAATGACTAGAAAGTTGGGTTGGGAGTTTGTGCCTTGTTTTTTATGATGAAGGTTAACTAATAATAATATTTTCTCTCTTCTATTCTTTATTCAGGCCCAACACTATCTACCCAATAATGTTCACTTTAAATTTTTCCTAAGGTCCACAATATTTCTACACTCAGTAATAATAAATAGAAAGGAATATTGAAACCCTAGCCACCATCACAAACCCTTTACAAACAAAATTCTATAAAGAATACCAAAATTCTATAAAGAATACCAAAATCCTAGCCGCCATCACCATCACCATCACCTCCTCTTCTTCGTGCATCAAAAGCTTGGAACTTCTTTTTCCTTGTGCGCAACTTCGTGGGGCTTAGAGAATTGTACTCGGATGAAAAGCGTCCAAGGTAATGGCTTTTCCCCACACAAATTATAGTTAGACCGTTGGTTGGATGACATGAAATTAATAATTGTGATTGCTTGCTTTTTGAAAGGAATAAATGTAGACTAATGAATTAAAATAATGAAACCCCAATCCTTTGCGTTAAGTTCATTATATAATATATGATTTTTAAGAAGTAAAGTATGAATTTTATGTTATATGTAATAAAGTTTTAATTTAATAATGAATATGAAAAAAAGGGTTGAATTTGTATGTTATATGTGACAAAGTTCTATGATAATGTATATGAGTTGGAGTTGAATTTTGTTGTTATATATGTTAACATGCTAATCTTTATGGTGTGTATGATACCAAGTCTCGATTTTTGTGTGTATGTGGTGAAAGTTATGATTTTCATGATTATTTGTTTATGGATATATGATACTCATGATAAGGATGTGTGACATGTGATCTTAGTGATATGTGAATAAGATGATGATTTTAAAAAGTGATTTGAATGCATATGACATGATGCTTAGTGGGCTGTGTGGGAATATATGTAATATATCATCATGTCATGGCATATGCATCTTCATGGAAGTTGCCTTAGTGGCAGGTTTTCCCCATTGGTATGGGTGATCTTTCTGTGTGGAAGTTGCCTTAGTTGTAGGTTTATATCCAGATCATATAGTTTTAAGAGCATGCATCATGTATATATTTTTGTTATGCAATTTATTAGTTTGCGTATTTTTTCTTTTAAATTGGAAGTTTTTACTTTTATATGTTTTGTATTCTTCTTCTATATGTTTAACCTTGGTTTGATGTGGATGATGGATAAAACTGACCCTTACAACAACATTTTAGGTACTAATGAGTTCGAGGAGATTCAAGAGTAGTTGATGAGTATTAATATACGGCGAACGTGGGATAAAAATGGGTTTTTCAAGACAATGTTGCAATAATAGAATTGCCACGATATTTCTAAGTTTATTTTTTAATCTTTTATCACCAACTTTTAAAATTCCCTAGAATTCTAGAAATACGGAAGTGGATTCCCTTTCGTTAGGAATAATTGCTTTTTCTTTGTTTTAGCTTTGAATAATCATTTTCTTAATAATATTATAATATTAAATAAACGTGGTTGTTACTAATTATTTGTATGAATAAATGTTAGGTATTTTAATTAAAAAAAAAAATTGTCGTAAACGTTTCTAATCAATATATTTTTAAGTAACGCTTTGGATCAAAAATCTGGGGTGTTACAATTACAAAAAGATATGAATAATTTACAAGAAGATATGATCAAGAATTGTTGACAACAAAAAACACTCACAAGAAGATACATTTATTATTTGCAAAGATATGATTCAGATTTTGACAAAGAACAAAATATTGAATTGGACTTAGTCATATTCCTACTTGTGAAAGTTCAAGAACCAGTCCAACACTATGTTCCCGTCCAGATAAAAGCAAGCAATAAGAAGGAAGTTTCATCTGAAGAATTTGCAAAAGCAATCTTAACAAAATATGACAGTATTAATCTGAAGAGTTTACAAACTCAATCTGAACAAAATATGAACAATATCAATATGAAGAATTTACAAACTCAATCTGAACAAAATACGAACATAATCAATCTGAAGAAATTACAAACTCAATTTGAACAAAATCAATCTAGAAAAAAATGCTCAGATTGGATTTAGAAATAAGGAATTGGCTAAAGAACGTATTATCAAAAATGATCAATCTTGGATTGAAGCCATGAAGGAAGAACTGCTGCAATTCGATAAAAATGAAGTCTGGACCTTGGTACCAAACCCTCAAGATCAAACAATCATTGGTACACGCTGGGTTTTCAGAAACAAATTAGATGAAGAAGGTAAGGTAGTGAGAAACAAAGCAAGATTGGTTGCTCAAGGTTATAATCAACAAGAAGGTATAGACTATGATGAAACTTTTGCTCCTGTTGCAAGGTTAGAAGTTATTCGTATACTTCTTGCATATGCATCTCATAAACTTGTTAAATTATTTCAAATGGATGTTAAAAGTGCATTATTAAACGGCTATTTAAATGAACAAGTTTATGTTAAACAACCTCTGGTTTTGGAGATCAATCAAAACCAAATCATGTTTTCAAACTTACCAAAGCTCTATACGGCTTAAAACAAGCACCAAGAGCTTGGTATGAAAGGTTAAGTTCTTTCTTAATCAAAAATGGATTTTCCAGAGGAAAAATTGACACTACACTATTTAAGAAAATTGATAAAAATGATTTACTCATTGTACAAGTGTATGTTGACGATATTATCTTTGGATCAACTAATGAAAAGATGTGCGATAGATTTTCAAAACTCATGCAAAGTGAATTTGAAATGAGCATGATGGGAGAGTTAAGATATTTTCTTGGATTACAAATTAAACAACATGAAAATGGTATTTTTATTTGTCAAGAAAAATACATTAAAGATTTGTTAACTAAGTACAAAATGAATGAAGCAAAAATCATGTCTACTCCTATGCATCCATCCTCTTCTTTAGACAAAGATGAACATGGAAAATCTGTTTCTGAAAAAGAATATAGAGGAATGATTGGTTCCTTGCTATATTTAACTGCTAGCAGGCCAGATATTGTATTCGCAGTATGATTATGTGCTAGATTTCAATCTGCGCCAAAAGAATCTCATTTAACAGCTGTGAAGCGAATTTTTAGATATCTTGTTTGAACTACTGATCTTGGCCTTTAGTATAGAAAAGATTCTCATTTTGATCTTGTAGCATATTGCGACGCTGATTATGCTGGAGATAAAACTGAAAGAAAAACCACTAGTGGAGCATGTCAGTTCCTGGGTGATGCTTTAATAAGTTGGTCTTGCAGGAAACAAAATACTATAGCCTTATCAAGCACCGAAGCTGAATACGTATCAGCCGCAAACTGCTGCTCACAAGTTTTGTGGATAAAAAATCAACTTGAAGACTTCTCTGTAAGTTACTCAAGCATTTCAATTTACTGTGATAATACTAGCGCAATCAATTTATCAAAAAAATCCCATTCAGTATTCTCGTTCAAAACATATTGAAATAAAACATCATTTTATTCGCGATCATGTTAAAAAAAAAGATATTGAATTAATCTTTGTTGATACTCAAAATCAGCTTGGTGACATCTTTACAAAGCCTCTGGTTGAGGAATGTTTTAATTGAATCAAAGAAAAACTGAAAATCATGAAAAATCCTGAAAATTCTAGTTAAAACTGCTTCTGCAGAAAACGGAGAATGTTTATCAATCTCTGTTTTTCAGACATCTTTCTCCGTTTTTCAACAAACTTTCTCCCCAGTCGTCACTTTCATCATGCGCAGGAAAGGCATGTCTTGGCATTTAATGCTTGTGTCTCTAGGCTTTCAAAGGTCACTGACAAGTCGTCACTTCGTTTCCCGCCCCCAAACATTTGTCACTTCCCTAGGTTCAAAATCATCATTGCTTTTTTCCTTGAAAAACAGCAAAAACGTGCTACAGTTAACAAAACCGTTCAGTTTCAGAAACATCTTCGTGTCCCTCAAACTTCATCTTTCAAAAACTTCATCTTCCAACAACAATGGCTCGAACCAAACAATCCGCGCGCAAAAACGCATGCACTGAAACACCATCACCATCATCTTCACCCTCACTATCCTTCAGTCGTTCACCATCTCCACCACCCAGACCAACTCCTCCAAGACATTCATCTGACACCTCCTTCTCAGACTCTCTCTCGTCCTCCCCTAAAACCAACCCTACATCCTCCATTCCTGAACCTCTGTCCTCTATTCTTCCCCCTCTCTACTCTTGTCCTCCTCCTAACATTGCTCAAGTTCCTCCACACTTGCGCAAATCCTTCAGAAAATATTTCTGACCTGAACACTCAGAAAATATTTATGATCTGAACAACTGTTTCTCTCTTTGAACTCTAAGATGAATTGAGAACTTTGAGCTTGAGTTCTTCTACTCTTTTCTGCTTTTCGTTGCTTTTCTCCTTCAGCCTTGAGTGTCTATTTATAGTGAAAATTTGGGCTTCAATTTAGTCCTTGTTTAATTCTGAATTGTATCTTGTTCAGATTGAGTTTGTAAATTCTTCAGATTGATTCTTTCCTATTTTGTGTAGATTGAGTTTGTAAATTCTTCAAATAAACTCTTCTTCAAATCATGATCTAATCTTAATTAAATCTTCTTCAAATGTTGATAAAATATTCTTCAAATATTCTTCAAATATTCTTCAAATCTTGACCATATCTTCTTTTCAACTTGGTCAAAGATTTTCTTCATTTATAAATATAAATCAAATCTTATTTTAGATTTTCATCAATTATAAATTTGAATCAAATCTTATTTTAGATTTTCTTCAATTATAAATTTGAATTAAATCTTATTTTAGATTTTCTTCAATTATAAATTTGAATCAAATCTTATTTTAGATTTTCATCATTTATAATTTGGAATCAAATCTTATTTTAGATTTTCTTCAATTATAAATTTGAATCAAATCTTATTATAGATTTTCTTCAGAAACATAAATCTTCTTTCATACTCTTTGAAGTCAAATATATTGTTCTCATAAAATACTTTTGTTAACATCAAAACTCTAAATGTATAACCAACTTGGTTCCAAGAATTAGTCGACCATAGGATAAAAGGGTATAATTCACACAAACAACCTCCAAGAAGATTTAACCTTCTAATGATGCCTTATATCAAAGCTGAGGTAGAAATATTACTTCAAACAAGTTTCATTTGAATGGCTAGAAATATAGAGTGGTTACCTAATATAGTACATTTTAACATCTCGTTACCACTTGCTCAATAATGCCATATTGAACAATTCTAGGTTCTTCACTCCTAACACACCCTCATTCTTCGAGAGACATACCTTATCCCAACTCACCCAATTTATCTTCTTATTTTCCAAACCTCCTCCCCACAATAATCTTCTCTGAATTTGAGAAATTTCATTAATAACTTTCTTTGGATTCTTGTAGAAAGAAAAATAAAATAGCGGTAGATTACTTGATACAAAGTTTAACAAAACCACTCTATCACCAATAGATAGATATCGGCCCTTCCACCAAGACAATCTCTTTTTTAATGAATCCACCACCGGCCTCTACGTCGAGGATTTTCTAGGATTGGCTCCTACCGTTAACCCCAACAATCGAAATAGGACTATATCGATAAAGCATGATAAGAACATTGATGCAACTTCCAAAAAGGAGTCATCCAAATTCAACCCATAGAGTTTACTCTTCAAAAATTCACCTTAATCCATATACCATCTCAAAGCTTCTCATTATTTTCTTAATACTCCATAAGTTATCCCAAGACCCTTCACCCATTATTATAGTATCATCCGCAAACTGATGAATATTAAAATGCAAATTTTTGTGTACTTGTTAGCTTTTGAACTCCTTGATTTTCACCGCTTTTCTTACTAGACCTGTCAATCTTTATGCTGCTATAAAAAAATAAGGAATAGAGATAAAGAGACTCCTTGATGCAATCCCCAGTTTTGTTGGTCTCTCTGTAAAATAGCCTAATACGTATGTATGTATGGTTAATGGTCAAACTATTTTGAGGAATAAATGATTAAGAGGAATGAAGTAATTAAAGGAACAACTTCGAAAACTAGTTTAATAAAAGTGGAAACTAGAAAATAAGTGTTAAAAATATTTGGTGAGGTAAAGCAAAATGGATATTAGCTAGTATCGATTTTAGATTTGAAATTGATATTAAAGTTTGACTCTATAAATCACTAGGTTCAAAGACACCTGGTAATCATATAAACGTAGCTTCTAAACTGTAAGGCTTAAATTTAAAATTTGGAAAGTAGATCTAAAGTATACACAAAGTTATGATATTTCAAAGTTTGAGATTAATTAAATCGTTTTTCTATCTAGACAATATAAATAGGAACATGACGTCTAAATGTAAAGTAACAAAAAGATAAAGGTAAAAACACAAAGCTGGAGCAATAAGAGAGTGAAAGAAACTAAAAGGGAAGTGGGAATAGAAGAGGAATGTAAACAAACTAAAATGAAAGAAGGTGACCGTTAGCATTGTCTTGTATAAATAAATTTGCCCACCTGAATTCAATTCGTTGATATATGTGCTAAAATCTCCGATGGATGAAATTGACCAAGTGCCACGAATATAATTAATAATTGAATCATATTGATAAATTGAATTGCATTGTACAAAAAAAATCAAATCAATTAAAAATGTTTAATGAATTGAACCACATATTTGAAACAATCAAGTTAAGTAAACTTAATTCAAAAACCAATTTAACAATTTTAAAACTTTTTTAACCTCAATTACGATTTTTTTCTCTTAGAAAATTTTTAAAAATTTGTTTTTCTCGGTAAAACTATAGAAGATATCGAAATTATTTTTTCGAAAAAAATCAAAAAATATGTTAAATCAATTTATTTTGAAAAATAATCGAAATTTTTTTTCTCGAAATTTTTTTTATATTTATTTTTCTTGAAACAAATTTCTCAAAAAAAATTTTCAAAAAATCATTGAAACTTTTTATCGCGAAAATTTTTTATCAAGAAATTTTTTACATCTATTTTTCTCGAAAAATTAAATCAAAAACTTTTTTCTCAAAAGAATTTCAAAATTCTTTTAACGAAGAATCAATTCAAAATCTATTTTAACTAAAAAGTTGTTCAAAATATTAAACTGATTTATATCTATAAACTGATTTCAAACCGATTTAGAACTGCACTGAGTAACTTGATTCGAATGTGGTTTTTCAAAATTTAACCAAATTATTAATGTGATCCAATTCGGTTCAGTTTTTACATCATTAGCACCCTTAATTAAAAGACAGTAGTAAGTATTACAAATTTTGCAAGCCGACATGTACGATTTTGAGATAAATTTATGAAACTACATGCTCGCAATAGTATTATAAGGGATATATTTTTTTCTGTCAGGTTTCAGATTCGAATCTAGAACATTATATTCAACATAACAATATCGATATTTTTAGTTGAACTAAGTCTTACATATTTTTTAATAAATAAAAATATATTAGAAAAAAAAAACGAACATAAAAAAAATATTTAAAGAAGATGCATGGTCAACATAAAACTGGTTACACTAATAACCAATAATAATTTCTTAGGTCAACAAAATATTATATAACTACTTTTGATTTAAAAAATGTATTATAATAATATGGTAGATTGAATGTTGGTACTTAAGCACTAAGTATTAAAATTTAGAGTTGGTTGTGTAAAAGTCCCACAAAGGAGAGATATTACACATCAGTAGTATTTATAGGATGGAGGTATGACCATTGGAGTGTGCTAACTAATTTTGTGAAGGGGATATTTACACTCAAATCAACCACCACATGCGCATGCCATTGTCCGTTCGATTGGGTCGAACTCAGGTTGTGTGGTGTATTATTTTTTAGTACTTGAAAAAATAATAATAATGGTTTTTTGTTAGCACAATTTTCTTGTTTTTCTTATGCCCTCCACCGATTCAACAACTAATTGATCCGTGTTTGATTCTTCCCGATTTTCGTGCAACAGTTTCGCAAACTCGATCAAACTGGGCGCACAACAGTTTCACTAACTTGGTCAAACTGGATGCATGACAGTTTCGTAGACCTGGTCAAACTAGGCCACATTTTATGCTCCACTCGGCTGCAAAATTCCTCTATAAATAGAAGATTCTGCTCAATTTTAAAATAGAACCAAAACTATAAACTTTACCGATTTTTCTCTCTTCTCACATTTCACCTTTATCTCATATTCTTTTGTCTCTTTACTGAAATAGTACCTTTAGATTTTAGAGTGGTCGTACCATATTTTCGAATGGATTTAACCGTCATATTTAGAGGGTGTAATTCTAAATTGGTTTTCTATAGTGTAGTGTAAAATCGATGTAGTGTATTTGAGTTGTTTAATCTTGAGGACTTCGTGGTTGATCATCTGCCTTGTACAATTTTGGGTAGTGCCACGAAACGTCTTAAAGAGAGCAACCAAATCCGCAATTCAACCAATATCTTCGGTGGCTGAAAATTATTTTTCAAAACAGTTTTTCGAAACTCAAAAACAACAATGAACATATATAATTGGACGACACGGTCAAGTTATTTTAATAAATATAATCGTAGGTTATGTAACTAGAATTCAAATGATAGTTATAAGGACATTTGATATACTGAAGTGCAGATTCAAACTTGATATACTCTCTTCTCTATGTTTAACGTGCGGGAGTTTTACAACTAAACTTTTTAAGAAAAAAGTTGGTGACAAAATTTGTTTTACCCTCTTGATGATATATACAAACTATTCCCTCCGCTTTAAAATAAATGTTGTATTAGTAGATAATTTTATTTTTAAAATAACTGTCATTTTATTTTTAATGTAACATTAATTAATTTATGAGCGAAGACCCATTTTAATCTTCGAAAAAACCTGAGAGATTCAGTTTACTCTAAAAAAATAAAAGTGACTTTTAGTCCTTAGACTATTATTAGGCATATTCATTAGTTAATTAGTACAAAGTTTAAATATCATTCAGAACTCTCTTTATAAGTTTGTTAAAAGTCAATAATCTAGTGAAAGCCAACCCCTCTAATGAACAAAGAATGAGAATTAATTACTCAAGGCAAATGCACCGTAACTTTGAAGAATTTGTTAAAGTTGTGTCTGACTCTGATCAATGCACTCTCAGTGCACCTCTGCTTATACATGCTCGCTTTGATTATTCCACGTTTGATAAATTTGGAAAAGAGTTGATAATCTGGTCAACGCGTCACAACAACACTGATAAAATCAACACTCTGATAGAAAGTCAACTTTCTTAAGTCAATCATATGAGTCCAAAACCATGAAAAAAAAATATCCCAACATCCTTTACTCATCAAATATGGACTTATCCTCTGACTAAAGTAGTGCAATGACATTCTCCGAAAATGTCATCCTCTGATATTTGCCTTTTTAAATCAAGATACATTGAATATATATATGAACATGTCTTAAAAATTGATATGTGTTAAATGTTGATTCAAGATCTCCAGCAATAATATCCTTAATGGATATAATCCTTAGTGTTTAAATAGAAACCTGTCTCAACATGAAAAAATTGAGAGAAAGAAAAAGAAAATGTGTTAAAAAGAATTTTTGTAAAAAGTCTAGAACGCATCAAAAGAAATGAATGAAAATTCTCTTAGAGGAGAGTTGGTAGAATTAATGTAAATCAATCAAGTTGTTTGATACACTTGAATTGAAATAGCATGCATTAAGTCAAATAATTTACTAGGTGTTTTTGACGAATTGACTCATTAACTCCAAGAACTCAGTTATTGAAGTCTCGGGGTTGTGAAACGACTCACGAAAAGTGTGAATCAACTCCTCAGCAAGGCATGAAATTATATAAGTCCACTCACATTTGTGTCATCCAATCACACAACTTCAAAACTACAAATCTAATTTTTTTAATCAGTGTTAGTGGACTCACATGTCTTATGAATCAACTCACATAACCTGCAGACTTAAAATTTGACAGTTTTAATGTTGTTTTGATAGTTTCAAAGTGGTTATTTTCTTAGAACTCATTTTCATCATATTAAAGGTTTTCTCATCATTTCTAAACATAAGAAAAATTTCACTGATTCCTCATACTCAAGAATTCAAGATCATATCATAGATTGAAAACTTTTTCTGGATCGAGTCGGGTCTACAATCAAGTAGAGAAGCCATAAACAACAACGAAGGTATATCGTTCGTTGTAGTGTCTATTGCAAATACGAATCACCGACGGATATTAGTAGATTATGTATCAAGGACTAAAGAAGGTGTTCTTCAGAAAAGTCATAGAAGGGTTTCTAGATCTCTGTCTTGCAAGATTAAGGTATGATCTTCATCTTGAATATAAGCTTGTGTTCATAATTTGAAGGGTGTTCGAAAATTCTATGTAGAAGAGTGTTTAAGAAAGAAAGGGTTGTGTATACAAGTGTTTATAACTTCCGCCGAGGAATTCTATAAACATTCACAATGATAGTAATGAGAAAAAACTACCGTTCATTTGAATGGAGACAAGACGTACTCTACGAGCGAGGACGAAGTAGACGAACTTGTATAAATCATTGTGTAAATTTTTCTAACTTTAACTCTTTAAATTTCTACATTTCATTTTGTTCTTGATTTTCTATTTTGTTTTGGAGCCGAGAAATTTGTTTTAGTGTAAACGGATAGAAAAATTGTTATAAAATTTTTGTTTTGAAATTTTGTATTGATTTTGAATGTTGAATCAAAATCTATTTTTAACTGTAGAATTCATCATTTTAAACTTGATTTAATTGAAATAAAATCTAATATAATAATTATTCTATTGATTAAGACTCATCGAGTCTTTATTTATTGATCTTGGTCATAATTTAATTGAAGTGCTAAATTTTTTTCCTAAAACTACTTCAAACAATTTTCTGTTTTTCTTATATAAGTCTCTATTAAATTTTTTGTTGTTATTCTATCTACAATCATCGAATCAATCTGAATATTCTATGCGCATAATAAAATGAGTCCTTCACATTAAAAAATTTTAATTTCTGTTGTGCGACTTGAAAGTTTTGAAAATGATTATTCATATAATTGCTTATGATATAGATGTTTGGAAAACCATTGAGAATGGATCCTACATCATAAAGATGATGTTGAATGGTATTGAGATTGACAAACCAAATGAGAATTTGAATGACTTAGTTATGAAAAAGGTTCATCTAGATTGGAAAACTTATAATTGGAAACCAAAGGTTCATCTACATCATTGTTCCCTTCTAGGACACCATGATTTTCATAGAGCTTATAATTGTTTGACAACCCAAAATATATGGAATGCTTTAAAAATCACATACAAGAGCCTAGGTGAACAAAAGATCTCAACAATTGACAAGTTGACAAATTATATTGAAATGCTTAGTATGATCAATATTTTAACCATTAGAAAAATGCTAACATAGCTCAATAAACTTGTTAACAAACTCAATGATCATGGCAAAAACTTTTCAAACGAAGATCTAATCTAATTGTTGCATAGATATATTGATACCTAATTTTATCCGCTCTTCTTTTTTTATTTGCAAAAAAAATATAATAATAAGCATAAAGGACATTTCGGAAAATAAAATTAAAAAAATCAATTATTAGGATTCTAATTTAATTTATTGTTTCTTAAAAAGGGTTAAAAAATTATACCTTAAGTGATTATGGTAGGTTTTTGAAAACACTAAAAATGACCTTAATGAGCATTAATGGGAATTATTGTCTTCTACAAAAATTTTAACCTAATTTCTAACTATAAATAAGAGGAAAAGAAAACAGAGGAGGAAGAGCCGATTGAAAATACGAGCTGATAAGAAACTTCTCTAGTGTGGTAAATATTTTTTTTCTCCTCGCCTATTTTTTGACATTGCTGTTGTTATAGAGTTTTTTTTATTATATTTTGCGTACTTGATATTAAAAAGAGATTTTTTTTGTTTCACGATTAAGTTTTGGAATGAATTAATAAAAAAATAAAGTCGGTTGTCGTACGATCGTCTTCTTTTTCATCCGATTCTTGACCTCTCCTATTTATTTTGTTTTCTTTCCCGTGTGATGAATCTTAAACTCTTTTGTTATTACCGCCGCCGGTCTGCACCATATATGTGTCGCCGACTCGCGAATCTGATCACGCCGTCGTGACCGTGCAATACTTTTTTCCACCATCTGCTGTATTTCTGTTAGTTTTTTTTTCTTTGTAACAAAAAAAAAAAAAGGATTTCATGCTTTTGATCTTGACTTTTTATCCTTTACAATTTGTAAAAGTAAAAAAAAAAAATATTAAAAGTCTTTCCTTAAAATAAACCAATATTACCATTGTTATAATAATAATAATAATAATAATAATAATAATAATAATAATAATAATTATTATTATTATTATTATTATTATTATTATTTATTTTTATTGTGAATATAATTGTGGTCTCTTTTGTTTTATTTATTTTTGGTAATTTACATGTATTTATGATATTTTATGTATTAATTCAATGTATTTATGGTAATTTATTCTAATTATAGTGATCGTTTTATTTCATTTATTTCTCTACACACGACACTAACACGATTCACACACTTATGAGTGGGCTCTATACTCGGACTGAGTGCAACCTAAATATGTTAGAGATTGTGTAATGATAATCTTTTGGATGTACATCTTGTTTGGTTGTCATGAAAGTCTCACCTAGAGTTGACTTTTTCTAAAATATTTCTATTTTAATAGTTTACCTATTAATTGGTTTAATATTTTAGAATTGAGTTGTGTGCTCTAGGAACCAATTTAGAACTATAGAGCCACTCATAATGAATGTTCACATTAAAGACCATAGAACAATCAAATACTAAAAGAACCATATAGGTCACATTCATATTTGAGAAAGAAAAAAACCGATCTACCTCTATATCATATTCATCATATTGCATCGCATAATTATGCATATTAGATCATTTTTATTTCATTTTACGACGTGCTTTTTTCTTTTTTTTTTTTATTTAAAAAAATCACTATATATTAGGAGGTAGTAGATTTTTTTAGTTAATATATAATCATTGCATTCACTTTTATTTTACATTCTCATAACATTTTCCTTCATGAAAAAAAAAAGAGAAGAAAAAAAAAACAAAAAAAGAGTATCACAACACCCTTACTAGACATGTTTCGAGCAAAAATCATGGATGAATTGGAACATATAAAATGATCTAAATCAACTGAAAGACTCTATGGCTAAAAGATTGGAAATCTTACAATTCCTCGATACTTGAAATCATGGGAATCCTTCATGGAAAAAAGTATATCACGAAGAACTCATGTATTACCCCTTGATTTCATAAGTCTAACAATTTTCACCTTTTAATCTACTTTTTGGTTATACTCTATCACTAGTCACTTGTCCACTCCACAATATTTGAACCTGATACTAATGATATTCATCTTCATCATCCACCCATACTTCTGGGTCATGAACATACTTTCTTGACTTTTTGCCACAAGTAAATCTCTAGAAGTTGGGTCGTCTATGTTGAAATTTCATCACTACCCCTTATTACTTTGATGTCATGGAAAAATTCATCAATCTAAAAAATGACAAATCTTGTATGAACTATTGAGGACTATTGAAGGAAAACCTCGATTAAACACAATTTTGAAGACATTGACTATGTTTGCCTGTATATCCAAGGGGCAATGTCAACAATGAAAGTATTATCAAGTTTCCCCATGGTCGCTGACGTTCATTTAATCTGATTCTAAAGCATTGATTATATTGGCGTGTCTAAAGTTTTACGATACTTTATTGTAGAATTGACACACTTTTGTTCCTCAATATTTTGAATATCGATAAATGCATTTTGTATTGTTCCTTTTCCTTCTCACCCATCATACATTTCACAATTTCTTACCAAACATTATTTGTCTTTCCCTTCTTCTAACTATAAACAATGCATATTTGGAAAAGTAGTTCAATCATAAATAAGTTTCATAATATCTCATTACATAATTTAAGTCATGCTATTATTTCCACTAAAGAGGATAACGATAAAAAATAAACTCCATTCATTTGGATGGACTTCAATATGTTGGGGCATGCAATTAAAACCACGTTAATCCCCTAGAAAGGTCGTTTTATATTTATCATTGACTAATTGTGCAGAGGAATTTGAAGTTTGTACTATGGATATTCTATTCGCATACGAATCAAAAGTGAAAATGTTAGAAGTATATGAGACTTGAATATAATCCTAAATTAGCTAAATCAAGAATGGAAAAATTGGGATAAGAAGATGATCATGTCCCTCAACAATGTAATCAACTAGCTGACATTCTAGCTACTTTATCTTCAATGTTTAAAGAAAGTCATGAGGAAGAACGGTCACTCAAGAGAATGAAAGTTACGACCATCTTGGTTACTATGGAATGTATAAGAAAAGCTAGATGGAAAGTTGTCGTACCAAATATTACCTCTTAATTATGGAATACCCTCCCTGAGTATCAAACTATAACTGGGGAACCCCTTTGTTCCTTATTATATAGAATAAAGGTAGTGTGATCCACTCAAACAAAAATTCCCTTATCAAAAGTAATGAACTGTGTTGACCGACTAAATTCAAGAAAAATGTTGACTGCCTTATGTCAAGGACAATTATTTCAAAAGATCATAAAAGAAGAACATATGAACTTCAAAGCTTCAAAAGAAAGAATTATCACTCAAGAAGATTTCACATATCTAAAAGGAATAGCATGACAAGTGGACTCCCGACTATATGAGCCCCAACCCCATAAAAATAATACATTCAAGTGTGGCTCTGATCCACACCAATATGGATTGAGAAGACTTATCACTACTTGCACACATTGATGGTTCAAAAAGTATTACATCTAAATGAAGACGCGCTAAGTTGAAAATTCAAAAGGACAACCTAGACAAAAATTAGGGTACAAATTTGAATAAAGACCTGTTAGGTCGAAAACCCAAAAGGGCGACCTAAGTAAAAGTTAGGAAAAAAGCCCGTTAGGTTGAAAACCCGAAAGGGCAATCTAAGTAGAAATTAGAGTCACAAAAAATATAGAATGAAAGAAGATCACTAGTTTGAGAATCTAAAAAAGATGATCAAAGAATATAACTTGCATACACACATCAAAGTCGAAGCAAAATATATTCTGAAAGTCTGTAAAGATAGATTAGAGCAAATCATATCTTCCAAAATGGGTTAAAAATATGATTGAAATTGTGACATGAGTTATTAACACACTTCTTTTATGAAATACTACTAACAAATTGGGTCATTTACCCATATGAGATCACCTTATCTTCTTTTCTTTCTATGAATTTTTTTTTTGTACCATAAATTTTCTCATTTGTAAAATACATGTTTTTGATGAAGACAAAAGACCAACGATGATGATGATCAAGACAACAAGCTAAAAAAGAAGAAGTCCAAAATATCTTATTGATAAACTTTAATTCAAACATACTAGATGTTTAAATGTAAAGGTAAATGATACAATCACAAGATCAAGTACATGAGAACTTTTCATCTTTACATATGCATAAAAAGTATTTTCAAAAGTCAAAATTACATTTACAAAGTGTTAAAATTAATATTTTTGACAAAATACAAAGGTGTATTCGAATACAACATAAGTGTATTCGAATACAGATGAAAATTGCTAAGTCAGTAGCAAAAGCCTCTCATCTGTATTCGACTACATCCTGATGTATTCGAATACAACCAACAAGTCAGTGGCAAAATTGATCAATCTATATTCGACTACATACAAGTGTATTCGACTACACAGTGTTAAATTTGAATAAATTTGAACGTTACAAAGAGGTGTATTCGAATACATACATCCTGTATTCGAATACAACTGGAAGCAATGAAATTTTTCAGATCTGAAATGGTTCTAGATCATTGCAATTGTTCCTCAAACCTCTTGGATCAATGGCCACGAATCTGAAGAGATGTTTATGGACTATAAATACACCATAACTTCAGATTCATTGACGGACAATCCCACGAACAAACCTTGAACGACTTTGAACAACTTTTCTATTTTTTTCAAAGTCATTTTTCATAATTCAAGTACTTGCATTTCATTTTCATATCCTTGACAAAGGTTCTCAAAGTACTTGAAGCAATATTGGATTGTTATCATTATACCTCTCTTTCATACTCTTATATCCTTACCAAATTACAGTGTTTGTAAAAGAAGGTAGTACTTTCTTAAAGTAGTCTTATCTAAGATAGTGGGGTGCTATCTTAGGGGTTTTGTTAGAAGTTTGTAGTAGAGATCCTAGGGTGGGACTTGTACATTTTTTAACAATAGTGGAGAAATCTCTTGTGGTGTGCAAGAGGACTGGATGTACCCTTGGGTATAAGGGGAACCAGGATAATATTGCTGTGTTCTTTACATTACTGCCATTTACTTTATCTTCTACTATCCGTAAGCGCAAAAATCAATTGCTAATTCGCTGAAATCAAGAAATAATCTTAAACACCTAATTCACCCCCCTTCTTAGGTGCACATCTATACTTACATCATTAAATATCATTGTCTGAACTTTCCTTCACTAATTTCTTGTGTTATAAATCTTTTTGTCAAAATGCATTTTTATGATAATCATATGTTGAGGCACAAAATACGGGAATGTCAAGAGGCCAAAACTAGTATGGTGTCTTTACACGTAAGGCAAAGGCAACTGAAGATCAAGTTGATGATATAACAAAAAGTCTCTTTAAAGATCAAAAGGACAATCACCACCATTTATTTGAAGTGGTGCACATCCTTCATCCACGAATCCAAGGATCATGTCCGTAAAGAGGTGAAAGAAATAGAAAAATAAAATAAAATTAAAAAAATTGAAAAAAAGTTGATTAAAAAAAATTTGAAGAACAAAAAAAATGAAAATGAAGGAAAATGTTCATTAATCAAATGCATTCATGACATTTCCTATTTTCAATAGTGTATACATTTAAAGTCGGGATGCTAACCCGCACCGTATGATATAAAAGACGAGACACTCATGTTCACCCATCGGGCTTCACTCCACATGTTCACACTAATCATCAAGAAGGGAGTGCACAACAATTTCCACCTTATGGTCTACCGCTCGGTTATACCCCACCAATAGACACTCATATTCCCAATAACAATCCGCCGACCGTGACTACAAATCAACAACATGGTACTAATGAGGTTCCTAAAGTGAAACATTCACTCCTTACTTCGGGCTTCCCTGACTCTTTGCCACAAGGGAAAACTGCTGAAGCTATGCCCGTGACATTAAACATACATCATGAAACTCGACCACTTGAAAGCCATCAATCCAAAGAAAAATGGCAAGTCTTGGAAGAACACTTGAGAGCTATTGAAGGGGGAAGCAATTATGGCTTCGATGCTTTAGACCCATGCCTTGTTTTTGATGTTATAATACCTCAAATATTCAAATTGCTTGAATTTGACAAATACAAGGGAATTACATTCCCAAAAATTCATCTTATTATGATTGTCGAAAGATGGGTTTTTGCGCCAACGACAAGAAATTGCTAATCCACTTCTTTCAAGACAGTTTGATAGGAGCTTCCCTGAGTTGGTACGTGCACCTTGAGCAAACTCGTATCAGCTCTTGGAGGGATTTGGTGGATGCCTTTTTGAAACAATACAAGTATAATCTTGACATGGCCCCTGATAGAATGCAACTGCAAAATATGACAAAATGAGACAACGAAACATTCAAAAGAATATGCCCAACGATGGAGGAGCTAGCTTCCCAAGTTGAACCTCCCTTATTTGAAAAAGGAATTGGTGACCATGTTCATAAACACTCTTCAACCTTCTTTTTTTGACAACATGATATGGAGTGTCTCGTCGAATTTTTCAGATCTTGTCATCATAGGGGAAATAGTGGAAATGGGATTGAAAAGTGGGAAAATTACTTCTGGATATCCTAGAGTAAACAACATGAAGAAGCTACCCATAGGTGCGAGCAAGAATAAAGAGGGAGAAAGTCATTTTGTGACAGTAAACCCAACTAATCCCTCTTTCATGCATCGCCCCTACACCGCCGCAACGTCACAAACCTCAGGTATCTTGACTCAAAACTCGCATGGAAATCAAGATTCTAATGAGAACCAAGGAAGAAACAATCGTGGAAGGAAATTTTTACATTTCGACCCAATCCCTATGACTTATACAGAATTATTGCCACACCTCATTAGCAATTCTATGGTTGCACTATGCCCAGGGAAACCTTTGGAACCGCCTTACCCAAGAGGATATGACTTATCACTCTAGAGCTGTGGGACACTCAACTGAAAATTGTCTAGCTCTAAAATTTAAGGTGCACGATTTACTTAATGCTGGATGGTTGAATTTCAAAGAAAATGAGCCTAATGTGAAAAACAATCCACTCCCAGGCCATAATGGACCATTAGTGAATTCCATCGAAGAAAATCACCAATTAATAAAGGAGGTCGAGAAGATTATAACCCCAATCAGGATTATTTTCTCTGAATTATCAAATTTGGGTTAATTTAAAGGAATGCCAATTGGAAAATAGGATGCAGTTTCCATCTCAATGAGGATCATTCCATAGAAGAATGCAATGAGTTTAAAGAAGAGCTCCAAAGATTGATAAACATGGGCACCGTTCAAATAGGCCATTGGGAAAAAAGATCATGATTTGATCGCAACCCAATCAGAAAATAAACTTGGCGCAACTATCCCAAAGCCATTGATCATTCACTTCACTAAGGAGGAAACTGTGAGTGCTCCTAGTTGTTTAATAATTCAAACACCAATCCTTTTTCCATATAAGGATACTAAAAAGGTACCTTGGAACTATAATGTTGAAGTGCATCTGACTGAAGCAAAGAATAATAATGTTTCTAGATCAAAAACCACCACTGTCACAAACATTTCAGTGATAGGCGGGATAACTAGAAGCGGTCGAATATACTCCCCAGAAACACCACATAAAGAAACAACGATGGCACCCGAGAAGGCATGCAAAGATAAAGGGAAGAAGAAAATAATTTAACAGAAGAAGTTGAAAAAAAGAAAATAGAGAATAAGAAAGAAATCTCCGAAAGAATTTCGTTGTTGTCTTTGTTGATGAATTTTGAGTCCCACAGGAAGCTATTAATGAAAATACTAAACGAAGCCCACGTCACTCAAGATATCACTTTGGACAAATTTGGAGGCATCATTAATAAAATCACTACTAACAGTCACCTAACCTTCACAGATGACAAACTGCCCGCCGAAGGAAGATGGCATAACAAAGTGTTGCACATATCAGTAATGTGCCTCGACCATATGATATCAAGAGTCCTCGTCGAGAATGGCTCCTCGCTGAAATGTCATGTCAAAGTTGACATTAGCAAAGCTACGTTATGATGGTACATATATGAGACCAAGTCCTATGGTTGTTAGAGCTTTCGATGGGAGTCGTAGAGAAGTGATAGGAGAAATTGAACTCCCAATTCAAATAGGCCCGATCACTTTTGAAATCACATTTCATGTGATGGATATCGTACCTGTCTATAGCTGCTTATTTGGGAGACCATGGATCCATTCTGCCGGTGTGGTGCCATCAACCCTACATCAAAAGCTAAAGTATATGGTACATGACCAACTGGTAATCGTGTCAGGAGAGGAAGACTTGTTGGTGAGTAAGTTGTCCACCACACCGTATGTTGAGACAACAGAGGAAGCTCTAGAGACCGCTTTCCAAACACTAGAAATCGTGGACACCGCTGACTTCGAGACGACATAATAAAACCACATCTATCAAACACGACTATTATGGTGGCTAGATTCATGTTGAACAGAGGGCATCGTCTATGGCACGGTTAGGGGAAGAATGAAGAAGGACTCAAAAGACTGATAAAGCTTCTTGAGAATAGAGATAAATGGGGTTTAGGCTACGAACCAACCAAAGTTGACAAACGAAGATTGGCCACACAAAAAATGGTAAGCTCGGATTGAAAATCAAGAGCCAGGAACCAGAAGGATTCTCATCTGTGACATTCGGCATAGTTTCCAAAGTGCAAGAAAGGCAAACGAGATCCATATTGTTGTAGCTGGAGATAATCTTTCCATCAGTGATGCTAATTGGGTTCGTCCGTGTGATGCAAAAGCAGAAATCAAGAATTGGGAGACAATCAAGTTGCCTATAGTATTCAATGCAATCCCCATATTTGGGAATAGTTCATTCGTAGATGACTGTACTAAAATCCTGCCGTAGAACTTTGACAATCTTGCTAATCAAATAGTAAAAGATAATGAAGAAGATTAGGAACCTCCCCTAGAATTGTCAAAATTGGTAAAACAAGAAGCCAAGGGAATTATCCTCCAATAGGAACCAATAAAAGTGATTAATCTAGGGACAAAAGAAAACAAGAAGGAAACTAAAGTTGACACTCTCTTAAAGAAAGAAGTATATCATGAACTAATCCAACTCCTACAAGAATACAAAGATATTTTTGCCTGTTCATATTAGGACACGCCTGGATTATATACTAGCATAGTGGAGCATAAATTGCCTTTAAAGCCTAAATTCTCTCCAGTCAAACAAAAGCTAAGGAAGAAGTAAAAAAAAAAATGATGTTGGGTTCCTCGCTGTGGCAAATTATTCTCAATGGATAGCCAATGTCGTCTTGGTGCCGAAAAAAGATGGTAAGGTTTGAATGTGTGTCAACTATAGGGACCTTAACAAAAGCTAGTCCTAAAGATGATTTTCCTTTGCCTCACATCGATATTTTGGTTGACAATACGACCAACCATTCGTTTTTGTCCTTTATGGATGGTTTCTCAGGATATAATCAAATCAAGATGGCAACTGAAGATATGGAAAATACAACTTTCATCACTCATTGGGGAACATTTTGTTACAAGGTAATGCCTTTTGGTCTAAAGAATGCTGGGACAACCTACCAAAGAGCTTTGGTAACCCTATTCCATGACATGATACATAAAGAGGTAGAAATTTATGTAGATGACATGATTGCTATGTCACAAAAAGAAGAAAAACATGTGATTGATCTAAAGAAACTCTTTGAAATACTCCGAAAGTTCAAGCTAAAACTTAACCCCTTAAAATGCACTTTCGGCGTGTGGTCGAGAAAATTGTGGGGATTTGTGGTTAATCATAAAGAAATAGAGGTCGACCCCGATAAAGTTCGAGCCATTTTGGAAATGCCTCCCCCAAGTACAGAGAACGATTCGTGGTTTTCTCGGAAGACTAAATTATATTTCCAGATTTATATCACAATTAATCGCCACTTGTGAACCAATCTTCAAACTTTGGTGAAAGAATCAAACAGTTGTGTGGAATGAAAAGTGCCAAAACGCATTTGAGAATATCCAACAGTATTTACAAAAATCATCAATTATAATCCCTCTAGTCCTTGGCTGACCCTTGATTATGTATCTTACAGTTCTCGAAGGGTCCATGGGATGCGTGTTGGGGCAACACGATGAAACAGGAAAGAAAGAGCACGCCATCTACTATTTGAGTATAAAAATTACAGATGTTGAAACGAGATATACAATGTTAGAACGTACGTATTGTGCCTTAGCCTAGGCAGCCCACCGCTTGAGGCAATACATGATTTGCCATGCTACTTGTTTGATATCCAAGATGGACCCAATCAAATACATTTTCGAAAAGCCTGCTCTCACAAGGCAAATTGCTCGCTGGCAAGTAATGTTTTCAGAATATGAAATTATCTACGTTACTTAGAAAGCAATCAAAGGGAGCGCCTTAGCCGATCAACTTGCTAACCAACCTGTTGATGATTATCAATCAATGCAATGCGAATTCCTAGATGAAAGCATCATGGTGTTGTTTGAAGAACGTGATAATGAAAAATAGACTCTATTGTTTGATGGGGCCTCAAATGCTATGGGGCATAGGATTGGGGTTGTCTTAATATCTCCCAAAAACCAGTTCATCCCTATCACAGCGCACTTGTGTTTTGATTGCACCAATAATATGGCAGAAAATGGAGCTTGCACCATGGGAATTTCAACGGCCTTGGAATGTTAGTAAAATATTTGTCTTTTTGTGTGCTGACTAGAATCACTTGTGTAAGAAGGATTAGATGAGAAGTGACATGTTAGTAAAATATTTTTAAAATATTTTTAGAGACCCTGTTAAAATTATTCGTAGGAGAATATTATAATTGAATTATAGAGAATTATTATCGACAAATATTTTAAGACGTCGCACATTACTGTTAAATTTATCTATCAATTGATCTGCGACGAGAGTAGATATTTTTACTTAAGTAGATCTAGAAGTCAGTGATGTGATGTGATTATGACTAAGTGTCATAAATGATATTGTGAGATTTTAGGATTAAATTTATGTGATTAATTTTAGTGGTTAGAAATTTTTAGAGATTAATTTGGAATTGAGATAGTAGATTAATTAAGGGAAGGAGAAAAAAAAAACATTTCCCCCTCCCTATAAAAGGAATTCATGGCCATCATCATCATCATTATCTTACTATCACTTTCTTTAATTCTTCAAAAACATCTCTCATTTCTCTCCAAACCCAAACCTTCTCATTCATTTTTGAACAACTTAGAGGCCTCCAATCACAAAACCTCCAACTACAAAGTTGTTTCACTACTTGAGAGGATTGCAAGGAGCTAAAGATCACTAGTTGAGGTAGCCATTTCTTCCCTCTTTTCTCTCAAACCCGTAAGCATGCATATATAGGGGGAAAAATGATTTTTTAATTTTTTTTAATTTTTATGTTTTGAGTTTTAATCTTGCTTGTTTATCACTACTACGGGTGTTATTAATATTTAGGAAGTCAAAAGAAATATTTTCAACTGTTTTTCTTTCAAAAATCAAAAACCCTAAGTAAGAGAGTAAAAGGAAAGTGTGTTTTTTTTGCTTTGGTGCTTTGTTAATATTGAAATTAGAGGAGTTAATAACTTGAATAACAAAAAAATGAAACCAATCGCTCAAAATTTTTAGTAAGACAAAATGTGGTGTGTCATAATGTGTAAATTTGATTTTTGTATGTGTTTGAGTAACGTAGTGAGTTGTTTTCAAATAAATGAGTTTGAACTGACAATAGAAATTTAATTATAGGGTTTAAGTTAGTAAAGTTAAGAAGACTTTTGCAAGTGTGTTTAGTTACGTTTTTTTAATTAAAATGAAAACTAGATGTTAAGGTGTTTGGGGACCAAAGTGATATATTTTTTTTAAAAAAATACTCAAAGTTGTGAAATGAGGATTTTAAAGTAAGTGAGTGATTGATAAAAAAGAAATTGATTAGTTTTGCTGAGTAATGTAACCTTGAAGTAAATTTTATAATTCCCTATGTTTATGTAGTTAGCTCATTGAGTCTCGAAAACAAATCGAGATTGTTGACATCGAGTTAGCGGTGGGGAGAACTCTAAATATTTTATATTTGTTGGGTTGAAATTTTTAAGGAAAAGAGATAGAAACAAAAAGGTCATGGAAATTTTTTTTGAAATAAGTTTTGAAATAAAGGGTTATTTTAATTCAAAAGTATTTGAGTGGTAGAAATTTTATGAACTTTAAAGATGTTAGGAAAAAGTTCTCTTGTGATTTTTAATGGTGGTATAAATTAAAAAATTTAGAATCGTTTAAAGTTTAAAACCATATGAGTTGTTGTCCTTGATTATTTAAGGTATTTTAAACTAGATTTGGATTTGGAAATTTTTTTTAAAGCATTTTGATGAGTAAAATGGATTTTAGCAAAGTGGTATATATATAGAAAAAGAGTTTAAAATTTTGTTTAAAGGTTGATTTTAAGTTTACTTTGTTATTAAGGTGTTAAAGGTTTTAACTTTGGGGTTTTTGTGAAATCAAGGTTTCCACATTTATAGATTGAACTAAAATTTTTTAGTCATTGATATTAAATTTTCAATTTTTATGAAGTGATTTAACTTTGAGAAACAAAGTTTCAAACTTCATGACTTTGAGAATAGTTCTTATATATATATAAGGGTTCAAATTTTGTATATCAAGAAGGTTTAAAAGAGAAATATTCACTTTATGAACAAAGTTTCAATCTTAAGTTTTGAAGTTAAAAGTTTTAAATTTTATAGTAGAGATGTCAACTTTATGCTAAAATTTGAGGTTGAAAAAGTATTTAGGTATTTTGAAAAACAATGATTGATTATAATTTTGGGTTTTGATATGTTATTTTATTAGGAATGAAGATTTTAGTTGGAGACTTAAAAGAAAATTGTGAACTTGGAAAATATTTGGTGTTGATGTAAAAATGTGGTTTTTATGTGAAAGTTTATATACAAAGCATAATTAATAAAGATTAAAGTTTGAAAAATGTAAAAGTGGAAGAATCATGATTTTGAGTATTTAGAATATTGGAACTCTTAGTATTTGAGTTTTTTTTTTTTATATAAGATTTCTTGATAAAAACCTTCTACTAGTTTTTCAAATATTAAAGAGTTGAAATTTATGATGTTGATGGATGATTTAATCGAAATTTCAAACGGTGTATGTTTGTCTTTGATTGATTTTATTAAGAAAATATTTTGTCCTAAGTTGTTAAAGACATATTTGATTTGAACTTCAATAAGTTCGAAAAAAACAATTTCAAGTTTTTCAAAGTGTAGCATAAGTGTTTTAAAATTTGCTTTCGCCAAAGTACTTAAACCAAGGTTTTCTTAAAGTTAGAGAACCTAAGAGAAAAGCACTGTCGAGGTAAGGGCACTTTCTAACGATATAATATATGCTTGAATATAGTGTGTGTTTGTATACATGTTCCTTGTGCTCGTGGTGAATAAATGTACACATGATTGTTTATGTATTTAATGTAATTACGTATTCATAATTGATAACATATGTGTTATTAATTTTATTGATGAGAATATGTTTTGAGTATGCTATGTGAAAAAGTAGTAAAAATTAGTAGTGTTTAATGAGTATTAAAAGAGAATTCTTTTAATAGTTGCATTTACATAATGATTGATGTGAAAGAGTCAAAGTATGCTCATGCATTTCATAGTTAGTGGTGACTGTGATGGGCCACGGTGTTAGTGGTGACGATGTCGAAGGCGTGACAGAGCGATGATTTTGGATTGGCAATTGGAAGCAGGGAGGCTTGATGCCACCCGTGGCACCTCAGTGTCCAGTCATCCTCAATTAGAGTTCAAGATCAGCTTAGGGTTTTAATTAAGGGTTTTATTTATTCTCCCTTCCTTATTGCTACGTTGTTGTCGCAATGAAATTTATGTATCTGAAATACTTGTGATTTTTTTTGGGTCAATGTGAGTTGGTCGGTTGTAAGTAAGTTATTTGTGTCGAAAACACTTTATATAATGCAACAATGATTTCAATCGTCATTTTTGGAAAAGAATTTTACAATTAAATATTTAAATCTAATTTAAATTAAAGTACGATTATGAATTCAAGTGTAAATAGTGAAAATTTTTCTGCTCATATGCCACACTTTGATGGGATAGATGGAAAGTTCAAAGTCGTGCCTTATTTGGATTTGAAGAAGTCTTGGAGATCATAGAAAAAGACTTTGATGATCTGGGAGCCAATCCAACATAAGCACAAAGATCAACTTTTAAAGAAAACAAGAAAGATTGCAAAGCTACATTCATTCTTCATCAATGTCTTAGTACATCCAACTTTGACAAGATCTTTGAAGCAAGAAGTGCAAAAGAAGCCTAGGACATCCTTGATAAATGATGTTCAGGAGGAGAAATGGTGAAGAAAGTGAAGCTACAAACCCTTTAGAGGAAATTCGAACTGCTGTAGATGGAGGAGCAAGATAAAGTATCAAATTTAATCTCAAGATTAAGAAGCATCACATATCAGATGGCTGGTTGTGGTGAGAAACTGTCTGAACAGAAGCTGTGTGAGAAGATTTTTAAGATCTTTGCATCCCACGTTTGATTACATTGTGTGTGCCATTGAAGAATGCAAAGACATTTCAACCTTGAGTCGTGAGGAATTGCAGAGAACATTAGAAGCAAGAGAATTGAGAATGAATGAAGGGAAGTTTAGGGATCAAGCATTGGCAACACAAATAAATAAGAAAGGAGATTAGAAAAAGAAGTGGAAGAAGAACAATAAAGACAAGTTCAAGAAGTATGATGATAGATCTGAATCTTCATAAAAAAGAGGAGGTGCAAGTGGTAAATTCAAAGGAAAATAAAATAAACTTTGAGAAGAAGAAGGTACAATGCTATAATTGTGAGAAGTTTGGGCCTCTTGCTAATGAATGTTGGGTTAGAAAAGGCAAACAAAAGAAGAAGGATGAAGATGAGACATGTGCTGCACAAGAAGATGATTCAGATTCAGACATAGTCTTGTTGATGGCTACAACAAATGAAGAACCTTCTCAATCTCAATTCTAGTTTCTTGTTACTGGCTGTTCCAATCACATGACCAGTCACAAAGAATGGCTTGTGAACATTGATACATCAAGAAGAAGCAAGATTAGGTTTGCAATTGACAGAACATTGGAGGCTGAAGGTGTAGGGAACATGGTGATCAGAAGAAGGAATGGAAAGATAGTAGTGATTGAAAATGTGTTGTCTGTGCCATGCATGAAAAGCAATTTGTTGAGTATAGGCGAGCTTATTCAATAGGGGTTTCAAGTGATAATGAAGAGTGATTCACTAGAAACTTATGATGGACATAAGATAACGATACTGAAGATTCCTCTCTCAAAGAACATAACTTTTTTCATAAACATGCATGCTGCAGACATCCAATGCTTGAAAGCAGTGAGTTTAGTTGATGAGAGCTGGCTATGGCACTTTAGGTTTGGCCATCTAAATTTTATAAGCTTGCAACAACTAGGAACAAAGAAGATGGTCAATGGCATTCCTATGATTGATGTTCCTGAAAAGGTGTGTGATGTGTGTATGGCAGGAAAACAATCAAGAAACTCTTTCAAATCACAAGTGCAAGCAAGAGCAAATGATTGTCTTGACGTGGTTCGTAGTGAAATATGTGGTGCCATCACTGGGAGGTAATAAGTATTTCGTAACATTTGTTGATGAATTTAGTAGAATGTTGTGGATATACTTAATAAAAACTAAAGATGAAGCATTTGAAATATTCAAGAATTTCAAAGTGAAAGTTGAAAAACAATGTGGAAAATCTATCAAAGTGCTAAGGACAAATGAAGGTTATGAGTATACATCACATGAGTTTGAGGAATTTTGTGTTAAAATGGGATTGAACATGAAGTGGCTGCCCCCTACACACCTTTATATAATGGACTAGTTGAAAGCAGAAACAAAGCCATCCTAGACATGACTAGAAGTATGTTGAAAGGAAAGGAATTACCACACAGGTTTTGGGGTGAGGCTGCATCAACTATTGTCTATAATTTGAATAAGTGTCCAACAAAAAGGCTGCCTGAGAAAGTTCCAAAGGAGATTTCGAGTTGTAAAAAGCCAACTGTAGGACATTTGAGAACCTTTGAAGCCATATGCTTCAAGCATGTGCCGGACCAGAAAAGAAGAAAACTGCAAGACAATAGTGAAGCCATGATCTTAGTTTGATATTATCCAACTGGTGTATATAAACTGTATGATCCTACTAAAGGGAAGATTATAATGAGTAGAGATGTGAAGATAGTTGATCAAGAAAACTGGGACTGGAAATAGAAGGCCAACAACACCAGCCAACACTAGGATTGGGAACTGAAAACCAACAGCACCAGCCAACATACACAAGTCCCTGCATCAATGATGGATGATCATCAAGGCAGTGAAGACACATTTGATGAAAGATTAGAATCAATCAAATCTCAGAGAACAAGACAGCCACCAGTACTTTTAAGTGAGTTTGAAGTATACAATGACAATGGAATTAACAACAGTGCAGACCTAGTGCACTTTGCCCTATTTGTAAATACATAACCACTAAATGTTGAAGAATCAATGAAGAGAGGACCTTGGAAGGAAGCAATGATAAAAGATATCAAGGAAATTGAGAAGAATCAGACTTGGTACCTAACTGATTTGCCTCCAAAACAGAAGCAGATATGAGTCAAATGGGTCTACAAACTAAAGTTAAATCCAGATGGGTCAATTTCCAAATACAAATCTAGATTGGTTGCCAAAGAATTTCTACAAAGGGCAGCGATAAATTATTTTGAAGTATTTGATCTAGTGACCAGAATTGAGACAATAAGACTAATAATAGCATTTGCTAGTGCTAGAGGCTGGCTGGTGTGCGAGCTTGATGTCAGGTCTTCATGCTTGAATGGATTGCTTGAAGAAGAAATGTATGTCTCTCAACCACTAGGATTTGTGATTAAGGGAAAGGAGAATAAGGTGCTCAGATTGAGAAAAACTCTTTATGGTTTGAAGCAAGTCCCAAGAGCTTGGAACAAAAAACTTTGACTCATTCCTAATCAGCATTGGCTTCATCAAGTGCACAGTAGAATATGGGGTTTTTGTGAAGCATTACACACAAGATGGAAGGCCAGCAATGCTCCTGCTTTGCCTATAAGTTGATGATCTATTGGTAACTAGCAGCAACAGGAAAGCAATTGAAGAATTCAAGGAAATCATGACGAATGAATTTGAGATGTCAGACTTGGGAAAACTGAGCTATTTTCTGGGAATGGAATTTACTGAAACAAAAAATAAGGGTTGGTGATGCATGAATGGAAGTATGCTTGAGAAATCTTGAGGAGTACAACACGGCTGGCTGCAACCCTACTGTCACTCCAATTGAAATCAATGCAAAGCTAGGGAAAGAAGTGGAAGAGGAGTTGGCTGATACCACCCTGTTCAAAAAGGTTGTTGGATCTCTAAGGTACTTGTGCAACACAAGACCCCACCTATGCTATAGTGTTGGTGTCATTAGAAGATTCATGGAGAATCCCAAGCACACTCACTGGACTGCAGCTAAGAGAATCATGAGATACATTCAAGGGACAATGAAGCAAGGAGATGAAGATCTAGTTGGTTATTCAGATTCTGATTTGTGTGGAGATAAAAGTGATAGAAGAAGCACATTAGGCTATGTATTCAAATTCATGAAATCCTCAATAGCATGGAGCTCATAGAAGCAGCTAGTCATAGCCCTATCATCATGTGAAGTAGAGTACATTGCTGGCAGTTATGCAACTTGCCAAGCTTTGTGGCTCGAAGCTTTGATGGAGGAATTGAGGATTAATGTATACAGGCCAATGCCATTGATGATTGACAACATTTCAACCATAAATCTAGCAAAGAATCATATATCTCATGGAAGGAGCAAACATATAGAGACAAGGTTTCATTTCTTAAGAGATCAAGTTGGGAGGAACAAGCTCAAACTCATATATTATCAAACTGAAGTGCAAATTGCTGATATAATGACCAAGGCAATGAGTACAAACATATTTGAATAGGTAAGACAAATGCTAGGTGTAGTATCACTTAGATACTTGAATTAAGGGAAAATATTAGATCACTTGTAATTCAAGTAATGTAATAATTGAATGTAGTAACTAACTAACCAATCAATTAGTTAGTTTGCAGTTAGAATGTGTCAGAATAGCTCATGTATAAATAGGATTGGCAATCTATGAAATACACAAGTCTTACCATTCATTCAAGTGTGTTTTTTTTCTATTTCTTGTTGTGCAAGAAATAGCTTGAAAGCTAACAATATAAAATAAACGAGTTCATTTGTGTTGTAAGTTGTAATTGAGTTATCTAATTAGTTGATTTTAAATAAATAATTTTGAACTAAAGTTAAAAATTTTATGAAATTTGTAATAAAAAAAAATTACAAATTGAGTCCTAAAAATGAACTAGAAATTGTAAAAAAAAAATATAAATATAACCTTGAAGTAAATTTTTTGATTATTTATGTTTATCTAGTTAGCTCTTTGAGTCTCAAAAATGAATCGAGAATTCTAAATATTTTACTTTTTGTTGTGTTGAAATTTTTAAGGAAAAGAGATAGAAACAAAAAGGTCATGGCAAATTTTTTGGAGTAAGTTTTGAAAGAAAGTGGTAAATGAATTATTGTGCCTTGTTTTAATTCAAAAGTATTTGAGTGGTAGTAATTTTATGAACTTTAAAGAAGTTAGCAAAAAGTTCTCTTGTGATTTTAATGGTGGTACTGTAACATCCTAAAACTAATCCCATCCTAAAACTATAGATTAGAAATAACTAAACTGTTAAAATTTAAAATAATCTAAATTATAGATTATTAATATTATTATTATTATTATTATTATTATTATTGATGTGATTTTAATTTTATTTTAAGAAAAAGTTGTTTAATATATTATTTTAAGAAAAATAATATTTTAAGTATTTTATAAATGTATATACAAGTAAAAGGTTTTTCAATAATCAATTTGCTTAAAATAAGGTAATAGTTGTAAGTTATTTTGTTTGTTAGAGACTTATAAGTTAATAATAGGAAGTTGTTTTGTTTGTTAAAGACTTATGTGCATTAGATAGTAACAAACAAAGTAATTATAACAAGAAATTGAACAAAACCAAGCATAAATCATATCTCCATCAAGATCAAAATTCAAAGGAGATAATATTACTGAGGCACCAAAGTTGAACATAAATTCATGCAAAAATTAGAAAACGAGAAGCATATACCTTTTTTAGCGATGAATAAATTAATAAAGGAAAGATTGGTCAATTTTAATTCAACTTTGACTCAACATGTGAGTAATCACACCCTTTAACTCTGTTAACATTGGGATTTTATGAATACAATATTGGATTATGAAATGATTTATTTACTATTTTGTTTGTTGAATTGCCGTTTATTTATTTATATTATTGAATATGTATTCTTTAAAAGATTGTTTTATTATGTGTTCTTGAATGGTTGTTGTTATTCTATATTTAAATGAAATGTTATATTCTAAATAAGATTTTATGAAGAGGATTGTTAAAAAAATGAATTATTGTTATTGTATGTGTTTGAGATGAACTTATTCTCCATATGGATGACTCTTGTACCCCACATTTATTTAGCCAGATGAGCTATGTGCTACATACAAATGGGTCTTATACCTCACATGAGATGAGTTTTAAACTCCACACAGATGAGTGTTGTACCCCACACTAGATGAGCTGGTGCTCCACATGATGAGATAATACTCACTTCACGATGGTCACCATTGAATTGAATTGATTGATTATTATAGATGTGAATTATTGTTAATTTCAGCGGACGGGCTTATATTAAATAATGGAAGTAATTGGTTATTATAGAAAAATTATTTATATTATTTATATTTCTAAAGAATATTTTGGAAGAATGGGGTGTCAAGATGGATTTTTTCAATTACCGCGCCAGCTGAGAACAATACTTGTTTTAAAAATTGTGTGTATTATTCACTAGGATTTAGTATCTCATTAAAGTGTTGTTTTCAGAGACTGAGTCTATCAAGGATGTCAAGAGCTAAGAAGTCTTGCCTTCTTTTAGAAGAGTAATTTTCTTATATTAGGTTAGTAGATCAAGAATAAGTAGACATAGAGTCTACATGTTTTTTTTTTGGATTGTTTATTGAATGGCCAATTTTGAATATTTTGATTATTAAAGAATTTTCAGCTCTAAGGTTTTATTTTAAGAATTTTAAAATACTATTTCTTTTGGACAATTCATCATTTATTATAGTACCCTATTGTCTTATATAAATGTGAAATTTTTTTCGTTATTACCACAATTGTTATACCCATGTAACTTGGCGTTATGTTTTTGGTATCAAAGCCACGTCGAACCTATATCGGACTGTGGTGTGAGTTTACTTTACTTTATTTTGATTAATTTTTTTTTGTTTATAAAAAATTCAAAACTTGGGCTTATAGGATTGCTTGTTATAGTGATAAATTTGCATGCTATTATGTTGGGTATTAGGCCTGACCAATTCAATGTGTTTGATGAGTGGTGTGTAGATTTATGACGAGTAACAAGCATTGAACGAATCACACACTTGTTGAGGCTTTCAGTTTGGTAGCTACAGCCATGCGAGAACCGATAGAGACTCAATCTCGCAGCGATAGCAGTCATATACCCTTAATATATAGGACTTTATGAATGTTGAAAGAAAAATTCACCACCACTTCGAGGCGGTTAAGATCCAGTTGAGGCAGGAGAGTGGTTGTTGAAGTTAGAGAAAATCTTTTAAGTTAGGCGGTGCGTTGATGGTCAAAAAGTGGACCTTGTCGTTTATATGTTGGAGTCTGATGTTGAGCATTGGCGGATGTGCTAGAGGAGGTCTACTTACACAAAGAGTTCCTATTACTTCAAATAAGTTTAAAGAGATATTTCTAGAAAATTATTTTCCCCATATTTTTGCATTCAGAAGGAAACAAAGTTTCTTCATCTTCGTCAAGGAGATATGTTAGTTGTAGAGTATGTCGTCAAATTTTGAAGCTCTATCAAGATACTCTCGCTATCTTAAGGATAATTCTCAAAAAGAGGGAAATGCAATCAAATTTGAGCAAGGACTAAAGCTTGAGCTATAAAGCTTTATCAAAATTCTAGAGATTCATGACTACCCCACCTTGGTAAACAAGTCTATGGTGGTTGAGCAAAAGATGCAAGTGTTGGAAGCTGAGAAATCGAAGGAGAAATTTAACTTTGGTTGAAAGAAGTTCCACAATAAGGACAATAAGTTTTAGATGAATCTACGCCATATACCCACAATTTCAAAAAACAAGCTTCAATTAGTAAGAATAAGGGATGTGAAAAATGTGGATTCAATAATGGAGACCGGTCATGCCCTGTCGCACGTATTACATGTCTTAAATGTGGAAAGGTTGGACATTTTGCTAGATGTTGCAAGAGTGAGAGGAAATCCCAACCTAGACCACAAAACCAAGGGAGAGTCTTTACACTCCAAGGAGAAGAGGTGAAGGAGTCAAATGGTCTGAATAAAGGTATGAGTTTTATTAAGAATAAAAAGATTATCATATTGTTTGATTTAGGAGCGACACATTCCTTTATATCTTTGTCTAGTGTGAAAGCCTTGTAGTTGACTATTTCTTGTCTACCTTTTGATCTATGTGTTACTACCCCTGTTGAAAAAAATCTTATTTCCTCCACTACATGTTTGAATTCTACCTTTGTTTATCAAAATGTGCCTTATACTGTTGATTTGATTTGTTTGCCTATGTATGGGTTAGATGGTATCCTAGGAATGGATTGGTTGTCGTCGAATCATGCGGTTATAAATTGTTCTGATAAATCTATCTTTGTTGCAGCTCAACCTATGACTATTGATTCACTTTTGTCCAAATGTTTTGTGTCTGATTTAGCTTGTCATAAGTATTTAGTTGAGGGAGCTCAGGATACAAGCTCTTATTTTCTTCTAAGGTAGAGGATAATTTAACCTTGATACCTGTAGTTTGTGAATTTCCTAATGTGTTTTTCTAAATATGTATCTAGCTTACCCTCGAATAGAGAATTAGAATTTTCCATTGATTTAGTGTTAGGGTGTGGTTCAGTGTCAATAGCACCTTATAGGATGTTGGCACTAGAATTGGATGAACTCAAGAAACAATTGGAAGATTTATGGAAAAAGAATTCATTAGGCCTAGTATGTCACAATGGGGGCACCAATATTTTTAGTGAAGAACAAAGATGGGAGTATGAGGTTGTACGTAGACTATAGAAAATTGAGTCTAGTTACCATTAAGAATAAATATCCCTTACTTGGGATAGACGACCTCTTAGATCAATTGAGAGGAGCTTCAGTATTTTCTAAGATAGATTTGAGGTACGGGTACCATCAGATTAGGGTCAAGAGTGAAGATATTCCTAAGACAGCTTTTAGGACAAGATATGGACACTATGAGTATGAAGTGATGCCTTTTGGAGTTACCAATGTCTCTATTATTTCTATGGATTATATGAATCGAATTTTTAGATCTTTCTTCGATAAGTTTGTGGTGATGTTAATAGATGATATTCTAATCAACTCTAAGAGCTTGGGTGAGCATGAGAAATACATGAGGATAGTATTGCAAGTTTTGAGAGATAATAAATTATATGCAAAACATGATAAATGTGCGTTCTTGCTTGATGAGGTGATGTTTTCAGTCTAGCCTTACCCCTCACCACATTGACTAGAAAAGGGAAAACTTTTGTGTGGGACCAAGAGTGCGAGGTTAATTTTCAAGAGCTTAAGGGAAGATTAATTTCAACGCTTGTTTTAGTTATACCAGATCCATCCATTAGACAACTTAGGTCACACGAGACAAATTATCCAACCCATGATCTTGAATTAGCAACTATAGTCTTTGCTCTTAATATTTGGAGGCATTACTTGTTTGGAATGAAATTTGAAGTTTTTAGTGATCATAAAAGCCTTAAGTATTAGTTTGATCAAAAGGAATTAAATATGAGACAAACGAGGTGGATGTAGTTTGTTAAGGACTACGATTTTGAGTTGAAATATCACCCTAGGAAAGCTAATGTAGTGGTTGACGCTCTAAGTAGAAAATCCTTACTTGTGGTTTGTATGATGGTACAAGAGACAAGCTTATTAGAGAATTTTAAAGATGTGAATTTGGATGTGTCCCTTAATGCTTTAAGCTTGAAATTGAATAGGCTAGAAATTAGTAGTAACTTGAGAGGGATAATAAAAATAGAACAAAACTTAGATAAAAAAAATTGCAATCTCTTGTGGACAAGGAGGATTATACCTTATCTGGTGATGGTTTAGTGTTGTTTAAGGATAAGATCATTGTTTCTAAGGAAGTGAGTCCTAGGGACAAGATTTTAGAGGAACTTCATAAGAGTAAGTTCACGATACACCCACGAATAACTAAAATGTTTCAAAATTTGAGAAAAATGTACTGGTGGCCAGGAATGAAAAAACGATGTAGCTAGCTTTATGTCTAAGTGTCTAGTGTGTTACAAGGTTAAGATTGAACACCAAAAGCCTTCAGGATTGTTGCAACCTTTAGAAATTCCAGAGTGAAAATGGGAGAGGATATCTAAAGATTTTGTGATGGGTTTGCCTAAGACGCGTATGGGTTTTGATGCCATTTGGGTGATAGTTGACCGACTGACTAAATTAGCTCATTTCCTACCAATTAAACAAACCTATAGTTATGATAGACTAGCTGACATCTACATTAAGGAGATAGTAAAGTTTCATAGTATACCCACCTCTGTAGTATCAGATAGAGATCTACGGTTTACCTCTAGATTTTGGAAAGCTTTTCAGAGAGCTTTTGGAAATAGATTGAGTGTTAGCACAAATTACCATTCATAGATAGATGGTCAATCAGAGAGGACTATTAAAACTCTTGAGGATATGCTTGGAGCTTGAGTTCTATATGAAGGTGGGAGTTGGGATAAGTATTTACCTCTAGTAGAATTTTCTTATAACAACAATTATCACTCTAGCATAGGTATAGCACCATCTGAGGCTCTTTATGGAAGAAAATGTTGGTGTGAACTTGGGGAGAAGTCTTTGTTATGACTTGATTTAGTGCAAGATACCACTAATAGAATTCACCTAATTAAGGAAAAGATGCGTACAATGCAAAGTAGGCAAAAGAGTTATGATGACAAGCGGAGAAAACCATTGGAATTTCTAGAAGAGCCACATGTATTCTTGAGAGTCACTTCCTAAGGCTAGGGTGGGAAGGTTGTAACACCCTGATTTTTAACAGTGCGAGTGCATTTTTTTTTCCAAAACAAATTAATAAAAATAATTCATCGTAACACAAACGACAAAAGTCCTGAATGATTACGTCATAAATACAAACAAACTGAAATAGTTTTTGAGACGATAATCCAAAATATACAAATAGAAAATACACCAGGGCTATGAGACCTATCAGACATCGCTCATACCCCTGAGTATTCTCGGCAGACACCTGCACAAAAGCACTGCTCCAAGAATGCTATCCCCCCCATGGTCACGTCAAAAAAATGGAACATGGACCCACCAAACGAAAGTCAATTGACAATATAAGTTATAGATACAATCATCCCAAAATGAAATAAGTACGGCCACCAAAGACACTAAGTCCCTATACAACCTAACTAATTTGATCATTCACTAGCAACTACAATAACATAGGGACCTCCACACACTCCTCAAGTGCCTTCTGACGCTGTATCCATCTTCGAAGTAACCTCCTCGTCATAAACATTCATAGAAGGATTGCAGTGACAGTCGGTAAGGGATCATTCACCAGAAATGGAAGATCTGACTCAGCCTGCCTAGATGGTCCTGCAATCTCTCGCTCCATTGGCATCGTCACCTTATCCTTTCCACCAGTCCCCGGTCCAACCACTGTATCCCCAGCTCCTACGGTGGCCTCCGCCTCAACTCTAACTAAGGAATCCTCTGCATCTTCCCCTGCTCCTCTCATCCCGAGCACCAATCCTGAAGGTACCGGATAGTCGATCCTCTCGTGAGTGAGCTCCACAAGATAAACTGCCACAGCTTTCTTACTTGTCCTCACTACCCTCCCCGTATAAGTAGCCCTACTTGAGATGGGGTCATATACCCAAGCAGTCGGCGAGTCTCGATCAGGGAAGTCTAACAATGTTTTCGTCTTCAAGGTAACAGTCGGTGGAGCGAACTCGGGTATCATCTGAGGGCAAAGACCAATTTCCACAATAATGTAAAGGGTCACCAACCGAAATTAACAAATAACATTTAACAATTACGTCATAAAACAAGCAATAACACTTATCAATTACGGCATGATAACAAACAACAACCGAGTATATATTATATCAAACATGACTCACGTGTCAAGCATCTTAATGCAATGCGTATATGCCAATACACATGTTTCCGGAATTTCCAAAACAAAACCCTCCTCGAGGGGCGTAAATCATAATGGTACCGCCTATCACAGGCCTTAGTACTAATTACCGAGGTGCAGTCTCTCACAGACTAGCACGATTTACTATAGTGTAGCCTATCACAGGCCTTACACATCAGTTAAATCCTCGTAAGGATAAGATGAACCAACTATCACATGGAACCACCCCGTGGCCCATCACGGTCACCACAAGCTATGAAATGCATGAGCATACTCTGACTCTTTTCACAACAATCATTATGTAAATGTAGCTATTAAAAGATTCCCCTTTTTTAATACTCATTTAACACTAATAATTTTCCAAACTTATCACAGAGTATACTCAAAACATATTTTCTTCAATAAAATTCATAACGAACATATTAACAGTTATGAATACATAATCACTTCAAATTCAATTTCCACAACTCCATTCCTCAATCACACCTAAATCACACATAAATCACCTCAAATTAATCTCCACAAATTCATAATATACAATGTTAACTTAACAGTAAAAGAATATATATTCTCAGTCAAACATTGCCATTTATAATTTTATTGTAGTATATTTTTTTCTTCCAAACAAATGCCAAAATGTCATAAAATATCATTCATTTCTACTTTTTCAACTTCTGTACCTAATATGCTAGCACATTATCACTTCAAAAACTTATCAAATGGATCTCACCAATAATATCACATTGATATAATGTGTACCATTTGATTTGGCTCCAAATCTTAATGGAAACAAGTAGCATTTAAGCACCACCATTGGAATATCTTGTCCGTATCGGTAAGTAATTATAGAAACTTACTATTTGGCAAATACATAGCAAAGGAGTATGAAAAGTATAATTCCAAATCAAATTTAGGCGAAGGTAATATGAATATTTAGTAATTTGAATGAAAGAGAAAGGCATGAGCAAGTTATGAATGAGAACATACTTTAGGTTCAATTTTATTCATCAACAACCAAGAAAACAAGCTGCAATATCCTGATTAACAACTATAAAAAAGTATGTTGAAGGGCTGAAAAGAACCAGATTCATATTGCTCTTCATTTGGAAAACCATGTTTTTCAAGAAGCTAAGATATTTATGAAGTTTTTAAGAAGCTAACACAAAACACAAAATTGTAGTTTTTAGTTATTCATGCCCCTTTTTCTTTAATAAAAAAAACCAGCAAAATTGAACAAACCCAGTAACATTGAAGCACTGATTCGACTGTATGGGCTTGATAAGTCATATTCCACAACAAACTCATATTTAATTCGGCAACAATTTCAAAGTGCCACTGTCGCCATGCAAAAGCAAGACCCCAAAATATATCAACCAGACAACAACGTGTAGTAATCAACAACAATCAAATAGATACAAAAATGAATATGTACCAATCTTGGATATATAAAAAATCCACAATTGCATAATCACAAAATCCCCAATTTCGGAAATATAAAAACTCTAACCATGAATTCACAACACAAACATGTTACTTATAGTCCCAATTTCATAACCAATCAACAAATAAAAAAAAAACCTAACAATGGATATTATGAGATTCAATCACACCTATAAAGTCCCTATATGCAAACTAAAAATTTGGAAGGAGCCCTTACCTTCGTTATTGCTTTTTCAATAGTTTTCGCTACCGCGATTAATTACGGTAAAAAATTTCGCTCGAGTCGTCACCTCAAAAGTTAGCTCACTAGCACCGTAATGTAGAGAGGAACAACTTTCCCTCCTGACACTTCTCAAATGGAAGCTTAGATCTAGAAGATAAATGGAGGTTTATGTTTGCGGTTTTTGAAAACCACCAACACTTGGTTTTCTTTTTTTTGAAACAGAAAAGAAAGAAGAAGGAGACGTTCGCGAGGCAGGGAAAATGGTTTCCATTTTTCTACTTCCTTTCCTTTGCTTCTCACATATATATACATATACACATATATATATATATATATATATATATTATTAAAACCAAACCACGAATATCTAAATAATCTTACACACATCACTTCACTCACATCTCAATCTATTTGATAAAAATATCTACTCTCGTTGTAACTCAATTGACAGATAAAATTTTCAGCAACAAGTGATATTTTTTTTAAAATAAACTGCCCGATATTAAATTCTTTGTAACATAATTAAATTATTCTTCGACAATAAATATATACATATATTAAACATATTACAAACTCTAACAAAATATGTTTTTAGTACTTAATTCACAAAATAAAATAAAATTGGCTAAATGCCTCAGCAATTCAACACAAAACACACTAAAAATTGCATAAATTAGAATTTAAAAAATTAAGGGTCTTACAAAGGTCAATGAAAGTCAAAAAGTTAAACTCTTGTTTCTTGAGTCCTTTCCAAATTCTAAAAAGAGTAGGGCTTGTTACTTATCAATTAGCTCTTCATCCACATTAATCAAACTTTCATGACGTCTTTCATATTTCTCAACTTCGAGCATATGTGTCGGATAATTCACACGTGATAACTCTTGAGTCAGTCCAGTTGAAAGATAATTTAAGCCTCGACCTATACACCAGAGAAAGCTACTTCAAAATCAAAGGAAGAAGTCATATGCCGATATTCAAATCTCGTTGGTGCAAGCACATAAGTTTCTTTATATTTGCACCAATTGCTTCATTTTAGTTTTATTCAATCGGACGTAAATTTTGGAGACAAAACTTCTTTAAGGAGGGGAGAAAATGTAACATCCTAAAACTATAGATTATAAATAATTAAATTGTTAAAATTTAAAATATTCTAAATTATAGATGATTATTATTATTATTGTTATTATTGATGTGTTTTTAATTTTATTATAAGAAAAATTTGTTTAATATATTATTTTAAGACAAATAATGTTTTAATTATTTTATAAATGTATATAGATATAAAAGTTTTTTACAAAAACCAATTTGCTTAAAATAAGGTAACAGTTATAAGTTATTTTGTTTATTAGAGACTTATAAGGTAATAATATGAAGTTGTTTTGTTTGTTAAAGACTTATGTGCAATAGTAACAAACAAAGCTATTACAACAACTTATCTAATTACTAATTATCTATTATTAAGGAGTCAAACAAAACAGAGCAAAAATCATATCTTCGTTAAGATCAAAATTCAGAGGAGATAGTATTACTGAGGAACGAAAGTTGAACATAAATTCATGCAAAAATTAGAAAACGAGAAGCATATACCTTTGGGCAGCGATAAATAAATTAATCAAGGAAAGATTGGTCAATTTTAACTTAGCTTTGACTCAACATGTAAGTAATCACACACTTTAACCCTTTCATAATATATTTATTTTGGGAATATGGGATGAGAAAAAAGTTAGATATTTTGAATGATATTATTTTATAAAAATATATTTTGTCGAAAACCTAACTCTATTAACATTGGGATTTTATGAAATACAATCTTGGATTATAAAATGATTTATTTACTGTTTTGTTTGTTGAATTGCCATTTTTTTATGATTATTGAATTTATATTCTTTAAAAGATTGTTTTACGATGTGTTCCTGATGATTGTTGTTATTGCATATTTAAATGAAATGTTATATTATAAATATGATTTTATGCAGATCATTGTTAAAAAATGAATTACTTTTATTGTATGTGTTTGAGATGGGCTTATGCTCCATATGAATGGGGCTTGTACCCACAGTTATTTATCTGGATGAGTTATGTGCTCCATATAGATGGGTCTTATATCCCACACGAGATGAGTTTTAAACTCCACACAGATGGGTCTTGTACCCCACACTAGGTGAACTGGTGCTCCACATGATGAGATAATACTCACTTCACGGAAGTAGTACTTCTCCATATAACGATGGGACACCATTGAATTGATTGATTTTCTGTAGAATAAATGTGTGTATTTGATTATTATAGATTTGAATTATTGTAAATTGAAGTGGATGAACTTATATTAATTATTGGAAGTAATTGGTAATTATAGAAAAATTATTTATATTATTTATATTTCTAAAGAATATTTTGGAAGAATGCATGTGTCATGATTGATTTTTCGGGTTATTGCACATGTTGAGCACAATACTTGTTTTAAAAATTGTGTGTATTATTCATTGGGAGTGAGATCGTCAAGGACGTCGAGAGCAAAGAAGTCTTGCCTTCTTTTAGAAGAGTAATTTCCTTAGATTAGATTAGTAGATCAAGAATAAGTAGACACAGTGTCTACATCTGGGATTACTTATTAAATGTTTAGTTTTGAATATTTTGATTATTAATGAATTTTCAGTTGTAATGTTTTATTTTAAGGATTTTAGAATACTATTTCTTTTGGACAATTCATCATTTATTATAGTACCCTATTCTCTTATATAAATGTGATTTTTTTTTTTAGTTATTACCACAACTATTATACCTACGTAACTAGGCGTTGCACGCATTATTTAAAATTTAGAGTCGTTTAAAGTTTGAAACCATATAAGTTGTGGTCTTTGACTATTTAAGGTGTTTTAAACTAGATTTGGATTTGGAAACTTTTTTTGAAAGACTTTGATGAGTAAAATGGATTTTACTGAGTTGGATATATATTGAAAGAGAGTTCAAAATTATGTTTAAATGTTGGTTTTAAGTTTACTTTGTGATTAAGGTGTTAAAGGTCTCATCCTTAGGGTTTTTGCAAAAACAAGCTTTCCACCTTTATAGATAGAACTAAAAAGTTTTAGTCATTGATATGAAATTTTCAATTTTTATGAAGAGATTTAACTTTGATAAACAAAGTTTCAAACTTCATGACTTTGAGAATAGTTCATAATTAAAAAATAAAATAAGGGTTCAAGCTTTGTATATCAAAAAGGTTTGAATGAGAAATGTTCACTTTATGAATAAAGTTTTAATCTGGAGTTTTGAAGTTGAAAGATTTGATTTATATAGTAAAGATGTCAACTTTATGCTAAATTTCGATGTTGAAGAAGTATTTAGGTGTTTTGAAAAACAATGATTGATTATAATTTTTGGTTTTGATATGTGGTTTTATTAGGAATAAAAATTTTAGTTGGAGACTTAAAAGAAAATTGTGAACTTGGGAAACATTTTGTGTTGATGAGAAAATGTGGTTTTTATCTGAAAGTTTATAGATAAAATATAGTTGATAAAGATTAAGGTTTTAAAAATGTCAAATTGGGAGAATCATGATTTTGAATAGTTAGAATATTTGAACTCTTAGTATTTGAGTTTTTCAATAAGATTACTTGAACTCTTGTGAAGTTGATTGATGATTTAATTGAAATATCAAACCGTGTGAGTATGTTTGTCTTTGATTGATTTTTTTAAGAAAATATTTTGTCCTAAGTTGTTGAAAACAAAGATTTGAGTTGAACTTCAATAAGTTTGAAAAATAAGTTTAAGATTTTCAAAGTGTGGCAGAAGTGTTTTGAAAATCGCTTTCGTCCAAGTACCTAAACCAAAGTCATTTTGAAATTAGGGGACGTATGAGAAAGCCAAACTCTAATTGATTTGGATAGTGGGCAAAGATAGGATTCATTTCAGGGTTGTTTTAGAAACTTGTATTAATTAAGTCAATTGATTGATTTAAGGTACAAGGAAATTAAGAGGTGTCGTTGGAATCGTCGGATAGGTTATGTTGGCGTAGCGTAAATTGTTTGTGTAATGAAGCAGCATCGAGGTAAGGGCCATTTCAAATGATATTATTATATATGCTTGAATGCAGAGTGTGTTTGTATACATGTTCTTTGTGCTAGTGGTGAATAAATACCCACACGATTGTTTATGTATTTGATGTGATTATGTATTCATAACTGATAACATATGTGTTATGAATTTTATTGATGAGAATATGTCTTGAGTATGCTCTGTGAAAAAGTATTAAAAAGTGTTAGTGTTTAATGAGTATTAACAAATGATTCCTTTAATAGTTACATTTACACAATGATTGATGTGAAAGAATCAGAGTATGCTCATGCATTTCATAGTTAGAGGTGATCGTGATGGGCCTCTGTGTTAGTAGTGACCCTGATGGGCCATTGGGTGGTTCCATGAGCTGATTGGTCCATCTTATCCTTAAGAGGATTTTGGAGTCATGTAGGTCTGTGATGTAAGTACTAGAGGTGCACCTAAGAGGGGGGGGGGGGGGAATTAGGTGTTTAGAAAATTTTCTTGTTTTCAGCAATTTGGTGATCGATTTTTCTGCTTTAAGACAGTAAGTGACAATAAGTAAATGGCAGCAATTTAATGGACACATCAATATTATCCTAGTTCC
>JBBPBQ010000008.1:23984928-24063577 GCA_037974755.1 Cicer yamashitae | reverse complement strand
AGGGGGGGGGGGGGGTGAATTAGGTGTTTAGAAAATTTTCTTGTTTTCAGCAATTTGGTGATCGATTTTTCTGCTTTAAGACAGTAAGTGACAATAAGTAAATGGCAGCAATTTAATGGACACATCAATATTATCCTAGTTCCCCTTATGACCAAGGGTACATCCACTCCTCTTGCACACTACAAGAGATTTCTCCACTATTGTCAGAAAATGTACAAATCCCACCCTAGGATCTCTGCTACAAACTTCTAACAAAAACTTCTATGATATCACACCACTATCTTAGATTAGACTACTTTAAGAAAGTACTACTTTCTTTTACAAACAATGTAATTTGATTTGGAATAAGAATATAAGAGTGGTATAATGATATCAATCCAATATTATTTCAAGTACTTTGAGAACCTTTCTCAATGATATGAAAATGCAATGCAAGTACTTGAAATAAGAAAAATAACTTTGAGAAAAAAATCAGAAAATTGTTCAAAGTTGTTCAAGGTTTGGTAGTAGGATTGTGTGTTGATTAATCTGAAACTATGGGGTATTTATACTCCATATACATCACTTAAAATCAGTGGCCATTGTTCCAAGAGGTTTGATGAACAAATGCAATGATCTAGAACCATTTCAGATCGAAAAAATTGCATTGTTTCTAGTTGTATTCGAATGCAATATGTATGTATTCGAATACATCTCTAATAACGTTCAGATTTATTCAAAATTTTCATCTTGTATTCGAATACAAGGGTCATGTAGTCGAATACAAATAAGTATATTTTGCCACTGACTTGCTGTTCAGTATGTATGTATTCGAATACACCTCTTATATCATGTTGTAGTCGAATACAGATGTGTAGTCTGAGCTACTGACTTAGCACTTGTATTCGACTACAACATCTATATTCGAATACAATATGCTGTATTCGAATACGACATTGATTTTTGTCAAAAACTTTAATTTCAAACATTGTTAATGTAATTTTGACATGTGAAAATCCTTTTAATGCATATGCAAAGATGAATGGTTCTCATGTACTTTTGAAGTATTGATTGTATCATGTACCTTTACATTTATTAAACATCTAATATGTTTGATTATAGTTGACATATGATATATGGACTTCTTTTTTAGCTTTGTTACTTTGATCACAATTCTTGGTCTTTGTCTTCATCAAATACATGTGTTTTACATTCTCCTCCTTTTTGATTATGACAAAACTTTCTTGTTTGGAGAGACTTTATCATTTTAAAAATAGCTCCCCCGTAATTCATGCGTACTCCCCCGTTGAACTTGAATTTTTGTGATCATTTTGAAATTTTTTTGAAGACCTACAAAGGTTTTAAGAACAACAATATACCAAATTTTCTCCCCCTTTTGACATGATAAAAAAGAAGGAAAAATATAGACAATATAATTCAAGCAAATAAATATATATAAAGCGAAAGCATTACACAAAGTAATTATAAAAGAGAATATTGCGTAATAACCCAGAAACATGTTCAAGTATTACAATGAAAAAAATATTGAAAAGAAATATAACTAAAACATCATAAGAAATTACAGAGTCAAACAAGCTACATCAAAAACTTTTCCTAGTAATCGAGCTACAGATCAAACATCCGGTGGAAGGTGAAGGTGATCAATCTTGTCAGATAAGGCACTAAATTCTTGCAGCACGGTTTCATGGTTGTTGGCAATGGTGGTTTCGATAGTTTGAAATCGAGTGTTGAAGGAGGTGTTCATGTGCTGAAATTGGCTGGTGATGAAGGTCTGTAAGGAGTTGAGTTTGTCCATCACCATACGATTTGACACATGGTCATCATCTGATGTTGTTTCCTCTCCATTGTCGTCCGCTTGGGCAACATTATCTGTGGGGGCAGCAGTATCCTCTTGAGCGGCGGAAGAAGTTTGACCAATATCACTTTTATGAACATATGTTTGAAGCTGTTCATTCCACACTATTTTCATGCTAGGAAGCACACTCAAATCCAGCAAATTGTCCTTAGTGGGTGTATACATCACTTCTCCTGAGAAATCCACCCCAAAGTGATCCAGAATCCTAGTGACTTCCTTGGCATAAAGTAACCCAATAGCTTCCTTTGAAGCAAATATGACAGATTTAACAAAGTACGCCCAGTTGAGTGGACATCCCTCAAACACGAAGTACATAACTTGAAGCTCAAATTCCGATATCTGAGAGTAATTCCCAGCCTTAGGAACCAGGATGTAACTCATAAAATAATGCAGAAGACGGTAGTCAACGGTTAGATTGCCAACTCCATACCGTTGCCTAGCGAATTCAGAACCAGCTTGTGTCCTCTTTTGTTCCATAGTAGTTTTGTTCCTAACTAGATCAGGATAGACATGACCTTTGTAACTGATAAATTCTTCTACATGTTGGGCCTTTAGTAATTCAGGAAATTGAAAAGCAGAAAAAGAATCAAGAGTACCAAATTTAGGAATGATGATCCTTTTGTCCGAGTATATGGTGCAGAACCGGTCGATTTCTTCCGGTGTGTGAAGTAGACGAGATAAATCCGCAACATTAGCATTTTTTGTTCTCTTCCTTGAAGGACCCACTGCTGCATGTTTGGTTCTTGGTCCTCTTTTGCAAGCATCCATGGTGATGAAAGGGTTTTTACGAATTTGGGGAAAAATTGGGGTTTTGGGTTTTGAGAAATCTGATTTTGAATGGTAGGTATGAGTTAGGATTGATCTAGGTTGCAAAGTATGTTGATTGGGTAACTAGTTGCAAGTGAGGGAGGATGAAAATTTTGGAAAGAATGAGCAAGGTGTCGGCTGTATTCGATTATTGAATGTGTAAAAGTGACCTAAAACTGAAAAAGCTTTATATATGAAGGAATAATGCGAACCTGTATTCGACTACACTCTTGTTGTATTCGAATACAGGTGGTTCTGGGAACGTGTATTTGATTACACAAAGGTTTGTATTCGAATACAGGATTTTCTGCAAACGTGTATTCGAATACAATTACTGTGTATTCGGCTACATTATCGAATTTTTGCTAAAAAACGAATTTTTCCACATCAAATGCAACATGTAAAGCACATATTCATATATTAAGAAAAGATAAACATCAAAGAATTAATTCTAACAACTTATCAAGAGGAAATTTTAGATCTTGAAGGGAGATGACAAAGTATACGTACCTTGCAATTTAGAGATCATTTTCATTTAAAATGCCAAGTTCTCTTTGTATCTTGTAAAATGAGTCTTTAGGTAGAGGCTTTGTGAAGATGTCTGCTAATTGATTATGTGTATCCACAAAATTTACTTCAACATTGCCTTTGAGCACATGATCTCGCAGAAAGTGATGACGTATATCAATGTGTTTAGTCCGAGAGTCCATGATTGGATTCTTTGAGATATTTATTGCACTGATGGTGTAACATCTTAGTGGAATGCACCCGAGATTAAGTCCATAGTCATATAATTGTTGTTTGAGCGAGAGAATCTGTGCACAACAACTTCCTACTGCTATGTATTCAACTTCAGCAGTGCTAAGGGCAACACAAGCTTGCTTTTTACAGGACCGTGATACTAATGCATTTCCTAAGATATGGCAAGTGCCGCTTGTGCTTTTACGATCCGTTTTGCATCCTGCATAATCAGAATCAGAATAGCCAACGAGACTACATATGCTATCCTTTGGATACCATAGGCCTACATTGGTTGTTCCTTTCAAATATTTCATAATTCTATTTACTACTACAAGATGCGATTCTTTAGGATCCGCCTGAAATCTTGCACACAAACAGACACTAAACATAATATCTGGCCGGCTGGCCGTTAGATATAATAAAGATCCAATCGTACCTCGATATTTTGATATGTTTATTGAAATATCGGATTCATCTTTGTCAACATAGGTTCCAGAGCCCATAGGAGTCGCACTTTCATTGATGTTTTCCATCTCAAACCTTTTTAATAATTCCTTGCAATACTTTGCTTGATTTATGAAGATGCCATTCTTGAGTTGCTTGATGTGAAGTCCAAGAAAATAATTTAATTTTCCCATCATAGACATTTCAAATTCTCCTTGCATCATTAATGAGAATTCTTCACATATGTCATTGTTTGTTGATCCAAATATGATATCATCGACGTAGATTTGAACCAGTAAAGTGTGATCATTATTTCATTTAATAAATAATGTCTTATCAACTTTGCCCTTTTCAAATCCTCGTTCACATAGGAAGGTACTTAGCCTATCATACCAAGCTCTTGGAGCTTGTTTTAGACCATAGAGAGCTTTCTTTAATTTGAAAACATATGAAGGATTCTTGAAGTCTTCAAAGTTGGGTGGCTGTTTGACATATACTTCTTCATTAATGTAGCCATTGAGAAAAGCATTCTTGACATCCATCTAAAATAGTTCAAAATTCATAGAACAAGCATAAGCAAGTAATAACTGAATTGCATCTAACCTTGCTATTGGATCAAATGGCAACAATTTAATGGACACAACAATATTATCCTGGTTCCCCTTATGACCAAGGGTACATCCAGTCCTCTTGCACGCTACAAGAGATTTCTCCACTATTGTCAGAAAATGTACAAATCCCACCCTAGGATATCTGCTACAAACTTCTAACAAAAACTTCTAAGATACCACACCACTATCTTAGATTAGACTACTTTAAGAAAGTACTACTTTCTTTTACAAACAATGTAATTTGACTTGGAATAAGAATATAAGAGTGGTATAATGATATCAATCCAATATTATTTCAAGTACTTTGAGAACCTTTCTCAATGATATGAAAATGCAATGCAAGTACTTGAAATATGAAAAATAACTTTGAGAAAAAAATCAGAAAATTTGTTTAAAGTTGTTCAAGGTTTGGTAGTAGGATTGTGTGTTGATTAATCTGAAACTATGGGGTATGTATACTCCATAAACATCACTCCAGATCAGTGACCATTGTTCCAAGAGGTTTGATGAACAAATGCAATGATCTAGAACCATTTCAGATCTGAAAAATTGCATTGTTTCCAATTGTATTCGAATACAGTATGTATGTATTCTTTTTGAGCTTTGTTACTTTGATCACAATTTTTGGTCTTTGTCATCATCAAAAACATGTGTTTTACATGTGATAGAACGCACTCTTGTAAATCATGTTGATCAATGATAGGTGGCACCTTGGAAATTCTGGAATCATATGTGCTGTCATATAAGCATTGCATTAGGGTGCTTTGTTACACGAGTCATGTTTGTTATATGATGATATTTATATGCATTCTTGTTTATCATTTGATACCATGTCATGTTTTGCTTTCGTACTTTGTACTTTCGTATATATGTTGTTTTTAGATTGTGACCCTCTACTATTATTGTGGATCGGGCTTACACCACAGGTTCTTAAAATTTTGTTTCGTGCGAGAATTGCAACAACGTTGAAGACGTGACATAGCGATGATTTGGATTTGCGATCGGAAGTAATGAGGCTTGATGGCACCCGTGGGTCCTCAGTACCCAATAATCCTCAATTAGAGTTCAAGATGTTGTTGTCGCAATGGAATTTATGTATCTAAAACAGTTGTGACTTTTTTTTAGTTAATGTGAATTGTTAGGTTGTAACTAAGTCAGTTGTGTTGAAACCATTTAGATAATGCAACAATGACTATAATCGTCTTTTTGGAAAAGAATTTTACAATTAAATATTTTGCTCTGATTAAAAGTAAAAGACGATTATAAATATTTTATCGAGAAGTGTTTAGTTGTTTTTTTAAAAAAATATTACACTCTCGCTGTTAAAAATTAGGGTGTTACAACAACCAAGGAACACAACTAATATTATCAGTAGAGAAGTTCCACTTCTACCTAGCAAGCATACCCAAGTTGAAGAAACGACTCCACTGAGCTGAATTTATGGTGCTATTCCAAAATTCAGACACCAGCTCACAATCACGAAGTATATGCATTATGGATTCAAGACAATAATTGCAACAATGACATGTATTATCTAACATCTTGTTGCATCTCTTCTACTCCATATTAGTCAAGATTTTTCCATGAGTTAATTTCCAAATGAAAGATTTGATGTTATTAGGAGAGAATTAGTCAAGATTTTAAGGAACATAAAATCATGTTTGCTTTCACTATCCTCCACTTTGTTAGCTAAGATGTCATATGTCAACATAAGAGAGAATTGGCCATCAAGAGAAAGAATTCAATTCGAGAAGTCCACTTCAGCATTCTTGTTAAGGTGCAAACACGAGAAGGGGGGTTGAATTGTGTTTGCCAAAGTTGATAACTTTTTGATAATTTATGTTTATAAAAAAAACTAGTTCAATTTTGGTGACTTACTTGGTGTAGAAGCAATCGGATTCAGAGATTCCATTCACATCACAAAAACTTTCAAAGAACTTGTTTTCAAATTCTCCTCCATGATCACATCTAATTGTTACAATCTTAAGACCCTTTTCATTCATTATTTGTTTGCAAAATTAGACCCATGTCCACCTAGTGTAATCATCTACTATAACAAAGCCATATTTCATTCCACTTAGAGAGGCTATTTTCACTGGCCCAAAGAGATCTATATGTAATAGCTCAAGGGGTTTTGAGGTAGAGACTGAGTTCTTAGGAGTAAAGGAGTTTTTTGTTTATTTTCCCTTTTAACAAGCTTCACACATAGTTTCAGTTTTGTAACTAAGCTTAGGTAGACCTCTAACTAGTTGAAATTTATTCAGTTTTGAAATTAATTTAACGTTTGCATGACCTAATCTTTTGTGCCAAATTAGTTTCTCTTCATTTACTGACATAAGACACTTAACCTCTTATTTCTCTAGACTAAACAAATTTATCTTATAAATGTTGTTTTGCCTCAGACCTATAAAGAGTACAGATCCATCCTTCTGACTAATTGTCTTGCATGTTTTTTGATTCAATATAATATCATAATTATTATCACTTAACTGACTAATACTTAATAAATTATGCTTAAGACCTTTAACAAACAAGACATCTTTAATAGAAGGGGAATCACCCTTACCAACTATACCTTGACCAATGATCTGGACTTTTTGATTTCCTTCGAAAGTCACTATGCTTCTTTTGCTCAAAGTTAGTTCTTTGAACATAGACTTTTCTCCCGTCATATGTCGCGAGCATCCACTGTCCAGGTACCATGATTGGTGTTTTAACTTGATTGTTGAGGACTTCTGCAACAAAGGTAATTTTGTTCTTAGGTACCCAAATTTTGTTGGGTCCTGGTTTGTTAGTCTTGAAAGGTTTCTTGTCTTTCCTTGTATTTAACATGGGACAAGATAATTTGGAGTGACCTTTCTTAGAGCAAATAGTACACAAGATATCAGAGGGAATAGGTTTAGGTTCAGTTACAGTTTCTTCAAATCCTATACCTCTTTTACCATTTCTACTAACTCCATAAATCATAGAAGCATATATTTGCTTCTCTCCATACCATTAGCAAGAAAATCTTGAAATACTTGTTCATGCTTATCAAAGTTACATGTGGTATTTTCAATTGATGTTGAACTATGATTGCTTTTTAGAGTTAGATTTTTAGCCTTAAGTTCAGCGATATCAGTTTTCAAATTTGCATTCTCTATTTTAAGTTCAGTAATATTAGTTTTCAGAGTTGCATTTTCTGTTTTAAATTCAACACTTTGATTCTTTAAAGCATTAACTTTTTCAGTTAGATTTGTATTTTCTTTCCTAAAAGTTTTCAGTTTTAAAGACAATTTGTGATTATTATTTAAAAAATCATTTATAGTAGTAATTAAATCAGATCGAGTAAAGTCATAAAATACCTCAATTTCTTCATCTGCTGGTTCACTTCCAGAGTCAGAATCTATGTTGTATCTAGAGACAGAGTTGGTATGAGCCATCATAGCCAAATCTGCTTGTTCATCGTTAGAGGATTCCTCAAAATCATCCCATGTAGCCATCAGACTCTTCTTCTTGGGTCTGGAATCTTTCCTCTGGTGTTTCCCTTTCTCCATATTTGAACATTCTGACTTGATATGTCCAAGTTCAATGCAACCATAGCAGACGATGTTTTTCTTGTCATATTTATCATCATTCCCTTTATTGGATTGATTGGAATATCTTTGGGGAAATTTCTTCTTTCTGTTGTGCCACATCTTTAAAATTTTTTGGATATGAAAGCAATCTCCTCTTCCTCTAAGTTCAGATTTTGATCATCTGAATCATTATCCTCTAATTCTGATGTTACTTTTAGAACCTTCTTTTGCTTGGATTTCAAGGTCAGAGTCTTGTTCTTCTTCTTGTGCTCATGCTCTTCAAACCATTTCTTTGCTTCCTGAATGGCAGTGATCTTAGGTCTCCACTTGTTTGTCAGACTCCTAAGAATTTTCTTCACATGATCAGCAATAGTAAAACTCTTCTCAAGTACATTTAATCATGAGACCAGGGCCTGGAATCTGGAAAACATTTTTCAATGTCTTCATCTTCTTCCATCTTGAACAACTCATACTTTTTGACTAGGAGGTTGGCCTTTGCTTCTTGAACTTGCTTGCTTCCTTCATAGGTCAGAATCAGACTATCATAAATACTCTTTGTTGGTGCACTTGTCAAACTCCTTGAAGGTGATTGCATTTATCATGAATGTTCTTGACTTATGATGCATCTTGTACATCTTCTTCTGATCAGCATTCATCTCCTTTCTTAGAATTTCAATACCATCAGTATTCTTCGGAGCAATATAACCATCTTCCACCAATTCCCAAAGTTCAAGATCTTGTGAAATATAGAAACTTCTCAGCCTGTCTTTCCAATACTCAAAACATTCTCCATCAAACAGAGGTGGTCTGTTGATGTTTCCTCCAATAGCTTCTTCACTGAATCCAGACATATTGAACCCTTGGATCTTTTCTCAAACATTGTAAAGTGCTCAACCTTGAGACGGAGCTCTAATGCCCATTGAGGTGCAAACACAAGGGGGCTGCATTGTATTTGCCAAAGTTGATAACTTTTTATTAATTTATATTTAAAATAAAAAAACTAGTTCAATTTGGGTGACTTACTTGGTGTAGAAGCAATCGGATTCAGAGGCAGCAAGCAATAAAAGCATAAATAATTTGACACGTAGATTTATCCTGGTTCACCACTAATTTGGCTACATCCAGTTCTCTCATTCATAATGCTTTAATCCACTAATTTGAATACCTTGAATTACAAAGTACCTGACCCTCCAAGCCAGTCTTCCCAAACACCCTGACAACCCCAGACTTTTGAGGAACTAACCACCTTGACCCTTGTTTAATTCTGAATTGTATCTTGTTCAGATTGAGTTTGTAAATTCTTCAAATTGATTATATTTCTATTTTATTTAGATTAAGTTTGTAAATTCTTCAGATTGATTTTGTTCGTATTTTGTTCAGATTGCATTTGTAAATTTTTCATATTGATTCTATTCATATTTTGTTGTAGATAAATCTTGATCAATTCTTCTTCAAATCTTCATCAAATCTTCTTCAAATGTTGATCAAATCTTCTTCAAATCTTGACCATTTCTTATTTTCAACTTGGTCAAAGATTTTCTTCAATTATAAATATGAATAAAATCTTATTTTAGATTTTCATCCATTATAAATTTGAATCAACTCTTATTATAGATTTTCTTCAATTATAAATTTGAATCAAATCTTATTTTAGATTTTCTTCAATTATAAATTTGAATCAAATCTTCTTTTAGATTTTCTTCAAAAACATGAATCTTCTTTCATACTTTCTGAAGTCAAATATAATGTTTTCATAAAATACTTTTGTTATCATCAAAACTCTAAATCAACTTGGTTCCAACATCTTGATGGGGGTCGAGTAGCTTTAATTTTGGCACAAATATCATTCGAAAGGAGGCATTCGAGGACATCCGTTCGACAGCTGTTATCATATGCATAGAATGCTACCGGGTATTCGGCTTGACCTATATATAGGGGTTTGACCCTACCACTACTTCTGGATGGAGCCACTATCAACAATTTAATTGTCCTTTCAAAACCTAGTATCTTGACCATTACGCACCGTCCAAACTATGTTGCATTCCACATCTAGTTAAGCTTGAGAGATAACTCGCCAAATGTGAGATGTGTTGTTGTAATGAATTATCTTAGGCATGGCTTGAACACCACAATCATATTTGGTTCGCATCACTCTAACCCAAAGTTTATCAGGACACACTACAAGTCGATAGGCTAACTTCAACATATGAGTGTTATTAAGAACTCTCATGTTTTTGAATCCAAGTCCACCTTCCTTCTTTGGAGAGCGCACCTTGTTCTATGATATCATATGGCATTTGCAATGTTCCTTAGAACTTCCCTAAATAAAATTTCGACATATCCTCTCAGCTTGGTCACATATGGAAGCCGAGATCAAGGGATATGCATTGTATATCCTGAGATGCAACAGAGGGATGATTGTGCAAGGGTAATTCTACCTGCAAAAGACAAAGTCATTATTCTTCCAACCAGTAAGTTTCTTTCTCATGCATCAATACACAATACATTCTAATCATATATCAAAATGAAACAATAAATAAAAAATCATATAGATCATATATCTAGAAATGTATAATTTTTAACTGGATATGTTTGTTTATAGAATACATATATATTTTTCATTAAAAATTAAAATTGTCCACAATAATACAAAATTGTCCAATTTAAAATGTCCATACATAAATATATAATTTATATAATTTAAATACAAATTATTTTGTGTGTTGTAAAATGATACACTATTTGTCGTAATTCATTTCCAAATTTATAGAATTCCCAACTTTTTGATTAGGTTCGTGATTGAGTAATGATTATTTGACAATCAGACAAAAAAATAAATTAATGGTTATATTGACAATCAGACAATATAAAACAAATATGTCTGTAATTGATTATTAAATATAGTAAGTTATCAATTTGATTAAACAAATTTAATTACTGTCACTGTTTTGAATACTTGAAATTGATCTAAACTAAATAGAGGAGTAATGGTTGATTTGGTAATGAGATTACTTCAAAGATTGTTCTCTTTAGAGAAATTTAGAAGGGAAAGGAAAAATGAGAGATGGAGAAGACAATGAATAGTAACTGGTTGTTGGTGTGTTGGAATATTTTTGAGAAATGGTAGTAGCTGGAAAGCAAAGAAGATGAGTTGGAAAAGGAATCATTATCCATGAGTAAGGAAGAAGAAGAGAAAGAAAAGGGGCATCGTCTCCTTTTGACATTAGGACCTTATTAATACTACCACTTTCCTATTTTCACTTTAATTTAAGTCAAGCATTACTAAAATTAGAGTACTACAAATAAAATAATATTTCTGAAAATAATTTATTAGTTTTAAGTTTAGAGTAGTACTACTACTGCTAATGTTGTTACTATTGTTATTTTCGTTGTTGTTGTTGTTATTATTGTTGTCATTATTATTATTATTTACTCTAATAATAATAATAATATTTTCATCTAAAATTATTTTTCATATTTCTCACTCAAAAATATAAAACATAATAATTTATTTAAAACTTTGGAAAAATCCTCAAAATTTACAACGATCCCCCACATATTTTAAAAGTTCAAAAAGAAGACCCAAAATAATTTTTGTTTTTGGTCTTAGATGGCCCAAAATAAATTTATTGGTAACATCTTGGGTGTAACGTATCAAAGTGGTGTAGCAAGCTATATGTACCAGTCCTAGAATGTTAATACTTAACGCACAATGACATTGGTGTAGCAAGCTATATGAACCAATGACGTATTAGTGTCTACCAATCACATTACACCCCACAATTTTTGTTGTTGACATTGTGTTGTGCTAATAAGCCATGTGCGTGCCTAGTTTTTCATGAGTGCTCTAGAGATTTTGCCAATATCTCATACAAGCGGCCCCACTTGACACCCATATAGATGACTTTATCAAGTGTATGCTGCAAATCATACACACCCATAAGAATATGAAAATCACTAAAAGCTTTCTAACTTACCATCTCAAAAATGCAGTATCTTGCAATTAATCAAGTATACCATAAGAAATTACTACAAACAAAAATTAATTAATTTTTGGTGCTAGCAGAATTTGCAAGTGACTTGTTCTTACACATATGAACCTTCTTCATGGGATCTCCAATCATAAAGGTTGAGTTCCTATCACTTGTTTGTTTCATTTGGCTTAAGTCTTATTCCCCTCGATGTTCACATATTTACTTCTTTCCGAGGCTTTGCTAGATGATCAATAAGATCACTTTTGATCTGACTTCTCATAAATTGAGGATATAACATCTTCATTTAGTACATATTTTACACAGAAAGGATGAAGATACAATTTTCTTCCATCGTAAAATATTGACTAAGGCATCTCTTAGTCAATTTAATCTCATATTTATCCAAGTCTATAAAAATAAACTAGATCTCCATAATATATTTTCACTGGTCTGCTTAGATTAATATTAAGAGACATCAATGTCAACGAGAATATGCATTAAGTCTTCCAAGCGACAACATCCCCCACATTTGGTAAAATAAATCCATTTATAGATTTAATTTTATATATAAATAAATGAAATCCACGTAACATCATTGAACCATTCTAATACAACTATTATTACACAATATGCCACACAACAGTATCTCGTAAGTGTCTCATGAATTTATTGGAGGTCATAAAAAAATTAAATAAATTCACAAATTATAATAAACCACCGATAATCATAAAATATTCATTAGATTATACAAGTCTCAAACTAAGAAACACCAATATATTTCTCTAAAGCAAAAAATTAAAACTCTTTATTAGATTGTAACCATCAAAAGATATAGAGGTTCCCAATTTTCCTTTTCTTATCACAACATAATATTTAAAGTAATAAAAACAAAATACCATATATATGGACTCTCATAAATTAACATAAGTAGTAGCGCTCAAACTATGATGCTTACTAAAAATTTATAATATATGTTTGAAGACTATCTACACATTTTGAAATTGTTTTCCTATTCTTTAGTGATGTTTGAAGTAGCAATGTCAATCACAAGAAATGAGGGGTTTGAATTGTGATTCCCTTTTTTAAAAATTAATTTATGTATTAATTTGTTAACTCAAGATTGATCTTGGTTTGACAAAGGCGGAACGTTCTTCGTTAGAATATAACAACAAAAACTTCACAAAGTGATTAATGTTGTGTAGGTGAAAAATAAAAAAGAGATAAAGGAAAGAGATTTCACATGGAAATATATCCTGGTTCACCCAAAATGTGTTACGTCCAATCCTTAGAGTTTGTGAGCTTTTTCACTAAAGTGTTCAAACAAGAATGTTCTTACTTTTCCCACCAACGTTCGAGATCAACCTTGACCAGTTACAATAGTACACCTTTCAACCTTGAAAGGATTTTCAAGGATTACCCTTTAGTCCAGAAGAGTATTTACACATCACCTTTTAAATACAAAAGGATTTCTCAAAAATACTCAAACTATTTCTAATTCTATAGTGTTTGAGCTTCAACAAAAATGTTTTGAAGAGGATTGATGGATCAGCCTTTACTCAACACTTGTTTGAGTTAAATTTTAAGCAATCAAACTCAAACAATAGATCTTTAAATCTAATGAAGAAGAGTTGGAGTCTTTGCTTGATTCTAGAGCTTATATTTCTTAAGAATGATGATTTAAGTGAATGATTGTTTGCACTTTGAACTGATGATATTTCATTTGCCTTGAGGTTCCTTTTATAGGCTTCTTGAAGGTCTGTGCCAGCTCATATAACTGTTGGAAGACAGGATGTTTGGTCTATGAATTAATTGGCATGTGTTGTAAATAAACGAAGAGTGCTTCTACTTGATCATCAGAACGTTCTTCGTTTCTGTTTTGGGCAACTGTTTGTATTTATCACTTTTGACAGATGTTTGTAAATCATGTTATTTTGTACTTCTGTCAATGATGTAGTGCCTCATTTGTCCAAGTTGTACTTGCTTATCTAAGCCATCCATTTTGAAGATTAATCTTGCAATTTACTTTTTGTGCATTGCTTTGACTTTGCTGATTCTTTTGATGAATCAGTCCAGAGTATCCTTGAATATACACTTATGTTCCTTCGTAATAGTTACTCGTGATTTCCTATGGATCTTGATGTACTTTTGCAGCCTAGATCGATCTTGATTTCAAGAAGACTTTGTTCTTAGTAAACCATAACGTTCTTGGATTAAACCTATGAAAACCAGAACGATCTTTGCTTTTTCTATTTAATAGTTAGAGAAGTCTTGCTTTCTCAGATTTGATCTTGCTTTTTGTTCTTGATGTTTTGCTTTGCCTTTGTTGATCATCTTTGAACGAATCTATCCAAAACAATCTTGTGTATAGAGTCCTATTGCTTTCATAATGAAGGCTGGTAATTTGTGATGAAGATTGACAGTCCAAAACGATCTTGATTTAATGATAACTTTGTTCTTTTGCAGACCAAAATGTTCTTGGATTGATCATTATTGAATATAGTGAAAACCAAAATGATCTTCGTTTTCCAGATTTATGTATTTAATAAACTAGAATGATCTTTGTTTTTCAGACTTCTGTTTTTAATAAACCAGAATGATCTTCATTTTTCCAGAATGATCTTGTCATCAATTTCCAATTTAGTTAAGACATGATTTGCTTTGATATATATCATGGTGTGATCATTTATTGTTGTATGAATTTATTTGATCACCTTCTTCATGAAGATGTTATCTTGAAGATGTATTTTAAACACAAAATACAACAAAATTGTTGAAATTAGAGTTTAGAAAATTACGAGTCTTACATTGCCTCTTACCCAAGTTTGCCTCTAGTAATGTATCCTCTGATCCAAGTTCCTCTGATCATACTTCCTTTGACTCTACCTCTGATCGTGCTTCCTCTGACCTTTCCTCTAATCATGCTTCCTCTGACTTTGCCTCTAATCATGCTTCCTCTAAGTCTGCCTCTAATCAGAGTTTGTCCATGCTGCCTCTGGTCAGATTCTGCTTCTGGTCATGCTGCCTCTGATCCAAGTTCCTCCGATCATGCTACCTCTGGTCATAATCTGCTTCTTCTAATGCTGCCTTGGATCCAAGTTTCTCTGGTCATGTTGCCTCTAGTCATAATCTGCTTTTGGTCATGTTGCCTCTGATCCAAGCTTCCTCTGATCACGTTGCCTCTGATCACGTTCCCTCTGGTCAGAGTCTGCCTATGGTCCACGATTCTTGATCAGAATGAGAAATTTAAAAGACAGAACCCACCAAACAACCAACTAAGATTTTCTTGATGGATGATTGAAGTTAAGTTACCTTTTTAATTCTATTACCTTGCTAAGTTGATAAAATGGTTGCATTAATTGTATTGATGAAATTTGCATTTCATACATAACATTACATATGATTAGGATGAGGATCATTACGTGTTTCAGTTGTTGAGAGGTTATTATCCATGTTATCATAAGAGTAATCAAAATCACCACCATATATGTGTCGTTCGTCTTCAAAGATCATGTTATGTAACATGATGCATGCAGATACTGTATGTTTGAGGATTTCCATGTGTCAAGCACGAGCTGGACCATGTATAATTGCAAATCTAGATTGGAGCATTCCAAATGCTCGCTCCACATCCTTTCTAGTTGATTCTTGTTTTTTGAAAAATAGTTTTCTCTTCTCTCCTTGTGGCATTGGGATTATCTTGACAAATGTAGCCCACTCGGGATAAATGTCATCTGCTACATAGTATTCCATATTATATGGAGTTTTGTTAATTGTATATTGCACTTTGGGAGCGTGTCCTTCCAAAACAGCGTTAAAGACATTGGACTGGTTTAACACATTAATGTCATTGTTTGAACCTGCAATGCCAAAAAATGCATATCAAATCCACAAGTCTTGTGATGTCATTGCTTCAAGCATGATCTTGGTGTTACCATGATCACCTCGACAAAACTGGCATTTCCAAGCAATCAGACAATTTTTCCATTCCCAATGCATACAATCAATAAAACCTAACATACCTAGAAAGCCACATGCCTCCCTCATTTGTAATAAGCGATGAATATCATTGTTGTTGGGTCTTCTTAAGTATTCAGCTCCAAACATCTTGTTCACGCCCTTTACAAATCTCTCTAAGCACTCAATTGTAGTGCTTTTGCCAATTCGAACATATTCATCTATACTATCACCAGGAGATTGATATGCTAATATACGAATAGCAGCAATGCATTTCTGCAATGGAGAAAGACCCATTTTACCAATTGCATCGACCCTCATTTGGAAATATTCATCATGATTTCCAAGTGTAGTTACGATTTGAAGAAACATGTGTCTATGCATTCGAAACTGTTGTCGGAATTGAGCACTTGTGTATACTGGATTTTCACAGAAGTAGTCATTGAACAATCGATTATGCCCTCTTTCACGATTTCGATCTATCATTGTTCTTCTTCGCTTGTGCCTAGTAGAACCCTTGGATTGTTGTTGCCTCTCAAATGTTGACATCAATAGTTCCTCACCGGTGTTGTCCACAAATTCATCTTATATCAACTCCCAAAAGAATTTATTGAGTTCTTCCAAATTGTTTGGATCCATTAGATGATTGAGTTAAAAAGAGTGAACAACTTGATAAAAAAATATAGGAGTGTGAGAAGATTGCTATATTTCTTTTTTAAGAATGAGAGTATATATATAATGTTAAATGAATAACGACTAGTTTTAACAATTGCTAATTTCACTAACGGCTAGTTTGAATAACACTAATAGTCATTTTACATAATGTCCAATTTTTTTTAAAAAAAAACTACAACATTATCTTAACTAAACTCCATACTTTTTTAAAGTTTATTACAATAAATTTCATGAACTTGGAGTTGACTCTCACTCATTCCTGATGTATCTTTCATGATAACCTCCATTGCCTTGAACTTCATCTCGTCCTCCTTTAGTTGTGCCAATTTTTCTATGGCTGCTACTTTTTTATCCATTGTATCTTGCACAACATTGTTGATAGGAGATGTTTCAACTGCCTTTGCCTTGCCCTTTCATTTGGCCATTTTTTGTTCCATTGGACGTTCCATTGGTGATGTTGAGTCAAATTCATAACTTGTCGTTGTCTTTGTATTAGGAGATGATGAGTACGCTCCACTAGTATAATTCTTTGTTCTTTTTAAAGAACATTCAATTAATGCTCCCATCCATTTAGGTTCACATTTTAGCAATCGTCATGCATACTCATGATTAAAAGGTCCACCTGTATCTTGAGAATAAAAAGCATGTGCAACGATCATGATGTCCTTCTCCAAGCTTCCATTTTTCTTTCCACTAACAGCTTGTTTGTAACACCCAACAAATTTTTGAACGAAACCATTTATTCAATGCCATCGAGATTTTAGTTGACTTGGTATCTTCTCTGGCAACTATCCACGATACTGATTATAATTTGTTGCAATTTTTAACCAAAAACCATTTGTTTTTTGGTCAACTACTACAATTGAATCTTTTGGAACGTTGATCCATGATTGAATAAGAAGTGTATCTTCATCCATTGTGAATAGCTCTTGAGATTTTTTTCGACTATGTTGTCCTTCTCCCTCTTCGAGCATAGTGTTTTTAAGATCAACTTGAGTAGAAAACTCTTACATAGACTCAATCAGTATTTCAGGTTCATAACAAGTAAACTCTCCACCTTGAGTATTATTTGAGGTCAATAAAACATATTGGGATTGGTTGGTGAAGATTGGAATTGAGAATTTTAAAAAGTGGATGATAATTTTGCATAAAATGCAACCAAGATTATTGAAGATTATATTGATTTGGATCTATTTGGCACAAACAATTTTTTTTTGAAATAATAAAATGAAAAAATAAGTAAAAAATAGTGTTAATAGAAGCTTAACCAGAAAAAAAAAATTAAAATTGTGAAAGAAAAATTAAATGTATGAAAATCAAATTATTCCAATCAATAAAAAAAATAGATTTCATATACAAAATAACACAAAAACAAAAAAAAAATTATTATTATTAAATTGTAAAAATGGCGTTTCTTTATGAAGTAACTGTTGTTAAAGCTTGCCCAACAACAATAGCCAAAAACTAGATCTGACGTGACTTCATCGATAGGAGGAGAGTGCAAATAAAAAACAGGTGCTATTGACTTCACGCGAGTGGAATAGTAAGATATTCAGCAACCCTCGGAGATCTTCTAACTCATGCGGTGTCAACCTCCTGCCCACTTTCCACTACAAAAGCAGCGTCACGAACCGTCTTTTCGCCGTTAAATGCATTCCTCGGTCACTATTTTCTTCTTATTTCTTCAAATAATTGAAGTTTGATGGAGAGGGTAGAAATCTGATCAATTGGAGGTTGTAACCCATTTCATCAACAGAAGGAGAGTGCAAATAGAAAACAGGTGCTGTTGAGTTTATCGCCAAATTTAAGTGGGAGTCATTTGTTGTTTTTTGTATTGCTACCAAGTCGTTTTTGGTGGATTCATTGAATATGTAAACTCTTGTATATGGCCAACCATTGAAATTAGTAAATGGCGTCAAGCTTACAGAAAATCGAAGGAGACGAGTCCGTCCTTTTGCGAGTCACTCATTCAAATCTCAAATCTTTCAACCCGACATTCGCTTCTCTCTTCAACTGACAGTGGAAGCTGTGAAGGAGAAGCTGTGGAAAAAATGCGGTACTTCCGTCAACTCAATGCAACTCCAACTATGCGACGAACTTCGCAACAAAATCGCCGATCTCAATGATAACTCTAAACCCTTTGGATTCTATTCTCCCCTGGATGGGTTAGTCCTTTTTATTTTCTTCACTCTTTGCATATATACTTTTTTTACAAAAAAATAAAGCATGCCTTATGTAGTATGTTTTTGTTTTGTGTTGTAAATTTTATCAAGTTAAGAAGTGAAAATTTTGATTGCTTTTCTAATAGTGTGTTTTTAGTAAGCCGACTTTTTAATTTGGTGGAGTTGTTGTCACCAAAATTGTATTCTGTGTATTACATATAATCAAGCATATATAGTACAGTATATACCAATAAACAAAACCTTGTTATTTACTTATTTGGCTTAGTTGGGTTGGAGTGTATTATAACATACACGGCCAGCAGAGGTTAGAGCTGGACATATGGTTAGACCTTCCACTTGCATTAGTTCGGACTTGAATTCAAATTCGGAATTTCCACTTTAGCAGGTCATACTTAAATGTAAATTTCATCGTAAGCTCTTGGAGTTCGCAGTTTTCACTTGCCTTGCATGAGAGTATACCTCCTCTAATCTAAATTTTTGTTATATAAAAACTTAAGAGTACATTATACATGAGCACACTTGCATAAGTTATGTGGTATGATGGTTATATACCAATAAATTACTTTTTTCCCCTGTTGAGTTGGGCTGGAGTGTGGTGTTTGGATTTATGGTTTGCTGTTATGTTTTCAATGGAATGTTTCTTCCAAACGTGTTACGTGTTTGGTAGTTGTTACTTTATTGAGTTTGCAAGCAGCAGTTTGGTACTTTCTAGTTTCTACATCTTTCTTGATTTGCAGCTACTGTTATTTGATGTAGTCAAGTCAACATGGTTTTATTGTTCATCAATCTGGTTGTTTAGTGCTTTACTTTTTATTCTCTATGGGCTGTGACAGGTTTCATTTGCATGTCATTGATCTTGATCCATCATCTGTTACATCTGGTGGATGGCTAGAAGATACTTCATTGGTGGAGAAATACGAAATTTCTGAAGAAGCATATAATAAGCGAGGAGGCATGTCCCTCTATCATCCCAGCCAAGAAAACTTTTTTATTTCTACTTCTTTTAAGAGGTTAAGCATGCATGTGTTTGATGTCAATCCAATAATATAATTATATTGACACTGTCAAAATACCTGCTTAGGGCTTATCCACGTACCTTTCTTGTTCAATATGTTTATGAAGAAAATATTGATATTTATACACTACTGGTTCTTGAAGCTTATTATATGTTTTGTTTCTCACTATGCTATAGCAGACACTTTCAGAAAATATAGGGATAAATTGACTTCTCAAGTTCCATCGAATGTTGAGACAAAGGTAAGCCTTTGATTTATTCATCCTGCTTAGCTTGTTTTTGAGTAATGAACACTTCCATTGATTTGTCATTTATTACGCAGACACCGGACACCTACATGGAAGATATCTTTGCTAATATCAAGGTTTGTCAGTTATCATGTCTATGTTCTTTATTCTCTATTTTCTTTGAAGTATAAATGTTGTGTAGGTTATTTTAGTATAGTTGTCAAAATTATTAAGTTTAGGTATACAATGGGCAAAGATTGATAGGAAGTTTGTTGATAATCCAAGTGTAGAACACACTTAAAATTCTTATTTTTAGTTATCATTCTAATTTGGTGATGTACCAAAAATTGAATAAAGATACAATGGGCAATGTGAGGTTAGATTGATAGGAGATTTGATGAGAAATAAAATAAGTGTAAAACACAAACTTATAATTCTTTTTTTCATTTCTAAATGTAATTTGGTCATGTATCAGTGTAGTAAAAAGTAGTACAAGCCTATCCCAATAAGACTGCTAAAGTAATAGAACTCCTAACATAATAGAAATCATTCTAATACTCTTCCTCAATCTAAAAGTTAACTTACAAATGTCAAGGACCAGTTATCCCAGAAACTTTGACTACTAGTAGAGGACAAGAATTACTTTACCAGCAGAAGAGTATTTGGTTAGTTTGGTTTCAATTGAAACTAGTTTTAAATAGAGACTAAGGAAAAAAAAGGACAGGGGACATGCATTCTTGTTCTTGAGAAAAGAAGAAAGATTTAGAGGGGGATTAACTTGAATATGGAGTTTGGATTGGATTATCCTGTACCTTATAGCCTGTGTGAATCTAACTTTTTTAGCAATAAGTGAGATATAATGCTTTGCAAGTATCAATTTATGAGAACGCAACTACCGATAAGGGTATTATGGGCAAACCCAAATTATGGAAGGTTTATGAAAGGAAGGCTAAGAAGACTAGTCACTAAGTTTACTAGTGAAATGTGTAAGTAATTAGTAGGGTGTCTAACTAATAAGAATATTTTATTAGTAGTGTATAGTAAAAATATTCTATGAATAATATGTTCTTAGTAAAGATATTCTCTAGAATTATCTATATTTTATTAGTAATTTATAATAAAGATATTCTATGAATAATATCTTCTTAGTAAAGATATGCTCGAGAATTATCTATATTTTATTAGTAATTAGTAATATATAATAAAGATATTTTATGCTAATATCTTCTTAATAAAGATATTCTCTGGAATTATCTCCTTAGTAGTATTTAAGATTAAGTTCTAGGTTTTTAGAGGCATGACGGAATCAATTGTTGTTTGAGTCAGAGTAGGATTCCTCTCTGTGCTGGAGCTTTGCTCTGGGAGTAATTAGAGAAATCCTCTATTACTATTATCATTTATTATCAATAAATCACCATATTTTCCTTAATTGCATCTATTTCTTCTTCTTGCTTGTGTTGTATTACTGTTTTCGGTAGCAAAGTACAGTGGTTCCTATCAAATTGGTCCGACTTGCCGGATCTTTTTAAGGATGAGCCAGCGATGTCACAGAAGAGGATTCCTTTTTTTGATGGAACTGGCGAAGCCTACTGGTGGCTAATCCAATTGGATCAATCTTTCGCAGCCAACAGTTGGTTACACGATGAGATGAAAGTAAGATGGGTGACTGCTTTTTCTTTGAGAGGTGAAGCTTTGTATGGTGATCTTCTTGAAAACAAGATAATCAGAATGCAACATGGAAGATTTTTGAGAGGGGTTTCATTGAGAAGTTTATCCCAGATTTGTGGGACATGCTTCGAGCTGCAGAAGCTGAAGAGCAAGGAAGCCACAATTGCGTTTTAAATGAAATAATGATATGCTCTAGAATTATCTATATTTTATTAGTAATTAGTAATACATAATAAAGATATTCTATGATAATATCTTCTTAATAAAGATATTCTTTGGAATTATCTCCTTAGAAGTATTTAAGATTAAGTTCTAGGTTTTTAGAGGCATGACGGAATAAGTTGTTGTTTCAGTCAGAGTAGGATTCCTCTCTATGTTGGAGCTTTGATCTGGGAGTAATTAGAGAAACTCTATTTTCCTTAATTGCATCTATTTCTTCTTCTTGCTTGTGTTTTATTACTGTTTTCGATAGCAAAGTACAGTGGCTCCTATCACAATTTGTACCAAGTATCAATTGCTATGAAGCAAAGACTCCGACACGAACACTTAACACGAGACACACCCAGACAACTCAACACTCTTGTTGAATGAGAAGAAAAATATTGAGAGACATATTGAATAACCCGTTTGTTTCAACTACACAGCGGAAGTTATTTATATAGACTTTATGTGATGAATATACATGATGATAGGAATACTTACAGATGATAGAAATATTAACACACTTTCTATTTATTTACATACTAATATTTTATTTTCAACACTCCCCCTCAAGTTGGAGCGTATAAATCAAATGCACCCAGCTTGTTACATATATAACAAAGCTAGTGATAATGTCGTCCAATTCGATCTTTTCTCTAACAAAATGGCAGTCTATCTCAATATGCTTGGTCCTCTCATGAAAAACAACATTTGAGGCAATGTGCAATGCAGCTTGATTATCACATATTAGTGTCATTGGGCTGGCCTCTTCAAATTGAAGTTCTTTTAGTAACTATTTCAACCAGATGAGTTCACATGTTACTAGTGCCATGACTCTGTATTCTGCCTCAACGCTGGATCTTGCAACAACATTTTGTTTCTTGCTCTTCCAATATATTAAATTTCCTCCGACAAGTACACAATAACCAGACGTTGATCGTCTATCAATGGGTGAGCTTGCCCAATCAGCATCTGAGTAACCAACTATCTGAGTATGTCCTCTATCTTCATAAATGAGACCTTTTCCAGGTGCACTTTTGATGTATTTAAGAATCCGGATTACAGCATCCATATGTTCTTGGCAAGGAGAATTTAAGAACTGGCTTACTACATTGACAGCGAAGGAAATGTCAAGACGGGTGATTGTGAGATAGTTTAATTTTCCAACCAATCTCCTATATCATCCTGAATCTGATAGAGGCTCTCCTTGATTAGATAGGAGTTTGACATTTGAATCGATAGGAGTATGAACTAGCTTGGCATTTAATAGATTTGTTTCTTCAAGAATATCCATAGCATATTTTCTTTGTGAAATTACAAGGTCATCCTTGGATTGGGGTACCTCAATACCCAGAAAATAACGGAGTTTGCCGAGGTCTTTAGTCTGAAACTGATTTGAAAGATGTTGTTTCAACTGGAGTATTTCTTGCTAATCACTACCAGTTATGACAATGTCATCCACATAAACAATAAGATAGATGCACCTTTGGGCTGAGTGACGATAAAATACAAAGTGATCGGCTTCACTACGAATCATACCAAACTCTTGTACTACCGAGCTGAATCTGCCAAACCAAGCTCTAGGAGGCTGTTTAAGACCATAAAGGGACCTGTGTAGCCGACAAACCATGGTGGAAGACTCCCCTTGAGCAACAAACCCTAGTGGTTGCTCCATATAAACTTCCTCTTCAAGATCATCATGCAAAAAAGCATTTTTAATGTCAAGTTGATGGAGAGACCAATGCCGAATTGCTGCGATGGAGAAAAACAGTCTGACAGATGCCATTTTGGCAATAGGTGAGAAGGTATCGCTGTAATCCAACCCAAAAATCTGAGTATATCCCTTGACTACCAAGCGAGCCTTAAATCGATCAATCTTACCATCAGGGCCAATCGTCACTGTATAGAGCCAACGACAACCATTGCTTTGTAGAGCACATATCTCATCAAGCATTGCTTGTCTCCACTCGGGGTGGGATAATGCTTCACCTGGAGATTTAGGAATAGAAACAGAAGACAGAGAAGACAAGCAAGTGTAATGCAAGGGAGAAAGACGATGATAACACAAATCAATACAATGAGGAGATGAATTACGTGTTGTGCGAATATCCTTACGAAGAGCAATGGGAAAGTCATGCTCAGGTGGCAAGGTCGGATCCTATGGTGGCGTCGAAGGAGAGTCTGTAATGGGAACAGGAACAGGTACAACGGAGGGTGGGCGACGACGATGATATGTTTGTAGTGGTCGTGCAGGTTGTGGGGCAGACTCGACAGGTTCGATAGGAATAAGAGTGGGCGGAATAGGGATAACTACTTGAGGAGGTTCGGGATTAATGTCCTGATTCGATAGGAATAAGAGTGGGCGGAATAGGGATAACTACTTGAGGAGGTTCGAGATTAATTACGTGTTGTGCGAATATCCTTACGAAGAGCAATGGGAAGGTCATGCTCAGGTGGCAGGGCCGGATCTGATGGTGGCGTCGAATGAGAGTCTGTAATGGGAACAAGAACAAGTACAACGGAGGGTGGGCGACGACGATTTGTTTGTAGTGGTCATGTAGGTTGTGGGGCAGACTCGACAGATTCGATAGGAATAAGAGTGGGCGGTATAGGGATAACTACTTGAGGAGGTTCAGGATTAATGTCCTGATGGGGCTTAGTAGCTATATGGGTTGGTTCAAAATATGGTACAGTCTCGAAAAAGGTAACATCAGCTGATGTAATGTATTGGTGTTGTGTAGGAGAATAATAACGATAGCCCTTTTGGGACCGATGATATTCGAGAAAGACACACTTGAGTGATCGAGCTGACAGTTTGTCCAAACCAGGAGATAAATTGTGAACAAAACACGTGGACCCAAAGACACGAGGTTGTAGTGGGTGAAGAGAGGTATGGGGAAAGAGGATCGAATGAGGGATATTGCCCAAGCGCAGTAGATGGCATACGATTGATAAGGTAACATGTTATTAAGACTGCATCCCCCCAAAAACGGAATGGAACATTACCATGGAGAAGTAAGGTTCGTGTGGTTTTAATGAGATACCGATTTTTGCGTTTGGCTACCCTATTCTGTTGGGGTGTGTGAGGACATGACGTTTGGTGTAGAATGCCATTAGAAGCCATAAAATTTTGAAATTGATGGGACAAATATTCCTGAACATTATCACTTCTTAAAGTACGAATGGAAACACCAAATTGAGTTTTAATTTCTTGATAAAATTGCTCAAAAATGGAAAAACAGTTCAAATCTATTTTTCATTAAAAATAACCACATACAACGAGAGTAATCATCAATAAAAGTAACAAAATACTTAGACTCTAAAGTAGACACAGTACGAGAAGGACCCCAAACGTCAGAGTGAACTAAAGCAAAGGGGGATGAAACCCTTTTATTGACTCGATCAGGAAAATGATTACGAGTGTGTTTCCCTAACTCACACGACTCACAATGTAAAGTGGACAACTTAAACAAACTAGGCACTAGTTTTTGAAGTTTAGTAAGACTTGGGTGTCCTAGTTGAGCATGGATAGTATGAAGGGAATATGTGCCAGAACACGTTTTGGATGATGGAGAAACGTAATAAAGGCCTTGAGACTCACATCCGACACCAATCGTCCGTCCCGAACTCCGGTCCTACAAGGTAACATTATCATTAGTGAAAGTAATAATACAGTCATGGGATCGAATCAATCGACTAACAGAAAGTAAATTAAAAGGGCATCCAGGTACATAGAGAACAGATGCAACTGAAATGGACGAGAGAATTTGGACAGTGCCAACCCCTTGAGACCGGGTTTGAGAGCCATTGGCAGAAGTTATAGTAGGTAAAAAACCAAATGTAAAAAGAGAAGAAAAGAGACCTTTATTACCAGGGACATGTTCAGACGCACCAAAATCAAGAACCCAAGGGCCGAAAGAAATGAGTGAGAGAGGTAAACAGATGAATTACCAGTGTGTGCAACCGAAGTAGTAGAACTAGAGTTCGGATGACTCTGAACCCACCGGAGGAAATCTTCATAATTTGTCAGGGAGCCCTGTGGAGATGGTGTAGTCTGAATAGTGGCAAAAAGATCGAGCTGAGTTGCATTTATCGAGGGCGAAGGCTTACCATGCAACTTCCAACAACGATCAATAGTATGTCCAAGCCGATTACAATGCACACATTTGGGACGAAGCTTAGAGTTGGATGGTCCTCCACGAGAGCGACTTTGATTATATCCCAGAGATGCAAGGGCAGCAGTGTCACCTGGAGCTGAAGTAATAGAGGGTTCAGCTGGATGTTTAGCTGGTACTCGAAGGAGGATCGCTGAGGTAGTAAACATATCCGGAACAGTAACAGACCCCAAAATTTGATCATGAGTTGCAGAGTACTCCTGGGTAGGCCATAGAGTGCAAGAAGCATGAAGAAGGTGATGCGTTGATCCAGCTCCTTCTTTTGTTCAACTGGATTACTTGCAGCATTAGGGAGAAGCTCATTAAAATCATGAAGTGCATTATGAACGGTGCCAAGATATGAAGAAATAGAGCCATCTATCGTCTTCAGAGTAATGATATTCAGCAAGCGGTGACAAACTCCATAGAGACGTTGAGTATCATTAGTGTAGAGTGCCTTTGCCTGACTCCAAACCGATTCACATGTGAGATGTGGGCGGGAAATCGGTTTAACATCTGGATGAAGTGTAGACTTAATGACACTGCACAACTGAGCATTTATCTGCTTCCATTTTGATGTTTCAACTGCGACCACCTTTTTAGGATTTTGAGTTAGATTGTCCTCGTAACCTTGACCGAGCATTCATAGTTTGATGTCGGCGACCCAACTGTCGTAATTTGATCCATTCAATTTTTCGATAGAGAGAGGAGAGGTGATGTAGTTGGTAAAGATGCTTTTCGTTTCAGACAGGGACGTCATGGTCGGTAAAGAGTGCCAGAAAATGCGTCCGAACTGGGAAAACAAGGGTTGTTTGAACTGGAACTCGTATATCCGTTACTCGAAACTGAAAACTTAGGGTAGATATGGAATCAGAAGTCTGAGGCGAGTGCAACTGAAGAAGTGCTGTCGTGAACGGCTGTCGGACGCACCGTCATGCGCGGTGGCAGAGGGTGGCGCGTGGATCTCACGCGCGTGGAGGGAGGCGGCGCGTGTGGGCACATGGAAGGCTTTTTGACGACGCGCGTTGAGGGGTGGGCCGATCTGGGGTGTACGACGCTACTGGAGTGGTCGTTCGTCGAAAAAGGTCGTTGGAGACAACCACGACAGTGACGGCAGAGTGTGGGCGGCTGAAAAAAAGTTGAGCGAACAGCGAAGTAAAGACAGGAAGGGGGGAAACCGGAGTTGAGAACACAGTTTGCCGAAAAACAAATTTCACCGGAGACAGTGGGTCCACCGGGTAGTTGAAGATTAACATATAAATAATTAATGCATCTATATAGTTCTATATCATGAAAGTGTATGTCATGTCATTTAAAATATGTCAAATCATCATTTTTTTTAGTTCAAAAATATGAGCGAATGACCAAAACTGTCATGGGTAGTTATAATATCAATCATTGATCTACTCACTTTACCAACTTTTCACTTTAGATGAGTCAAATTCCTCTGACACATATACGGGATTAAAGAAGTTTCAAAGCAATGATGATTAATGAAGGGGATTAAAGACATTAAATTTGATTGCATCATGTTTATCTTTTCAATAGTAAATAGATAAATGAATGTGAGAAACTAGCAAATTTAGTTGCACATGTATATTTTGATTCTCAATATAGATCTTTTATTAACAAAGTTCATATTTTATTTAATTATAATAAATAAATAACTATATATGTATCAGTGTCTTTGTCTTATGTTCTTTACATTAAGAGTTGTTGAAAATAAAATATTAATATGTAAATAAATAGAAAGTGTGTTAATATTCCTATTGTCTGTAAGTATTCTAGTTATTATGTATATTTATCACATAAAGTCAATATAAAGAACTTCCGCTGTGTAGTTGAAACAAATGGGTTATTCAACATGTCTCTTAATATTTTCTTCTCATTCAATATAGTATCAGAGCCTGTTGAGATATGAAAAAAATTTGAAGTTGAAAGTTAAGTTTTTATGGCATTTTATTCCAATTTCGTGGGTGTTAATCATTTTACATCATCGTATCATATGTCACGTTATTAAAAGTATCCAAAGTCATCATTTTTTAGTTAAAAAATCAGAAGGAGGGACCAAAACTGTCGACTTTTAAAATAGGGAGACCAATTTCGTGAATCAATACAAATAGGAGGACTAAAACTATAATTAAGCATATATAAAACATAAAATAACTACCTACATATACACAATAACTGCCTACGGCAGTTTACAAACTGACTACAAGTCAGTTTATTGTAACTAGTTTCTAGGTAACATTTCTAATTAATAAGAGGCCTAACACGGGATTGACTAGTGATATGATATCGCTTGCTAGCAGTATACTTTAGCCTCAGTTACATGAATATTTAGATGAATCATCAGTGGTACTTATTTTTTGGATCCTTCAGTAATGGTGTGGTTTTCTATGGTTCTTTTCATTATGATTAATGTGTTTTTGCAGTTTTGTTTTGTTCTAAAAGGGGTCTATTATATATATATATTTTTTATTTTTCATATCATTGTAATGTCGATCAATTCTGGTGTTTATTAATTGAATCTCTTTGAATTGCTTTGTTGTTACTCTCCTCTCTCCAATTGCCAAAATATTAAGGTAGGATCCAGATGTGAAGTTGAACCTGGAGCTAAAAGGGGTATTGTAAAATTTGTTGGTCGGGCAGAACCACTGGGTCCTGGTTTCTGGGTTGGAGTTGAATATGATGAACCCTTGGGAAAACACGACGGCATGTAAGTAATATTAATTACCATCTTTCTATCCGATGTGCAAATCAATTAACTCCTGGCTAACTCATAATGTTAATAAAACTCCTGGCTAACTCATCATGTTAATAAAACTATTATGTTCTTTTTTGCAATAAAAAACATCAGTTATGCATATATTTATCTCCGAATTCTCCTTGGTTATGTTACAGGGTCAAAGGAGTACGCTACTTCCAATGCTCTCCATCTCACGGTGGAATGGTTAGGCCAGAGAAAGTGAAGGTTTGTTGAGAACCATGTTGTAGTAGTCCTTTAGTATCAGGATATTTCTCATCGTTTCATGGGTTTCATCCACTGATAAAATTAAAAGGAAATAATGGTAGGATAAGGGATCCTCCTAAACACAAGAATAAAACACAAAATGAGCAATAAAAAACTTCATACATGAATCAATCCCATATATAATATTGTGCCATACTGCCATTTATATTATTTTTCTTAATATTTGGCATAGTTGATATTTTTCAATGGTTCCACTAGTGATATTTTGGAAACAAATATCTGACACATTAACACCCAAGACATTTGCAAGATGCGACAAATTCTGTTGCTTTGATGTAAATGTTCAAAACATGTAAATGGAAAGTAACAAACACTAATAATGCAACCAAGCATCAATACTTTATGAGGTTCAGGATAAAGACCTATATGATACGAAGTTTGAGAGAAATATTAACATTATCGGTCATGTTTTTCTCCATCAACAATTATTCATTGCATGTTGTGATTTGGTCTTTGGAATTTAGATTAGAAAGTTGATATTTTTTTTATTTCTACAAATTCTTTCCAGGTTGGTGACTACCCTGAACGAGATCCCTTTGAAGAGGATGAAATTTGAGTCTTAACAAGGAAGCTCCTTTTAGGTGTGCAGGATTTTTCTCTACGGTTTTCCATTTTGTAGAATTTCAACATTAATTTGGGAAACTTATATATGTATTTTTATTAACTTGTGTAGAAAGAAAACTTTGGGGAAAAAAATTGCAGTTTATTTCAACGTTAAATGAGAGTTGCTGCTACATTAAGGCCAAAAATTTGAGATCAACCTAAATATGATGTAACAAATAGAATGTGGGTGGGGTTAAAATTTTCCCGCAATGCCCGAACCGAAGCAACTAGTACATTGTTCTGCACGAGTTCATTGTTGTACTACCCTACACAATTACATGCCTAGTAGTCATCTACTCGAATATATTTTAGAAGCATTCATTGAGACTTCTTTCCAAAGTTGCACCTCATTTTACTAGAGCTGGAAAAACATTAGGGATTTAAATTGGACAGAAAAATAATATCTCCTGTCTGCTGTGGAGTTACCACTTCGTATGTGGGGTGCTTTTCTCTCCCTTTCTCTATTCCCCGGTTGTAGATTCACACTATCTTTCCAAATTCGAATCCACGTGCCTATCATATGCACCCTGCATCACCTTGAAGACCAAGTTTTTCTTTGAACAACCATTGTTTATAAGTCGATTTTCTTTGGACGGGTAACTTCTGGATCAAATCTGATCAAGCCATCATATATCACACCTTGTGAAAAAAATCAGCAGTGCTGTATATAACGAAGTTTTTCTTAGTGAAGTCTCTCAGATGCTAATGTGTATTACTTACGACAAAGGAGAATGGTTTTATTTTGGTATTTAGTAGAAAATATGGTGTTGACCAACCAATCAAAATCGTCTTCGAAGATTCATGATAATAATCACTCACAAAAATCATCATGTCTCAAAAAGAAATCATTCGCATAATTTAAAAAAATTTATAAACCTAATCATCGTAGATGCACTTTGGGAACATTTCTTATATGAATTTAATTTATATATTTTTAATGTAAAATATTTTACATTGATAATCAATTGCAATCGTTAGATCGTTAATAATATTTGATTTTTAGCAAAACTATTTATAAAATTACCTACATGATTAGTTATAATTTGTTGACTGAATACAAAGTTTTACATTGTCAATGCATAAAAATTAAACTCATCTTATATACATTTTGAATATTTTAAACTGAGATAAATTATTTAGAAATTTAGTTTCAAAAAGTATAATCAAAAAATGTGTTTGTAATTTTAAAATTGATAGATATTAAAGTGACGTGCAAATTAAATATTTTAAAAGTTCATTTGAATGAGAAATTTTAATGAGGTAATGTCAATTTTTAAAGGAATTTAAATTTATTTATGTAAATTTTATTGTTTGGACTAAAAAATTTGAAGAATTTTATGTAAATTTTATTTTTAAAGGAATTCAAAATGAAGGAATTTTATGAAGTATTTTGTCAAAGTTAAATTTGGGGAATTTAAAATACTACCTAAAATTAAAAATTTAAACCAAGTAATTGGACTTAAGTGGTTAATACAAGTTCGTGTCTTGGTTGAAACATACCCTATATCCTAATTACAAATGTTCATTCCCCTGAGAACTAGGGAATTAAAACAAAAAAATATATTAAAAACTTGAAATTCCTTCATTACTCTACGGTGTGAATAACAACAAATTGGTCCTATAATTTTTTCAAATTTTACAAATTGGTATCTATGTTTTTAAATTTTACAAATTGATCCCTTTAAAGTTTCAATAATTACAGTTCAGTCCCATGAATATTTAAAAATTGCATATTGGTCCCTAAGGTTTAAAATTTTGCAAATTAGTCCCTATTTTCATATTTTGAAATTGGTTTCTCAATTTTAAAATTTGATAAAAGTATCCCAACAAAATTTAAGAATGGATAACTTTTTTACTCTATCAAAACAAAAAAAAAAATAACAAAATTAAAGAAATTAAATTGAAGCATTTGAACTGCTTAAAATTATAATTTCACTAAAATTTCCAATTATCTCATCCAAACACACTAAACATATCAAATACTTGGTTCATACACCAAATGTTTACAAAATAAAAAGTAGGTTTAGTTACAGTTTTGGTCCATCTATTTTCATCAACACGAAATTGGTCTATCTATTTTAAAAGTCGATGATTTTGGTCTCTCCCTCAAATTTTGAACTAAAAAAAGACGATTTTGCATGTTTTAAATGGTGACCTATGATTTTATGATATAAAATTATCTAGATGCATTAAATATTCATATGTCATTAATTAAATTACAAAAAAGAAAAATATATAAAGTTGAAAGTTTTATGTTTTTTGGAGGGTTTTATTGCAATTTCATGAGTGTTAATCATTCTACATATCATATGTTACTTTATTTAAAATATGACACGTCATTTTTTAGTTAAAAAATCATAATGAGAGACTAAAATTGTCGGATTTAAAAATAGAGAAATCGATTTCATAAATTAGTAAAAATAAGAAGATTAAAATTACAATTAAACCTTAAAAAAATAAAATAGTATTCGGAATACACTTCTCATGTGTCATCATGATCGCTTGCTAAAGAAAACAACTTAACATTTTAATTAAAAGTAAAAAATAATAGTAATAACATGCAATATGATAAAAACAAACTATATGGAAATATGTACTCTAATAGTGGCACCAACAATGAGTTGTTGACAATTTCTAGTAGCCATCTTTTGGCAATGGTGATATCTTTCAACTTTCTTATGTTTGTGACTACTTTAAAAGGACGAGATGCAAAAGTTATATATGTTTTGTTTATTATAGCAATAAAATAATTGTAAAGAAAATCAAAGACAGAAAATAAATTTATTACTTGTCAAATCCAAATGTAGGGATTGTAACTATTTAAATAAACTTACGTCCTCCACCCTCAAAAATGATAATGGTACATGTCTTTCTGTACCTCACTCGGGAGCTCAAATTTAAATTGTGTAAAAACTAAAGAATCTTCCGTAAGTTCACACTCAAATATTCAAAAAATAGAACAATGGTTAAAAAATTAGTCGTCATAAGTAATTTGTGATAATGATAATAGTCCATGTTATAATTAAAAAAATATTCATTCGTACTATTAAAATTGACTTAAATATATTTTTAACCAATATAAATATGTCCCTTTTAATTTTAGTCCTTATAAAATTATTAATAAACTTTAAATTATTGATATATTTGTTATTATAAATTTTTATTTTATTTTAATCTTTATAATATTTTTATTCATGTTATATTTATTCTTGGTAAATATGTTGATTTATTTTAGTCTCTAAAAGATAACATCTATTATGAAGTGTCCTCTTTGACTTTTCTTATCCTTATTAAGAGGATAATTTTTTTACTTTTTTGTCAAAATGATACAAGTTATAAGGATAAATATATATATATATATATATATTTCTGTAATGACTCTTTTTCCAAGCTAAAGAGGGAGTTATGCCTAGCTTTTCTTGGAAAAGCAGTCTCGAGGAATCTTGGAGTAAGAAGTCTAGTAACTTTGTTATGTATTAAGAGTGTCAAAGACCTTATCTAATAATATGATCTCCACTGTTGGAATGATTAATTGATCAAATATTCCTCCCCTTGAAGTCTCTCAAATTAAGCAGATACCTTTCACTCTCACACGAATCTAAATTACTTTATTAGAATGACACTAAAGATGAGAACTGCACTATTATGTCAGGATATCATGCAATTAATAAATGGATAGACCTTACTAGTAGTAACACAAACAATTCTCTTTGGAAATTAATCTCGTGTTTGAAGAATCCAACAAAACAGATCCATTTCCTTTGGAGAATTCTAAACAATTGTGTGCCTATTAGACCCAATCTCATAAAGTGAGGTATTCATTGTCTTCTCCTTTGTCTTATGTGCGATACATATATTGAGTCACATTTTCAAAGATAGTGTTTGAACTTCCCAAATTTGGTTTGGTTCCCCTCTTTGTATTAATTTCAACAATCACCAAGACTATTCAACAGGAAATTGCTTGGTCCATACTCTACGACACATGGCTCACTCACAATAACAGTGTGTACAACAAGCAGTCTACTCCCATTGAACTCACAATAGCTAACTCCCTAAAAATCGTCAAAGAGTTCGCCTTCTTCCTAAAGACGTTGGAGATTAGGTACCATGGTTAGGAAGAAGGCGAGTAACTCCATTGAAACTAACACTACTATCCTATCGCGACAAGGTTATATGATGCTTTAACAACGAGGCTTTTGCTCTATCCAACGGGTTATTGTTTGCTTGATTCCAAAATTTCATTAAGATTATTGTGGAATGGGATTCTTAATCTTTGGTAAAGTTGGTGACGAATTCATTTCCCCGTTTGTATTGGGAAATGATCGAAAATAACTGCATAGCATTGTCAGCTCATTTCACTAAGGTTCACTTTAATTTTGTTAAAAGTTACGGGAATAGGTTTGCCATTTAAAAGCTTAATCGTACTTGGTTAGATCTTTGGGGGCGCATCTTATTATATGTTTGTTTAAAAATAATAATAACTAGCATATAACCCGCTAGCAAATGCGGATGTAATTTATAAAATTTTCTTCAACGTAAATTTTTTAAAATATTTTAAAGTGACATTTATAGTTTATAAATGTATTAATATCATCAGAATTTTTTTTTTAATATTTATGAGTCTCTTAGTTTATAAAAATAATGGTCGTATAACAAAAGAATAAATGAAATGGAAACAATTAAAAAGTTTGTAATAAAATGAGTGATTTTCACTCTAAAATATATGATTAAAAAAATATAAGCGATTGTTTGTATACACAATTAAAAAAATTAAAATAAAATATGAGTGATTTTCACTTCTAAAATATTATTAAAAAAAGATGATTAATTGTTTGTATACATTTTGTTTTGTTTTAAATATTCAATCATTATAGAATACTTTCTTCCTATAAAAAGTATAATATATATTTTGTAAGCATTCATTTGAGATATATTTATAAGCATTGGTTTTTATACGATCATTATTTTTATTTTTGTTTTACTTTTTATCTTGAATATTGTTATTTCTTTATTCTTTTTTGACTAATTAAATGAACTATATTTCTTATATTTTATGTATTACGTCTTATTTCCACTTAAACTTCCAATAACTAATTCTCAATTAGAGGTGTTATTCCACATATTTCTTTCAACAATATTTTGATTTAATTATCCTTTTTGGAGAGTGCATATAATGAACAAACTCAAAATACTATTTTTTTTTACGATAAAAATACGAAATAATATTGCGAATGATAAGACATTACTACTTGATTTTGATTATTTTTCGGTTACTTAAAACTATGCTATGATTTTGGTTAAATATTTTCTTTTGTATTAGAGGAATAAAATATGTATCCGAGCACTAATAAGAGAAAAATGAACACAAATTATATATTACTTTGAAAATACTTAATATATAATTTAAAATTTTTATTTTTTTAAAAATATCCTTTTTTTTCTTTTTGCAAAGGCTTACTAATTTAAATGAGTGTATTTCAATAATTTTTATTTATTTTAATTTAAACTTCATTAGATTGTTTGTGCATATGTTTAATTATTGATTTTTAATATGTGATGATTACGTTTTTATATTTTGTGGTAATTTATGGTTGCTACATTTTAATTATTTAAATATAATTAAAATATTGTGATGTATTTTATATGCAATGAATTAAAAAAGTAAATTACAATTAAATCAAGTTTGTAATAGGAGTTATATTTTTTATTGTTGGTTTTTTAATTATAGAGATATAGACAAAAAAATTAGTAGAATGAACAAAATTGATTTAATAAACAAACTCAAAGTACTATTTTTTACGACAAAAACACAAAATGATAGGCATCACTACTTAATTTTGATTACTTTTGCCCTTAATTAAAACTATGCTCTGATTTTGATTAATTATTTTCTTTCGTATTAGAGGAAAATATGTATCCTAGCACTAATAAGAGAAAAATGAATACAAATTGTATATTGAAAATATTTAATGTATAATTTAACATTTTTATTTTTAAAAAAATATCCTTTGTTTTTTTTTTTGCAAAGGCTTGCTAATTTAAATGACTATGTTTCAATATTTTTATTTATTTTAATTTAAACTTTATTGGATTTTTTGTGCATAAGTTTAATTATTGATTTATAATATGTGATGATTATGTTTTAATATATTTTTTGGTAATTTATGGTTGCTATATTTTAATTATTAAAATGTAATTAAAATATTGTGATGTATTTATATGCAATGAATTAAAAAAGTAAATGACAATTGAATCAAGTTTGTAATGGGAGTTATATTTTTTATTGTTGGCTTTTTAATTATAGAGATTTAGACAAAAAATTAGTAGAATGAAGAATAAAAAATGAATGAATTCTATAGGTGTCACGTCATACTATTGAATTATGTGGCAAAGTTAGTTTTACATGGCGGCACATAAGGATGTGATGTGTCAACATAATATTTTTGGGGTTTGTTTTAATATATTACTAGAATATAATCCGCGCGTCGCGCGGGTGTAATTTATAGAAAATTTCTTTCAATGTAAATTTTTTAGAATTTTTGAATGTGATATTTATAATGTATAAATGTGTCAATCTGATCAAAAAGAGTTTCAATATTTGTAAATTTCTTAGTTTATAAGAATAGTGGTTGTATAACAAAAGAATAAATGGAATGGAAACAATTGAAAAGTTTGTTATTAAATGAATGATTTTTACTACAAAATATATGATTAAAAAAAATATGAGTGATTTTTTGTATACACAATTAGAAAGATTAAAATAAAATAAATCACTCTAAAAATATAATTAAAAAAATATGAGTAATTGTTTGTATATATTTTGTTTTGTTTTAAACATTCAATCATTATAGAATACTTTTTTCCGTTAATTGAAACTATGTTCTGAATTTGATAAAATACTTTCTTTTGTATTAGAGGACTAAAATATGTATCCGAGCACTAATAAGAGAAAAATGAACACAAATTATATATTACTTTGAAAATACTTAATGTATAATTTAACATTTTTATTTTTGAAAAAATATCCTTGGCTTTTTTTTTAATTTTTGCAAAGGCTTACTAATTTAAATATTTTAAACATAAAAAGTGTTTAGAACAAGAAAATAAATTTTACAGTGTTTTTATCGTATGATCAAAACAAATTCGAAACACAAAACTAAACTACTCAACATAAAGGAAAACAATTAACCACAAACGATGTAATACATTCTAAGAGTTAAGAGCACCAATGATTATACCTATAACAAAATCCTTTTGCGTACAATTTAAGTTTTGATTTTAAATTAACTACTATGTCTCTTTTAAATCTTTTAATAGTTTTTGTAATAATGTTTATGGCATTATAAGAAATTTTCCTACAAAAATTTAAAATTTTGTAAACTGTAAAAATTTAAATATGAATTAAGAAATTAAATATGACTTTTTAAATGCCAAAAGTATAAAAAAGTTCATATTTAATTCATTATTTGTTATAAGAAAATATTAAACATGTTCTTAACAATTAATGCAAAAAATATTCAAAAATTAAAAAAAATACAAAATATTTAGTTTGAAATCAAAGAAAAAAAATAAAACAAATAAAATTAAAAAAATTAAAATTGACAATTTTTTTATAAAATTTAAAAATAAAATACTAAAATTTGATAAAGACTAAAAACTTATTTAACCTAAAATATTACCGTAAAAAATCATAAGACAAATAGTGTTAAAAGCTAATTTAAGTTACTTTTGTGAGAAACAGACAATAATAATAGGATTTATTAGACTTGCCACGTTATAAACAAGCAATAGAGTCGACGATTAGTTACAACTTCATTTGGAATATCTAGTATATCCAATTGACTTTTTTTTTTGAATATCTTTTTTTTTCTCAAAAGCACCAAAATACTTCACTGCGAAATTTAAATATAGAAAAGCCAAAACGCATCAGAATATAACATGTTGAAGGATTTTTTTTTTGTTCTAATAGGAGGTCGCATCGTGCGACCATATACTATGCCTAAATTTTTTTTTGGTTCTATTTTATTTATTGGTATAATTATTATTTAATTAATTATAAATAATTAAAATATTTAAAAAATCAAAATACTAATAATAAAATAAAATATATTATTAAATAATAATAATAATAATAATTTTAATAATATTATTAATTTTAATAATAATAGTAGTGACTTATTGTTAATTTTAATTAATTATAAATAATTAAAAAATCAAAATACTAATAATAAATTAAAGGCTAAATACCACCTGTGGTCCCTTAACTTAATTTCGGTTAACGATTTAGTCCTTTATCTTTTTTTTTTTTCCCGATTTGATCCTTTATGTTTTTAAATAATTTCAGCGTTACCTTTTAAGTGGGGTTACGTTAAGAAAAAGTTAAAAAATATCTCATCTGGATCATTGCATATGTTCATCAAACCTCTAGGAACGATTGCCACTGATCGAAGTGATGTCTATGGAGTATAAATATCCCATAGCTTCAGTTTTAACGAATCAATCCTACTACCAAACTTAGAACAAACTTTGAACATTTTTCTAAAAGATTTCCAAAACATAAAAGGGTAACTTTTTCTGAACAGGGAGGAGGATTTTTTTAACTTTTTCTTAACGGAACCCCACTTAAAGGGTAACGCTGAAATTATTTAAAAACATAAAGGACCAACTCGGGAAAAAAATTAGATAAAGGACTAAATCGTTAACTGAAATTAAGTTAAGGGACCACGGGTGGTATTTAGCCTAAATTAAAATACATTATTAAATAATAATAATAATAATAATAATAATTTTAATAATAATAATAATAAGAAAATTATATTAATAAACTAAAATAAAAATACATTAAATTGAAAGAAAAAAATACATTAATTTTGAGTAGATGTGCCAGTGCCAAGGACAATGTTTCCTAGTATGACCAGAGATCCGACATAATCCGCACTTTCTTGACACTCTTTCTATAGTGTCTATTTCTGTTCTAATGCGTTTGTTCCTTGAGCGACTTTTCTTGACTCTCCGCGGATTGTGACACACGTTAACACCTTTATATTATGGCCAATATCCTTCGTTTGGTATAGGTTTGAACATTTCGTCGTACACTTTTAATAATCTTTTTTTATTTTTTTACTTTAAATTAATGTATTTTTTTCTTTCAATTTAATGTATTTTTATTTTAGTTTATTAATATAATTTTTTATTATTATTATTATTATTAAATTTATTATTATTATTATTATTTAATAATCTATTTTAATTTATTATTAGTATTTTGATTTTTTAATTATTTATAATTAATTAAAATTAACAATAAGTCACTAATATTATTATTATTATTATTATTATTTAATAATATATTTTATTTAATTATTAATATTTTGATTTTTTAAATATTTTAATTATTTATAATTAATTAAATAATAATTATACCAATAAATAAAATGTAACAAAAAAAAATTTAGATATAGTAGATGGTTGCATCCCCAGGATGCGACCTCCTATTAGAACAAGAAAAAAGCCTTTTAGCATGTCGCATCCCCAGGTTGCAATCCGCAACTGAAGTTAAAAGTATGATATTTCTGTATTTAAATTTCACAGTTGAACATTTTGATGCTTTTGAGAAAAAAAAAGGGATATTCAAGGGAAAAAAAAAAGTATATTCAATTACCTTAAATAATCTAGCATATTTTTTTATTCAAAATTTAGCATATTAGCTATACGCATTTTACAAATGAAATGAATTTCATCGGATAATATTACACTATACTATACACACTTGAAATTTGAAATTGGAAAGTGTTTTGCTTTTTATATAAAAGAAAAATATCAGATCATGGAGAAAATAAAAGAAAAGAGGAAAAATGGGCCCAATTATACCTTTCGTGCAAATTACATTAATTAATTTTCGTACCAATTAGCATTTTTTATTAAAAAAACAAAGGTAAGCATTCAATACCACCAGAACATAGGAAGTTTCAATTAGCATTACAATTGCCCGACCCACCACAGATGTCGCATAGAAGTCCATACATCAAAACACTCGGTGGAGGACCTCCCAAAGTCCCTTTTTTATACTAGTACAAATTAATTTGAGTTTAATGGTCAGTTTGTCAATTCATATATACAACCTCCGAGAAGAAGTGCACCACTGTTAAACATGGTATATCCAACCATTGACAATGCAGTCATCTCTCGAGTCCATATGTTTATAAATAACCATAAAAATTGCAAACCAAACTCATGACTCTTATCTTTTCATTCAAAGGTTTTTGAGTATTTACCTGCATGAGGATACAAAGTATATAAACAACAAATGATTAAGTCATTATTCAGTCAGAACATTTCATTTTTTTTAATGATTACTCAGAAAATTTCATAAGTAAATGAATCATATTAAAATTACCGATGTATATTGTACACCTGCATTCTGTACACAGTGCCTTCTAAGTATACCAGCACCATACTCAGAACGCATTTTGAATATTTTAGTACGCATCACTCATTTATAATTTTTTAATGATAATACTTAATAAACACTCAATCCCTCCTATACAATACCTCAAAAGACTTTATTAAATAAGTTTCGCTGATAATTTTATATCATCTATTAATAACTTTATATTATTACATTTTAATATTAAACTCGTGTGGGATCTACGGGGAGAGAGGGAGGGCTTAGTAAAACATATTTCTTTCTCACATGTACTCATTTACTTTTTTTCCCAATGGAGTACCAATTTGGTACCAAGGCTCATGAAGCTAAGCCTCCTCCATTTGGGTTGGCTCTTATAAAGATTTTTTTAGAGTATAAATATCAAATATAACTAATCAACTTACAAGAATATTTGCTTGCTTCAAAAACCAAATAAGCAAACAAACGAACATAATATTGAACTATCAGCATTTTCCAAAGTTTTCCAGCTTTACTGTGATTCAAAAATCTATTAAATCCAATTGCTGTAAATTATTTTCACCTCATAATTTATCATGCCCAATGCAAGATCAGAAAATTAGCATCTAATAATACAAACAGAAGATGCATTAGTATTTAACCTTTAATACAGAGATGCATACCTCCTTGAACCATTAGCTCTTTTCTTGGTGATAGAGATATCACCTTTTCCAACTTTTACATTGCTTTTTTTAATTCTGGACCGCGGAGCTCCTATAATTAGCAGCCTCATGTTAATTACAATAGTTCAATCAACTGGATTCGCAAAAGCTGTGTTTTTCCACTAACCTCTTGTTTTAACCATGGGTGATTGGACTTCAATATCTACTTGATCTGACTCAATCAACTCACTCGTAGCACTAGAACATGCTTCTGGAACGGGATTAGATTCTGATTTAACATTTATAGACAAAGTATTTGTCTCTTCAGTGTATGTATCAATTACTTCACCATCTGCTTCATCTGCAGAAAACACACGATTATCAGCAAAAACAGTAAAACATAATTCTCACTAGAACCTCGTCCAGATTGAGAAACTACATGACAAAACAAAATTCCTCATCATATTTTTTCACATTAGACAATTGTATATTCAGTAAAATCATGTGGTATATTCAAGGTATTCAAGTAAAGGAGAAACAGAAGAGAAAAGATTAAACAGGAGAGAAGATATATATTACTAGCAATTGTCAAACTAAAAGGCAAGATTTTTATATATAAAAATTGCACTTATGTACAAGGATTACTACACTGACAATGTACTAATATTACAGATTCATTAGGAAGAGAGCAGAAGATATAATAAAAGCTGAAGATTTTAAAGTCTAAGAAGTTAACCTGAAGCACTATTAGATTTTGCGTGATCATCGGAATTTGTATCCACATTAAAGCCTTCCCTGCTGTCAATCTTCTGTTGATGGATTTGGGCATTTCGAGCAGTAATTTCCTGTTCCTTCTTTTCCATGTGGAACTTATTCAGCTTATCTTCAAACTCCTCAATACAAGTTTTAAGTTCCAATTTTGCAAACTTCTTTGCCTGATTTCAATTAAAAATTTGAATTAAACTAGAAAAAGCCTCAGCCATTTTAAAATAAAGTACGCAAGAGAAACAAAAAATGTCATTACCTTGTTTAATATATTTCTAAAATTCTCCATAACAGAATCCTCTGACAAGGCATGTTCATAGGTCTTAAATAAATCTATGAGTTTTTTCATCCCCTTTTCAGTAAATGATAGCTGAGAGAGACAATAAGATATATGCTCCCACTGTCTCACATCTGCAGAGAAATCAAGATACAATTGATCATTATGAGCAGTTGTTAGGTTCAATGATCAAGATAGAACATTTGCTTAGACAATTTTAGGCATTAACTTGTGGAACTTCTTATATATAGAGTATTTAAAAATAAGAAAAAAAACGATACCTGTAACACCACTAAACCGATTACATAGCTTTTCAACCAGAGCTTCCATTTGTCTGTCCTGGAGTACTTACAAAAACTAGATGAGTATGACAATCAAAAAAAATATAGAACATAACGTCAACAATGTGAGATCACGTATACCTTCTTGATGGAAGCAATTAAAAATTGCATGATGTGGCAGAAAGAATCATTGCTCAGGTTCTGCTTGGATAATTTGCTAAGTATGTCAGGAAGCAAATTATAGATTGGATTATTTCCTGTTATTATGTCAGGAGACTATATTAAATACCTTTCTACCTTTATAAATATAATATCGAGAATAATAGCAGACACTTTTCACAAAAGATAAAATTATAAGGAAAAACCTTTCTTCGAAAGTTCAAGGAAAAACAGCTTAGCCAGACTTGAAATTCTCTCATCTTCGTCTTCTAATCTCATAGCCATTTCATTAATGTACCCTTTCACCTGATGGAAAAATTATTGCATCGGCGTATAAAGCGCTGCACAATTGGAAGGGGAAAAAAAGAACAATAACATCTTAAGTGACCTTTACCTTCATCATGTCATTTAGTATGAGATGTGAAAGCACAAGAACCGCATTCTTCCTGACTGATACACAAGGATCTTGTAGGCGGGCATACATTCTTTCTGTCCATGGTTCTAAAAGATTTGGAAACCGTACTGCTAAATCTCCAAGTGCAATAGTGCAATTAGAACGGACAATTTCTGAATGTGCATTTTCCACAACTGTGAAGAGAAGCTGAAGATTTGCATCACTGAAAACAATTCACTTAGAACATCTTCATTTCATTGTAAGGCATAGATAACGTAGGGACTGAAATTCCAGATAAGAGGTATAGAATTGACAAGTACTCACCAAAAATCTGCATCAATGATCATCAATCGACACAAAGCAAGCATTGCAGATGCCTGTAATTCTGGATACTGAAGAAATGGAAGTTATTTCATTTTATATCAAACAATAAATTAATATATTTAAGTTGTGAAATCGTATTAAGATACACCAGGATAAAACTCATAAAAGTTTCTCTTATAATGTTATAAACTTGTATGCAATATACTCCCTCTTCTGAAAAATATAAGTCATTCTAGCAAAAAGTTTAATCCCATTTTATGTCATTTTTCAATATCAATGAAGCATTAATTTTGTTTTTACTATTATATCCATAACTAATTATTACTCTCATTTTTCAATTCTTGTAATTTCACTTCCTCATACCATTAATGAAGGATAATTTTGTAAAGTCATAATTTTAATAAAATCAATAAAATTAACTATGTTTCTTAATTAGTGTGTCATTGGCAAAAGTGATTTATTTATATTGAGAGTGAGGGATTATGAATTAATTATATATAGGAATTATATCCAATTTTCACATTTCAAAAGTAACCGCTGGTTTCCAAATGCAGTCATTCATTATGCACACGACAAAAAGCTACCAAATCAAGAAAAGATCAATACAAAAATAAATTTTAGTTCAATTTTAGTGAAGGAGGATATCAAAGCAATCACCTTCTGCAGTAGTCCAAAATTTCTACAAAGCTTTGGCAAAAAGGTTGCAGAGGTACCAACCAAATTCATTTCATTTGAACCACCAGAAACAATTTCCTTTTCTGCTTTTTCAAACATTGCATCAAGTGCAGCATCCTCAGAGGCTGCAAATCCTAACTCAGCATTTATATCATTATCCTGTAACACGTGAATAAGCCGAATTTAAATAGATTTGTCCGTAAAAGATGAAAATATGTCGCTGAGAACTATTAATTGAATCTATGAAGTATGACATAACAGTAGTAAAAAACACTGATTCCACCTTCTGTGTACCAGTTGATGTGCCATTACTGTCAATACTCTGATTCTCAATGTCTTTTTTCTCTTTGGCAAGTTTCTGCTTCTGAATTTTACGGGCACAGGATTCAATATAGACCAATTGATTCATGGCAGTATGACTTATGACAAATAAACATCTACTCAGCTTTTCCACTTGAACTGTGATAGGCATGCTGCTACTAGTGTCGATGTCACTACAACCACAATCCTTACAGACAGAACTGAGAGATTTCTTTATCATGTCAGCTGCTATGGTTTCTGGAGTAGGATGAATAGCATATAAGGCAGTTATTGCTTTGTCAGCAGCAGCATACCAAATATTTGCTGGAAGCCAAAAGCCAGTAACTAAACTTTCGAGAATGCCAAATATCCGAACACTGTTATTATTTGCCAACAATTTTGCCTTATCATCTTCAGAAAGCCTTTCAATAGCAAGACAAGCTGTCCTTGCTAGCAAAGGATCAACTTTAGACCAACGGCCAAACCCAATATCAATGATGTCCTGTAAATGTGAGCCAAGCACACCAGTTGATGTCTTTGCAACCATGCAAAGGACAGATAAAGCACCACGGCTTTGCTCTGCAGTGGTTCCACCAACATTGAAACAAAAGAAATCCCATAAGGATGATATCTGCAATAGTGGAGACATGTTGAGAAAATCAAATCAATGATGAGAGCCAAATTCGACATGATGATAACAAGAAATTATTTTGATGGAGGAAATAAAAGGCAGCGACCATAGTAATTCAAATATGGGATTAGCTTTATCAATCGAAGTCCAACTTCCCAACGTAAAGCATGTCTATGTTTATGTAAGCATGAAAGTATCAGCCAAACTCATCCCAAGACCCAAATCATATTTCAATTTGTGAACCGGGATATAAAAACTAAAAAAGAAAACATACATCCTTGTTTACAGCATTGATTGACATTTCATATTTGACATAACTAGGATGTAGGGTTGCTAGTCAGTCATGTTTGTAAAAATATAGGCTCAGTACTTAATATCTCATCGCGAAATCCCCATAGATGAAATATAGAAGTCTAAACTTGAAAAATTATCGACCTCAGTGCATTTATCTTTTCAGGGCTACAAAAAAATCATATTTTTAGTATAGTTATAGGATATAAAATACCATCCTGAAGGCAAATCCAGAGTCATTCTAATAATTATTTAAACAGCACATTAAATGAGACAATTCATGGAAACATACTGTGCTGGAAGATATATCGCCCTTAGAGACCAGGGTGCCAACTATAAACTCAAGAGCTGCTAGATCTCCTATATTGGAATCAGTTGCAAGGCTCAAGAGATTCTTGGCAGTTTCCATCGGGTTTTTCCTTATGTATATTGTATTGAAAGCATTCTCCACTGCTTCATAGATGGATTTATCCTGAGAAAACGCCTACAACCAAGAGCAATTCAAGAAAAAAAGAGTCAATTTCAGAAAAATCAACAATTAACAATTCAAAACATAGAGTACACAACACATTTAAGAAACAACAGCCATCAATTTTTTAACCAAACTGGGTCAGTTACATGGATCATACAGCAGCATACCACCTCGTCATGGTTCAAGCAACAACTAAATAAACATTAAAATATCCTTGTTTGGCAATTGAAAGAACTATGGCTTACCAGGGGCAACATCTTTCGGAGACATTCTTCTGAGCCATCGATTTGAAATTGCTTACACCTCATTAACAAGAGAATTGTATTTTCAACATCAGTAGCAGAAGACGAGGCCATCAATTGGACAAGTGTCAGCATAGTGGCCTCTATACATTTAGAGAATCTTAATCCAGCCTCAAGCGATGCAACCAAGGCCCTAGTCTGCTCCAAGTTACCAACATCAGGCACACTACTATCACTACCATTCTGCAAAGGAATTGCATCTTCTTCCTGTGACAAAAATGTATCAGTCACACTCTCTTGTTGCTCCTTCTCAACATCTTCAAATTTCAAATCCTCCACCTCACCATCTGGGTTAGAATTTTCATTGTCAGAACCTTCTGAAGGCTCAAGCTCTCTCAACTTCTTCTTATACAGATTCAATGTTGCCTCAAATGAAGCTATTCGGAGCTGCGGACCAAAAGGGTTATGCTGCAGCATCATGATTAACAGATTCAAAGCAGATTTTCTGACGATTGCACTCTTGTCCTCCAATCTCCCAGCAGCAACTTCTGCAACCTCATTCCACAAACCAATCGAAATCGAGTGTTCCTCACATAACTCACCCCATACCTGAAGCACGCGACTTCTCGTGTAAGCCGAAACATCCCTACATCTCTCAAGCAAAATTTCCAACATAGCTTGCTTAGTACGTAACCTAATGTTCTTAGAACTCACTTCACCATCAATATCCTTAAATGCCTTTGATATTAGCTTCCCCAGCACGGCAACAAGAGCGTTCCTAATTTTGTAAGACTCTCCACCAAAGTGAGGAACAAGAATGCCGATGTTAGTTGATATCAATTTGGGAATACGGTCAGCTAATTCCACAAGAAAACGCCCCACGTTTTCAGCACCAACAGTGTCTTTGACATAATCTTTTGGATTAGTCCTTCCAATTTCCCTAACAATGGAAGTTGCAAGGCTTCCATTGGAATACCTCTTTTCGGCACCTGCGACTGCATCGGCCATGTGGATGACAACAAAATCATACTTGTGAATAAGGTGTATGATGGATGCACTGGACTGTGCCGTGTAATGGTACTTGGTGGAGCACGCTCCGATTATGCGACATAGTGCATCCTTTGCATCGGAATCTTTTAAAAGCCCCGCATTTTCAAACATGGAGAATGCATTTCTACAACAAGTGGATGGAAAAATCAGAAAGTCCTATTAGTGGTACACCAAACTGAAAAAAGGTGAACAGAAAGATATCACTACTCACTTTGTGATGAAAGACAAGTAACCTTCGTCTGGGTCAGATGAACCAAAAAGTAATTCAAGGTTAATCTCCAATGAGTTGGCAATGAGATTGAGTATTCGAGCTCTTTGTGGCTCCCAATTCCATGAATGTGCGGGTTGTTTCTTTCTGGCACTTGCAGCCACCACCTGAAACCACAATACATGCTTCAAACTAAACAATTTTACTGCCCTATAAAATACTTGAGTGAAAAAACTCCCAAATTCAATTTCAAAATTTAGTTAACAACACATCATAGCAAAGGTTTCACACTTCATCTATATGACGATACAGGAAGTTTTTTCTCTAATAACAAGTATGATCTAAAATAAGTTGCTACATAACCTAGTTTGCATCAAAAAATGATTTTAAGGAAAAATCAATTTTGATTCAAAGAAACCAAACATTTCAATTTACTCAAAAATCGTGTTAAGAGGAGATAAATTTTCACTCCGTCATCAATAGTGAATCCAAAAACACACTAATATGTTTTGCTGCACACATCAGTTCAGAATTTCATGATAATTCCTATAACTCTCAAATGTAAGATATACTACCTATAATTACCTACAAATTGGAGCATTAGTTTCATAAGAGGATCACTAAGTGAGATATTTGGTATTCACACCACATAATATAGTTTGATTTCTAGGTTCTCATAAACTAATGTTTGTTTCGGCTTTATGAAATTGAGAATCTACTCTCCAAATTCAAATTTTAATTTTTCCCTTGAAATTCATGTTCTTCTAAAGTGAGTAATTGATTGATTACGTACCTTGGGAGCATTGTTGGATTCTTCAGCGAGAACAATGTTGAGAAGGAAGAACGTGTAAATTTTAAAAGCGTTGCGATGAGAAGCGACGCAGTCAACAAGGAGAACGTGGTCGTTGTCGTTAGAAACTCTTGAAAGCGAATCGACGTTGGGAAGAAGAACGGCGAGATTTGAACGGAGAGTTTCGACGAGGTTGAGTTTAGACGAGCGAGGTAGAGAAGCGTAAGATCGAACCAAAGAGTAAACACGGTCGAAAACGTCTTGTTCTTCGATGCAGAGGATTTCTCTGTCTGAGAGGTCGAAGGAAACGCCTTTGACGAATTCTTCAAGTTGGGAAGAGGAAAGGGAATCGATATTGTGAGGGTTTTGAACGGAGAGATGGTTGTGTTCGGGTGATTCTTCTTCGAGGTCTTGAAGTGTGCGAGGGAAGACGAAGTGAGGAGCCATCAAAAATGACAGAGAGAGAGAGATTTTTTCTTCTCTTTTCTTGTGTTCTGTTGAAGTGTTGGATCTCGCTCAGCTCTATTGTCAGTGTACCGTTTGGTTTGGGGAACTCCGAATTTCAAATGAAACCGGAAGTGGATAAAAGCGGGAATAGTCCCTTCTGTAGTGTAGTGTGTTTCAAAAAATTTATTTACAGCCACACCACACCCACTTGAATTCATATCTTTAAGTAACAGTATTAAATTATATTTGATATATGATGATGAAGCAACAACTTTCCCTTCAATTTTCTTGTAAAAAAAAATTCCCTTCAATTCTGTTAGTCAAGTCAATATTTTCTAACAAAAAATATCATAATCTATAATTTAAGTACTTCTTGTATAAACAAAAATAAATTAAATTACACATATTAAAAAATGTAGTTAGTTGACCACATTTAACTTATATAATTTCAATACAAATTTATGTCTGTCTATTGCTTAAATATCCTTCCAAGATCAATAAATTGAAGGTGAAATTATAATGATCTTTCTCAAAGTTTGTTAAATGTTACTCACAACCCCTCTATTTCTTAATATAATAATGCAAACTTTCCTTACTTAATTCATTGGGTGACAAACATCTCCCTTTCAATTTAACTGTGATGCCCTCCGTTAAAATGTTAGTTACAATCTCTCACAAATCTTCCCTACTCATTTTTAACTGGGCACTATTTTTCCCAAGAATATAGCATCCACGTTTCATTATAGCCATTATTCTTCATTTGTTAGCTCTCCACTAAAACATAACTGAGAAAATAAGAAGAAATGTGATTACTATAATAATTTATCGCACTAAAATTTATATCTGTTAAAAGTGAAAATTATAATAAGAAACTAAAGAAAGAGTAAGACCTTCACTAGACGTCTATCCATATGATGTACAGTCAATTTTGTAAAATTATTATTAATTATAGTCATTATTTTTCATTTGTTAGCTCTCATTGTTAGAAAATAAGAAGAAATGTTATTACTATAATAATTAATCACACAAAAAATTTATCAGTTAAAAGTAAAAATTATAATAAGAAACTAAAGAAAGAATAAAACATTCACTAGACGTCTATCCCTTTGATGTACAGTCAATTTTGTGAAATTATTATAATTTAAAGAAACATTGGTGTTAAAATTTTAAAAATAGCAAAATTCGATTTTTAAGGTTATGAAATTTGTACCTTCAACAAAATATTTTCCATGATAGTATTAGAAAAAGGCATTATCCCACATTGCAATTATATCATAAAAGATATAGACCTGATTTGTCAGTAGGAACATCCAAATGAAATACACTATTGAAGAAATAAATAGAAAACTTAAAGGGAGGACATAAATTTATTGTAACACTCCAAATCAAAATATTTTAATAGTAACATTTTTAAAATACTTTTCAGAGAAAAATTCGCAGCAGAAAGAAAATCATTTAAATAATAGGGTAAAATTTATTTCAAATTTCATTAAAAAACCAAAATAATACTTTAAGGTATTACATTCATACAAATACACATCGATACTCAAAATAATATTAAACTCCTTATTATAACAATAAAATAGAGTAGACTACTCTTTTTTTTGAAAAATAAATCATTAACATCCTAGGCAAAATACATAATTAATTACAAGGAAATACTTAATTAAATATCAAAATATTCAAGAAAATAATATTATATTATAACTTTAAAATCACTTAAGGAAAATCAATATCTCGGTATAACATCAAATCATCTCAGAGAAATTGTTATTACATTGAGTATACATTAATCACAACAAAACTATCATAAGACTGTGCAATGCTATGTATGCTCCTAAAACTATAAGATCCAAATATAATACATGCAACTTCCACATAGAAAATCACTCATACTAATGAAGGATATAAATCTGCCACTAAGGCAACTTTCACACAGAAAATCACTCATACCAATTGAGAAAACAAATATGACGAGCAACTTTCACGAAAATTGGAATGAATCGACGGTGGTACTCATTCCATAGGTACCGGATTCGATTTCCACATAAGACAAAAACACCTTATTTCCTATGGAGAGGAAGGGGGTGAGAAGGGACAAAAACTCCTTATTTTCTATGGAGAGGAAGGGGGCGAGAAGGTCGTGATTAACAATGTTAATAACGGTAAGGTTTTTTTTTTTTGTAACATGACATGTTGATGCACTATCAAAATCAAATATTCTCACGCTTCCCACTAAAATCATGTCAAATGCTTCAAAAATCACGTATACAAAATCATCTCCTCATTCAAATATCACTAAGATCATCATCATATGTTCTTATCATGAAAATCAAATATTCATAAACAACCATCATAAAAATCAAAGTTTTCACCTCACATATCATGAAGATCATATATTCATAAGCAACTATCACAAACATCAAAACTTTCACTACACATATCATAAAATATCATATATTTGTAAGCAACTATCACAAAGTTCAAAGCTTTAACCACACATAGCATGAAAATCATATATTAGTAAACAGTTATCACAAAGATCAAATTTTTAATATCTTACGTCATACAAATTAAAACTTTCATCATATGCCACATAGAAATCCACACTTCCTAACATAGATCATAAAAATTAAAAATTTCAAAACATAAAACATAAAAACTTAAATTTTCTTCACATATACCACACATTTGCAGAATCTAAATCATACAACACCAATCACACAACACCTTATTAAAATCCATATTTTAATCCTACAAGCCCCAATTGATCATATTAATTCAATTATTACTAAATAGAGTTGTCGTTGTGCATTGCGAGTCCATAATGAATTGTGGGAAATACAATTTTCTGGTTCATCTCACATTATATATACTCATGAATTCAAACTCCTTCTCACCCCTTACCTTATTTTTACGCTTTCACACACTAATCTGAGTTCACAAGCGAAAAGTCGCCTCTACTCCTTTGACTCCTCGTCCTCTGATTGGTCAAACTTGAGACTTTATGGTTAAAGGTCAACAATAAAATATGAGAGGACACTCTAAAAATTCAATTTCGAAATTGAGTCAAAGAAACTTACCCCAAGTTAGAGAACTAATTGGTGGATAATTTAGCCGTTGTTCACACGGTCGTTTTGGAGTTGGTTTTAAAGAAATTATTTAATCTCATTTTTAATACTCCTCCAAACATCATTTAATTTTCAAAACATTATTAATATCTCATAACTAATATATTATAAATTAGAGTAATTAAAATAATTAATTTTTAAAAAATATGTATTACTAATAACTGAAACTCTCATATTTAAAATAATCACTATAATTATACTTATTTTTCAAAATACTCACGTTAAAATGCTACACTCATTAGAGAATAGTCAAAATTACAAAATAAATAAATATAACATCAACATTTTATATTAATTACTAAATCATAATAAATATATATAAAATCATCATGCCATAACAAGTACATAAAAATAAAGGAAATCAAACACAATATTACTACTATCTCAAGATAATGATTTATAAATAAATAACTAAAAATAGATAACAGTTAGAAATATAACTACGTACACACTTAATATAACACCCCGATTTTTAACAGCGCGAGTGCATTTTTTTTTAAACAACTTAATAAAATAATATGTCGTAACACAAAAACGACAAGAGTCATAAATAATTACATCATATATACAAACAAGCTAAAATAGGTTTTGGGACAATAATCTACAGTATACAAATAGAAAATATCGAGGCTATGAGATCTATCAGACATCGCTCATACCCCTGGGGTATTCTCGGTAGACACCTGCATAGAAGTACTGCTCCAAGAATGCTATCCCCCCATGGTCACGTCAAAAAAATGAAACATGAACCCACCAAAAAGTCAACTGTCAAATTATGCCATAGATACAGTCATCCCAAAACAAATTAAGTACAACCACCAAAGAAAGACACTAAGGCCCTATACAACAAAAACTAATCTGATCATCCACTAGCAACTACAATAACAAGGGCGACCTCCACACACTGCACAAGTTCCTTCTGACGCAATATCTCTCCTCGAAGTAACTTCCTTCTCCTCATCAGCAATAGAAGGATCAGTCTCCTCAGAAGTCAGGTCCCCCCCACGAGATAGGTGGCTTCGGCGGCGTTGGAATCTCATAACAACTCACTACCTCAACAACAGTCAGTAGGGGATCATTCACCGAAAGTGGAAGCTCTGGCTCGACCCGCCTAGACGGTCGTGCAATATCTCTTCCCGCTGGCATCGACCCCTTATCCTTCACGCCAGTCCCCGGTCTAACCACTGTATCCCCAGCTCCTACGGTGGCCTCCGTCTCAACTCTAACTAAGGCATCATCTGCATCTTCCCATGCTCCATTCACCCCAAGCACCAATCCTGAGGGTACCGAATAGTCGATCCTCTCGTAAGCGAGCTCCACGAGATATACTGCCCCAACTTTCCTACTTGTCCTCACTACCCTCCTCGTATAAGTAGCCCTGCTTGTGATGAGGTTGTATACCCAAGCAGTTGGCGAATGTCGGTCAGGGAAGTCTAACGACGTTTCCATCATCAAGGTAACAGTTGGTGGAACGAACTCAAATATCATCTGAGGGCAAAACCCAATTTCCACAATAATGTAAAGGGTCACCAACCGAAATTAACAAATAACATTTAACAAGTATGTCATAAAGACAATCGATAACACTTAACAATTATGGTATGATAACAAACAATAACAGAGTATGTATATACAAATATCATATTATAACAAACATGACTCACGTGGCAACCATCAGAGTACAAAAAAAATTTGAGTTAATAACATACTCTAAATTTCTTCTTTAAACTCAGTCCAATAGTAATTAAAAGAGTAACATTTTTAACTCTAAACATTTTAATTTCAATCTAACTTTTTGCTCAAACTCTTTAACTTAGTTAAAATTTGAACTTTTTCACAATTTTAACAACTCTAATTTTTTTTTGTAAAGTTTCAACTTCAACTCAAACTCATTTATTTGGAAATAACTCATTACAAAACTCAAACACATCAAAAATCAAATTTTCTTTCTAACCATTACTAACAACATCAATAACAAAGATTAATTAAATTTTTTTTTCAAAACACCAACAACAACAACACAAGCATGTGGCTTAAGAGGGAAAAAGAGGGAGAGAAAGAAACTTACAATCCAAAGCCACCACAAGCACCACCTTGTAGAGGGGAGCAACTTTGATTCCTAACACTTCTTGAATGAAAGCTTAGATCTAATAGAAAAATGGAGGTTTGTGTTTGTTTGTTATTTCAAACTACCAACAATAATGTTTTTCTAAGAAAGAAGAAGAATGGGGAGAAGAAACATAATGAGGAAAAATGAAGGGGAGGGTGGCTAGTTCCTCTTCTGCTTCCTTTTACAACCAAAACAATATATATATATATATATATATATATATATATATATTATAATTAAATATTTATGTATATTACTAAAATCATCATTATAATATCTAATCATTCTTACACACATCACATCTCAATCTAATTTAATAAAAATATATACTCTTGTCGCAACTCAATTGACAGATAAATTTATCAGCAACATGTGATATTTTAAAATTTTTGTTCGGTATTAAATTTTTCGTAACTTAGTTAAATTATACTCTAATAAATAATTTTAATTGGGTCTCCAAAAATATATTATATATATATATATATATATATATATATATATATATATATCAAACATATTACTAACTCTAACAAAATATATTTTTGGTACTTAATTCACAAAATAAAAACTGGGCTAAAAGGCTAAGCAATTCAACAAAATTTTTTTTGCATAAATTAGAGTTTAAAAATTCAGGGTCTTACACTTAACATAAGTCAAACACACATAAACACATCACATTAATTGCGTATGCGCATATGCACGTGAAATCACCTAAAATCTTATTCTTTAAAATATTAAACTAAATTACTATTATTTTTAGAAAAATATATAAAATAATAATATATAATATTTGTTATTTATATTACTCATTTAGTCCAATATGTATAAAACTAGCACATCATATGAAACACTCATATAAGAAAACTAATTACAAAATTTATCAACATATATTATAAAATAATTTTAACACAAAATTAATTATTTAAAATCCTATTTCATTTTTATAATAGTTTATTAAAAAAATTAGGGTGCTACAATCTTAATATTTAATGTTGCATTTTGTATGAACTTGGGGTGATATATGTGAATTACATGAAAGACATGTGTATATATATATATATATATTATAATTTGTAAGAATAAGTTGATAAATAAGAGTGTTGAGATTAATCATGTATTTTGATGAATTTTTTCAATAAAAGAGAAATACAATTTTATAGGGAGTTGATTGAATTCCTTCCGTAAAAGGGGAATTAGTAAGGGAAGAACAAGTAGGACGCTTCTTGCGGTCATGACGTCTGACCTACCTTACTATAGACTAGTATCTCTCAGGTGACTCAACACTCGAACAATTTAGTATACGAGTTTTCTAAAAGATTTTTTTTACTGTTATCATATATATATTTATATGGTTAAGTATATGATTCATCTTAATAACTAAAATACGAGTTTGATTCTATTATTTTACGGGTGAGTTTAAGAGTTACTAATGAAAGAAATTTTCCATACTTAGCTCACCAGGTATAGTTGGGAACACCTTAAAATTAATTTTCTTATTATATGTTACTGAGTTTTATAATTCACTACGTTGTTAGAGTGATATTTCCAAGTATTTAACATTGAAAAACCGAAGAGTATATCCAGATTGCTTGTCAACTTTATAATTTATTTATTTTTACTTTATGCTAAATTGTTTATGTATATATATGTTTGTAGTACATTGAATTAATGTATTGAATATTTAAAAATGGATTACTTTATATTTCAAATAAGAGATTTATTTTATTTTATTCCAATCAAGTTCTAAATTATATTTAAACTTCACAATTTATTTTACTTTAAAAACTTAGTTATATTTTGTTTTAATACTTTTTAAAGGAGAGAGTTACACTTTCTTTGTGCTTCTTCTTGCTATAGTTCTATTTCTTTTATTTTTAAATAGGGACTTTATTCCCTTCTCACACAAAGGCACTTCGGTCAAGCCTATTGATTCTTCTTTTTATTTTATTCTTTTACAATATTCCTTCTAACTTATTTTATTCACTCAAAACTAAAAATTACCTTTATAGTATTTATATTAAAATAGTATCACTATTCAAGAATAATTAAGATAATAAAATAACCAATATAATATCAAATAATTAAGAATTATCACTAAATCATAACAATGTATAAAATAGGCACACCATAATATATATATATATATATATATATATATATAAATAAAATTAAACGCAATATTAATAATATTTCAAAACCAATATTTTACAAAATAAAATAATTAAAATAATCAATCTCTTAAAAATATATATGAATATTATCTAAAACTCTCATACTCGTAATTATTACCACAGTTATTAAAATATTATTTTTTAAATTACTCACATTAAAATACTATCATCTTTAGAGAATAGTCAAAATAATAAAATAAATAAATATAACATCAACACTTTATATTATTTACTAAATCACAATAAATATATATAAAATTATCATGTCATATAAAGAATATAAAAATAAAGAAAATCAATTACAATATTACTAATATCTCAAGATAATTGTTTATAAAATAAATAATTAAAATAAGATATAATTAGAAGAAATAAAGTATAATATACATGTGTTCATTCTTATCATTTCGTCAGAACTACAAGAAAATATCTTAACAATTATCAATGCAAATACATATGTAAATGTTGAAGTAAAAATCTTTTTGATATGTATTTTAATGACAACAAACCTTATGAAATAAATGTTAAGTTTTTTAAATGGTGATCTACTGATGTTTGCATTTGATTGTTTGTTGAAAGAACAAAAGTGGTCAAGCTTGAAGCTACTCACATAAACAAGTGCATTGTATAAACTCAACAATGAAAGAATTGAGGAGCCTAATTCATAAATATAAATACGATTATCCTCAAGCCGAGGATGATCATCGCAATATGTTGCATCTCAATAACACATAAAATCTCTTGGAAGAAGTCAAGAAAAACTATGGGTCAAGATGTGTCTATATGAAAATTAGAGGATGAAGAATCCAGATTCGAGGATGAAGAATTCAGATCCGATGATAAATATTTATCAAATTTTTTATCTCACAATTATTGAAAAAGTAATTGTCATAAAAGTACAACGGGACAAAAGTTGACAAGTTTTTCACACTATTCAAGGTTTACCAAAAGTAAACATAGAAGTGACATCACATCAATCACGTACTCTTATGTGGAAGACAAGAATTTTCATCCTCACACTTAACATAACTTGAGGATGGACTCTCCAAAAAATCATCCTCTCATATATAAAAATGAGGTCTTATGTGAACAATGCAAAAACAATATGCCAGCATTGTTCAAATTTGTAGAAAAGCCTTTGAAGTAAGACAAACACATCAATCGTGATTTTCAAGGTAATGGAAACATGAAGGAACCTTTTCATCAATAATAGATCAAGAGGATAATAAGAATCTCTTTTACAAATCATATTCTAGAAGGTTACCTAACAAGTAAAAAAGGTGTCAACATGTTTACACCAAATTCCAACAGTTACATATTGGAAAGAAAGACATACAATCATCTCCCAAAGACTTACATAGATTCGAGGACGATCATCCATGAACATCCTTAAAATCAGGTACATTAGAGGATGAATACAATCTTAAGATGAGGATAGACGTAGAGGATATCCTCATAACAAACTTGACACATACAGAAAAGTACAAAGGTACAAAAAGGTGAAGTACTTGACATGAAGGGCACACTGGTCAAAGTGGTTTGAAAAGGGAAAGCAAAAAGCAACAATCACATCCAGACTCAATAAAATAAAAACTCCATCCTCGTACATAAATCCGATCTGAGGACAGACGCAGAGGATAAACAACCCTTACGAGAGGATGAAATTGTGTCCTCTATGTTAGAGGATAAACAATACTAAAGAGATGATGAATTTGTGTCATCTATGTCAGAAGATAAACAACACAGAGGATATGATGAATTTATGTCATCTATGGCAGAGGATAAACAACGCAGAATAGAGGATGAACTTATGTTGTCTATTCATCCTCGTATATGAGAAAATGAGTAAAAGTACCAAAGTACAAAAAGCGACGTCCTTGACTATTAAAGCAAGACACTATAGTTGTTGGGAAAGAAAAAAGTCAAAAAGCATAAGTCACATTAGAATTAATAAAAGCTTCATCCTCCTACAACTCAGATCCGAGGATAGACTGCGACACTCATCCTGTCAGCATACTTAACAGGATGGTAAAGGCTAAATGACAGTTTTGCAAATAAAGACAAGTCCAAGGAAACTTAGCAAAGTCTCCAACATCTATATTTTGCCAACCCACATGTTTGAAGCTCCAAAGGCAATTATAAATAGAGAAGTATTAATCTTCAAACATCAAGAGAATCATCTACAAGAAAACATCTAAGTTATTCAAGCTTATCATCATTCTCTTCATTCTACACACTCTTCCAAACTTAAACATATATGAGGATCATTTTTATTGAGTGTGTTATATACAACTTCACGTCACTATCTTATCTTAGAAAGTTTTAATTTGATCCCAAACACATTACTACTTGTATATCCTCAAGTTGATATAAACTTGAGTTATTTTGTAAGTCTGATGAGGCTAGTAAATATACAGTTTTGTAAGCCTGGTGAGACTAAGAATATATATAGTTGAAAAGGTGTAGATCAAATGACGAGTTTTTGAGCACTAGTGAAAATTGTTACACCCCGGCCATTACCGTTACCGGCGGTGCTACCTCACGATCTTCTCACCCCCTATCCACCCAGTGGAAATAGCGAGTTTTTGCCTTATGTGGGATTCGAGCCCAGTACCCGGGGGATAAGTACCGCCTCCTAGCTCAATTGGTAGTGGGACTGTGTGGATGCGGTCTTGATTCCTTTTCGAGACTCAAGGAGCTAACTACATAAATATAAATATTTATAACAATTTGTTCACAACTAAAATTTATCCAACCACAACAAAATTCCCAAAATTATATCTTTTTCACACACCAAACTTTTTCAACCAAATAATCTACATTATTTAGTTAAAATTAAATAAAACAAATATTGTCCAAATCACACATACGCACACTTGACTATTAAATCACTGAAATTTTGAGTTAATAAAATACTCTAAACTTTTTCTTTTTAAAATTTCAACTTCAATTCAAACTCATTTATTTGAAAATAACTAATTACATAACTCAAACACGTCAAAATCATTGTTTTTTTGTTAACCATTACTAACAAAATCAACCACATTAATCACACATATAGAGTCCCTATATGCAAACTAACAAAATTGGAAGGAGCCCTTACCTCAACGGTAGCTCTAACAATCAATTACGGCACCGCGATTAATTCCGGTAAAAACTTTGTTCGCGACGTCGCTTCCAAAGTTAGTTCACTAGCACCGTAGCGTGGCAAGGAGCAACTTTCTCTTCTATCACTTCGCGAGATGGAACTCAAAAATCGAAGAAAAATGAAGGTTTGTGTTTGACGGTTTTTGAAAAACCAAAGCTTTTTGCTTGTTGTTGGAAACAGAAGAGAAAAAGAGGTTGGCGTGGACAGCACAAAAAAGGCTTGCTTTACTGAATTTTTTCCTTTCTTGCTTTCTTTTTCCTTTGTTTATTTTATATATATATATATGTATGTATATATATAATAAACAAATATCTAAAGAAAAATCTAGATATATTTTTTTTATATATATAAAAAAAATCATCATTATCCCCGTCACCTCACATCACGTCTCAAACTATTTTGATAAAAATATCTACTCTCGTTGCAACTCAAGTGACAGGTAAAATTTTCAGCAACCAAAGATATTTTTAGCAAAACCGTTCGATAATAAATTCTTCGTAACATAAATAAATTATTTCTCGCCAAATAATTTTAAACGGTCTCAAAAAGATATTTGTGGCATTTAACACACAAAATACCATTAAAATTGGCTAAAAAGCCTCATAATTCAACACCAAAAATATACTAAAATTGCATAAATTAGAATTTAAAACTAAGGGTCTTACAGGTAGCCTCCTTCCCGCATAACCAATTTTAAAAAAATAAAAATAGTAAAATTGGTTCACTTAAAAAGGTTCAAAAGATATCCAACCCACTTAGTTTGTTATATATATATATATATATATATATATATATATATATATATATATATATATATATATCTTTTATGCTTTATGATAGAATATTATCTTTAGTTGGTTATATATTTTTAACAATCAATTTCTTTATTTTCCTAAGTAGACAATCATCCAACACTTTGGAAAAAGTGAACATTGTTCAGTAAATGTAAAAACACTTATTTTAGAGTCACATTAGAACTATAGAGCACTTTATTTGAATTTAGTTTGAGTTTGGGTTATGTTAGACAAATCTAAATTCATTTGTGTTATGCTAGATAATATCTCTAACTTTTGGACAATTTGAACTTATTTTAATTTGTTTTGAAAATTTTGAATTGAGTTTGTGTTAATTGGAAAATTCAAACTTAGTTTGTGTATAAAGAGTAAACCATAATTTTTTTTAAATGGGCATTCAAATTGATTCATACTTAATGCATAAGTAGTATACCATAATTTTTTTTAAATGAGCATCAAAGAAATTTTCAAGTTAAAAGAGTCGCAAAGAAATTAAAATTATAATGAGTCAAAAAAATAAATATAAAAAAAGTGCACGTTATCCGCCCAGCCCGCAACCCGTCTAGGGCCGAGCTCGGATAGTAATTTATCAGCTCATATTAAAACAGGGCTTTTTGCCCCAATCCGAAGAAACCCACAACCCGTTAAGACCGGCTCTATATGAGTCGGATAGCTCGTTTTAACAACTCTAGTTCGGACCAATCCTGCTCACGGTGATACACCCCATACCTTGACAAATGAAAATATGCCCCTAAAAATTAGTTAAACATTCTTAAACAATTTAAAAAGTTTTTCAAACTTTATTAACAAGTTATTTCTATAAAATTCAAAGTTGAGTAATAGATACCCATTATAACCACACACACACACAAAAAAAAAAAAAACACCCATGAAAAACTTGCACAAGCAGCTTATCCATAGCAAGTAATAAAACAAAAATATCATCATTACATTATTGAGTCATATTCTAAAATTTGCAAAGAAAACATTAAAAACCTGAGAAGATTATTGATTCCTAAAACAATGAACTGTTGATATATTTTTCTCCCAAATATGGAGACCTCGCTATATCGTTAATTTGGTCGTCTCGAGCTTTATTGACAAAAGGGTTGACGGAAAGCAGAGTCTTCACACAAAATATAGCTTCACATACATCAGCAATTCCTCTCTCGTCAATCTCCAAATTGACACTAAGAATATTTTCCGTATTAACATTATAGGATATCACTTTGTCAAACATTTTTAGAAGAAGCTCATTTCCTTTCCAAAACACTAATGGCACACAAGGTGAACTCTGCTCTATGGTTCGTATTTTGGTCCAACAAGAATCTACAACACCACCTCCCCTCATCACCCAAATGTTAAAGTTCCCATTTTTATCACAACAATCACGACAAACCAATGTTATAGTGTCATTCAACACACCCAAATATCTTCCACTTGAACTACTAATATCAATGTCTTTTGGCAATGATACCTTGTGAAGAATTCCACCTCCCACGTTCAATGCAAGGATTGTTGTAGTTAAGCCTTTAATTTTTCCCCACCAATAATAAACCCCATTAAAATGCATAGCAAAACAACAAGTATCAAACTCACAACACCATGGATTAGCACTTTCAATTGTCCTCCAAGAATCACTTCTCAAATCATATTCTTCAACAATATACTTCTTACATCGACATTCGCGGTGACAAACCCACATCCTAACAACCTTGATTAAATTGTTACTTCTATAATCATGTCCCATTCCAACACCTAGTATCATCCCATCTTTAACTTTAGTAACCAAATCCGATGAGGGAAGAAGCCTCACTTCCCTTGTTGTTGGGTTACATAGAAAAACATCTCGTCCACAAGAAAAATATGAATACAAACACACTAAGCCATTACAAGAATTGGAAACAAGATGATATGATAGACAAGTACTGCTCCTGTTTGGCAAAGATATAGAAATTTGCTTAAGAGAAGAGCCATGTTCCGAGGAAAATAGTTGGTGAGTATAAGGGGTTAACCAAAGACGAAGGAGCAAGAAGTAACTTCGATTCATGATGACCCTTCTTAAAATTTGAGAACAAACCAATATTGTGCCTCTGATTAGTGTTTTGTTGAGAAACACAATAAGGCACTATGTCTCGTTCTAATACTACTTGACCTCAACTTTCATCCTTGTTGCTGCAGTTGTTATAAACCATCACAAGAATGAAGAAGGATCCTATGTAACGTAATAGACTCTACAAAAACATTGGGTGTTAGTTCTTCTTACACAATATATATAACAAATTTATAAAAGAACGCTTCATATGTTTCCTCGTATAGAGATTCCTTTTTTTTTTTTTTTATTAAAAGAGATTATGTTTAGATGTTATAGTGTAATAATATCTAAATCAAATTTTTAAACAAAATCTTCTATACAACATAAATTGTGTATAGACTAAATCAGTAAATATATTGTACACTTCCAAAATAAATTAATGTCAATACAAATCTAAACGAGATCGAATGTCCAAAAATCTGTTATATATAAAACAAGATTTTTTTATATCTTTATCAAAAGAAAAGAAAAAGATTTTTCTATATCACAATAGAAATTAAATATTATCATAAATTAACACAATCTTTGCTATTTTGCGTCGAAATCACGGGTCTTAAATTAACGCATTCTCTTTTTTTTTTATTTGATCTATTTTTATAGTCTCAAATTGATGTCTTAATAGAAAATACAAATTATATATGATTATGGTTAAATTTTGTTTGGCAGCTCATCACCCAACAAATTTTGTTCAGATTTTCGGACTATATCTCGTCTAATCATAAAATTCGTATCTAATTTTTAACAACAATTTAATTTTTGAGTTAAATACTATTTATTTAAATGTTATATTTTGTTATAGTTTTGTATAATGAAGGTATGAACTGAAAGCTTATGTTTATGATGAATTTAGTTTAAATTTTTTATATTTGTTAAATACAAAGTTTTTGAGTTAAATACTAATTATGAGCAAAAATGATGGTTATGCAAAAGATAAATTTAGTTTAAATTTTTTACATTTTAATTTATTAAACACTTTTTTTAGTATTTTATTTAAAAATAGGAAGTACTCTAAAATTTATTAAGCACTACTATTAAAATATTATCGCAGCGTATGTGGCGGAGCTCGTGGCCACCATAAAATTCTCGTCAATTTTTTAAAAAATTCTAATTTTTTTATTTTGTTTACAAGAGGCATTTGAGTTATAATTTATTAAATAAAAATTGATACATAACAAATAATCCTTAACTCTTGTTCAAATCATTCACATAGGTTATTGAAAATTTTATATTTATACTTTATGTCTAAAATTTATATTAAAAAAATTTAAAAAATGAATAATTATTAATTGTGACAAGATTGTGAAAACCAAATTATATAAGTCTATAGGATCATTGTAGTTTGTGTAATTTGATATATACTAATCGGATTGTGATGAATTTTGATTAAACCTGACATGACATATGTTAATAGATATGCTACTTAATATAGATATTGTAGTGTATGTTTTTGTAACGTTGGGTTCTATAATCCGTGTATTTTATTAGTTGAATTATTTTTATGAGTTGAATTGTAATTGTTGGGTTATTATTGTCGAAATGTATGTTTGAGTCTAATATGTGAAGGTGACATGCTATCTTGTGCATTTTTTCTTGTTATATAAATTAATGTGACCAAATGATATACGTGTAGATCCTCATTAGATTGGTATGTGTATATGGACTAAAATTTATTTTACCAATTTTTTTTTAATTATTAAAATTGCACTTTTTTTATTAGGCTCAATTTTTAAGATTAGAGTAGAACCTCCAAAATCTTTAAGACGACCCTGAACCAAATACATCAATTTTTGTAAACCAAATTATAATCTAGATGTCTATTATTAAAAAATCGGAGGGAATAATTTATACAAAAATTACAAAAACAACTACTATACTTATAAAATAAAATAAATTTTTCAACCTAAATTCCAACTAATTTTTAATTATTAAAAATGTCAACCAAAATCTGATTTACTACACTTCAATATATTTTTGTAAATTTACAACTCATAATTCTTATATACAATACAATATTATACTTTTTATTTATCTATTAAAATTTTAAAAATTTGGCCACCCAATATTTTAGTTCAAGATCCACCACTGATTAAGAAACTAAAATGGTTGGTGGGTTGTGTTTAATAATGAAAGTAATGTATTTGAAGATTGTTGAATTTACTGTTGGCTTTACCTGTGTATTTGAAGCTTGTTGAATTTATTTATGTATTTGATGATTGTTGGATTTATTTTTGTGTGTGAGAGGTTGTTGACTTTTTTAAAGAATTGAATGATGTGATTGAAATTTTATAGTTTTTGAGACATTCAAGTATTAAATATATTTTCATTCAATTAAATTGTTACTGTTGTTACTTATGTTTCTCACGTAAAATAAAAAACAGGTTACTATTTATGTATAACCCGCCAACCCAACTTGTTCTTGATCGGATCGGTCTGTTTCAGGTTAAATGAAAAAAATACGGATTTAGAACTCAACGCAACCCAAAGATAATCGATCGGTTCGAGTATCGAATTTTGTCAAAACCGGTCCAACTCAACCCGCGTACACCTCTAAATTCAATACATACATATGTTGTGGTGTAAAAAAATATATAACTAAACATGTTTTTAATTTTTATAAAATCTTTTAGTCCTTTTAAAAAAATTATAACTTCTAATCTTTATAAAATTATTATCTTGCTCGTAGTTTTAGTTTATGTTGTTAAATCAATATATATTTTTTAATGATTTGCAGACATGTTTACGACATTTTAAAAGGTTGATCTACAAAAAATGAGTTTAAAATTCAATTTATAGATCCGTAGTTTTGTTACTTTTATCTTGAATTTTTGTCGTTTATAAATATCATATTTAATTAATCTTAAGTTAAAAAATTCTAAATTTTCGTGAATGAAATTTTTATAATGTTCTAAACATGCATGCAAAAAATCATTCAAAGATTAAAAATTGAAGAGCACTTAAAGAATTCCTTTCAACAGGTACTAAAACTACTGTAAGATAATTTTGTAAAGACTAAAAATTATATTTTTATTTTACCAAAACGAAACTTAAAAGCTAGAAATTTTACATGAATTAAAAATATATTTAACTAAAAAAATAATTTCAATTATGTTGATTGGATCTTATATTATATATTATATTATATATATAATTTAGCATTTTTTTATTCTTAATATGGTTTAACATATTTAATAATATATACTATTAAACATGTCGAACCATACTACGATAAAAAAAAATGTTGAACCATACAATAAAAGAAATGTTACAAACAAAATTATTTACCTAAGTTAAAGAATAATATAAAATTATTAAACACAACACATAATATTATGTTTGAACACTAATTGTTACAATGATTTTCTACAATAGTTAAATAATATGATTATAACTCTAGACTATGTTAGATGTTAACTAATTTATTTTTTAATTTAAATTTTTTAGACGTATTTTTTAGTTTAATATTATGTATTTAATTCTAACTATAAATTAATTGGTATGTATTTCTTGATTCTGCATTTTTGCTCAAATTCTTGCCGGCTTTTGGCTTTAGCTCAAACTTTTATAATTGGGTTCGTGTGATTATCAAGTCTTCTATGCTTCCTGTTTTAGTTAATGGACATCTTATTGGATATTTTTCTTGTAAGCATGGGTTGTGGTAAGGAGATCATTTGTCTCCTCTTCTATTTTTCTTAGCAGAGAATGTTCTTATTAGGGGTATCACTTCTTTGGTTGATTTAGGGAACTTGAAGTCCATGTCTGGTCCTCGGAATTTTGTCACCCTATCTCATGTTCCTTATGCAGATGATATTATGGTGTTTTGTAAGGGCACGAAAAATATATTAGAATCCTTCATGCAGTTGTTTCATCAATATGGTGTTGCTTCTAGCCAGCATCTCAGCTTAAGCAAGTGTAAATTCTTTGTTGGCTCAATGTCTACTAGACGTGTTCAAGATATTGGTTCATTTTTGGGCGTCTCTTCTAAATCACTTTCGCCTTATTCAGAGGGAAAGATAAGACATGTTAGTTACATCCTATTGTTAATCGTATTAAAAGTAAACTTGTTGTTTGGATGGGTTCGCTTTTATCAATTATGTGGCGAGTTCAGCTGGTGAAATTAATTATCCATGGTATGTTAGTATACAACTTTCATGTTTATGCTTGGCCGGTTTCTCTTTTAAAAAATCTGGATTCTTGGTCGAGAAATTTTATCTGGTCGGAGGATATTTCTAGTAGGAAAATTGTTACTATGGCTTGGAATCAGGTATGCTCTCCTTTAGAAGAAGGAGGCCTTGGTCTTCAATCGTTGTACGCTATTAATTCCGTTGCCTTGCTTAAGATTTCTTAGGACATGTTTTCTTCACATCAGCAATGGGCTTTACTTTTCCACGCTTGTTTCCTACGAGCTAAGAAGCCAGTTACATATTTCGCAAAATCCTCCATTTGGTCAGGTATTCAAAAATTTCTACATTTGATATTTGATAATAGCTGTTGGAGAATTGGAAACGGTAACTGAATTAAATTCTGGTATGATAATTGGCTAGGTCACTCAGTTGTAGATAAACTTGGTTTATCCTCTCGCCTCATGCATTCCTTACAGTCTACTATCGTTGATTTTTTGGTTGATCAATCTTGGAATATTCCTGCTTGTTTTGCTCGTTCATCTCCTGATATTGTTGCTTATATGGCACAAATTGTTACCTCTTCAATTGATTACGATGACCAAATTAAGTTGAAGTCTTACAAATTATGGAATTTTATCTTTTAAAGATGCTTACAAAACTCTTCATCCTACAGGCTTGACACTTAATTGGTGCTATTGCTGGTTGTTTCTCAAATTATTTGAGTGTTTCTACATTATTTCATGTTGAACTTTCTACTACTATGTATGCTATAGAGATTGTACATTCTAAACGTTGATTTCGTCTTTGGATAGAGGGTGACTGCTTGTTAGTTGTCCAATCTTTTACTAATTTAAATCTTGTGCTGTGTAAGTTGAAGACTAAATGGTTGAATTACATTTCCCTAACAAGACAAATGCAGTTCTATATTTCCTATATTTATAGGGAAGGCAACATAACATATGCGCAAATAAGCTTGCTAATATTGAGTTTTACACTTGTTTTTTACTTGGTGGAATTTGTCATCGTCTTGTATTTGACATGACTTTTACCACAATCGGTACAATATTTCTTTTTTCCGTTTTAGTTAATTTTCTTAATGATAGTTTCCTCTCTTGCAGTGCATTCTTTATTCCTATTCCTTGGTTATATCCCTTTGTATTTTTCAAGTAAATTTTTTAATGAGAGAGTGTTATTCATAATTGTTTCCTTGGGTTTTGACCTCCTTGTAAAAGAATCTCTTAAAACAAAATTGATCAACAAAACTAAATTTTTGAATTCAAAAGTTAATTATGCATTAAAAAATACTAAACCCCACGCCATTCATTCAAAAATATAAGTTTTAATTAAATATAAAAAAATATAATTAACTTTAGAATTATTTATTTTACTTCAAAAATTGAGTTTTATGAAATTCATTTTATTTACAAAACTTGATCTTTGAAAATTAAGGGAGAAAATTTAAGAATAGACAAAATTACCTTTTTAGTCTTTTATCATATTTAATTGTAACAGTTTATTCATTTATTTTTTTATCTCAAATTGGTTTTTATGTTTTAAAAGTGGCATGAATTTGCCTTTTATATATTTATTTTTTAAAAGATGGTGATGTGTTGAGTCACGTCAAATTACTTTTTTATCATCTTTCATCGTTAACTTCATCATCTTTATTCCTGGAAAAAAAAATATACATCTCCAAAAGCAACCAACCAGAAGAGATGGCCCCCTATGTTGATAGTTTCAAATGTATTTGCTCCTTTTTCATATTTTTTGGTAAATCTACGTGTTAATCTCTAATAGTATAGGAAACTGTTAATTTAGTGTCGGATTGGTGTTTTTTTTTTCTCACTCACAATGAGAACGAGGAGGTTTTCAAACAACCTTTCCTCAATCCCTCCGAACAACCTTTGCCCTTTCTCCCAACTATCCACCAATTTTCCCCACATAATTATTCCAAACCAATCTCATCCCACCGAACCCATTTCTCAAAATCAAATCTTGGACACCCTTTTGACCCACAAATCCAACCCCAAATCAGCTCTCAAGTTCTTCAAAGGAGTTGAGAGAAAACGAGGGTTCGTTAAGACCGCTGACGTTTTCTGTTAGATGCTTCAGATTCTATCTTCCACCCCTATGTTGATACACAATTGTTTGATATTGGGTTGTTACCATATCTGGGTTTTTTAGATGTGATAGTGATTTGGTTTTTTATGAGTTTGGTAGATTTAAGGTATATTTTTTTTTTAAGAATAAAATGATGAAGTTGACGATGAAAGTCATAATTTATTTATTTTTTTAATTCAAAAAAAATTCTCAAAACAATTTATTAAAAAATAATTCTTACACATCATTTAACGTGGCTTGACACATATTTTTTTTTAATAAATAATAAATAAATAAAAGATCAATTTGTACACGTTTTAAAAATAAAAAAAATTGACCATACTACTACAAGTTAATTTTATAAAAGTCTAAAATGTAATTTTGTTTTAAAAATATTATTTAGCTTGATAGAGGTGGTTAAAGATTTGACTTCTCTAAAATAAAGTTAATCTTAGAAAATAACATAAATAATATCAATTATAAATAGTTAAATAAATAATTGATATTATTATATACACATGATGTAGCTAAATATCACTAGAAGGGGTGTTGAATAGGGACTTTGGTGTTTAAAAAGTTTTTAATGGGTTTTTGAATTACTGACCTCTCTGAGAGGATGCGAACTTGATGACAGAAATTCAAACCTTTAAATATGAACTGAATGAAAGCGAGGAAAGTATAAAGAGAGAGACACACAACTTTTATATTAGTTCACCCAAAGATGGCTACGTCCAGTCCTCAGACACTTGTGAGATTTCACTAATGATCAACCAGATCAACCTCTCACAGAGGTTGATTACACTTTGTGTATTCTTAAGCTTCACCAAGCTTACAACCTTGTTTCTTACAAGTTTCAAATATTTCCAAGTACAACTTACTTGGAAATTACAGAGTAGTATGAGTATGATATTCTTTCTCTTTACTTAACACTTTCTAAAAGGATTTTTCAGAGATCTAGTGTAGGAACATAGAAAGTATAAAGAGAAGATGAATATTGCTCTTGATAGCTTTAAGATTCTTGATCTATTTCTGCAATATTGTTGTATGTTTGATAATGGAGAGCTTGCTGCCTTTTATAGAAGTCTTGTGAAGCTCTTTCCATGTGACAAACATCATATGACCGTTGGGGACTTGATCAAAAAGTCCAAGGTCTTTGTGCTTAATTACATAACTGCCATCCAGCTGTCTTTGGACAGATGCAGTCCATCCTCGTCCAGGAGGTTCAAACCTCCTAGGTACTTGGTCATGTGTTGTCATTTTCTCTTTTCATTCTCCAAGACATGTAAGGCTATTTATTTGACTTTGTGGGCTACAGCCTTCCTGTAAGTTGAAATACCAGGTCGTTTTCAACTTTTGAGAATGATGTGACAATTGATCCAACCTCTTACATTGTACTGACCATCCTCTTACATCGTACTGCCCATCCTCATACCAGTTAAAACTGGCCTCTGACCTCTTTGATTAAAATGCTTTATTTGATCATTCTTGGATATTGTTTTGACTTCTCAACATGATTAAAAATCATGGTTACGGTGCTTGATGAATATTATGCACTTTGGAGGTCATCCTCTCACGGATTCTTCCTATCCTCCAAGTTGAAAACTTGGTGGTATTGAGTCAGATTTTCCTCCTTTTAGTCTTAATGATGAACAACCTGTTTTCTAATATAAATTCACTCAAGAGCACAAATTAGTCACTAATCACAATCATAATCCTTTAAGTAATTTTGTTATCATTAAAATCATTTGAAAGAGATTTTGTCTCAACAATCTCCCCCTTTTTGATGATGACAAAATTCTTTAAATTGTGATTTTTAAATATGAGAAAATTAGAGATTTAATGTTTATGCTCTCCCTGAATCAAATGAGTAATCTTTTTAAATTTTTTAACAAACATTACTCCCCCTGAATATATGCCAAAGATTTGAAACAGAGATAATAAAGTAGAGTCATAAAGATATTTCATGTTAATGTTAATGATATTACAAAAGATTGATCAAACGTCATAAACATTTGATTAGCAAAACATAGGCAATTCAAAATATTCATCTTAAACAAACAGTGAAGAAAATAACAGCAAGAAGATCATAATCTATCTCCCCCCTAAATTAGTCAGTAGCAAAAAGTAGGAACAACAAAGCTACTCAGAGGAGGACGGCTCATCAGATGAGGATGAGGGGGAATGAACAGGAACAACAGATGACGGCTGGGCTGGGAGCTCAGGAGGATGATCTCCAAGAGCAACCGTAGTGACCAAATGTTTGGTAACCCATTCAAGAATGAGACCAAATTGAGCAATTGTGTGTTGGAAGTGATCGAAACTTTGAATCAGTTTCTTTTGGTCCTTCCTAATGGTCTTTAAAAGCCGCATCTTCTTATTATGTTTCCTTTCCTTAGTCCGTTTTCCTGCGTTTGAGTCCTTGGGTTGATCATTTACGCTTGAGCTTTTATTCTGTGAACTTCCAGCCTTGTCCTTACAAGAGTTATCATTTTTTGTAGCTAAGAAGGAATCAAGGGAAATGAATAGACTTGTGACCTTAGGTAGAGGTTGAGACGGTTCTTCAATGATGGCAGCAAAATTAGTTGGTGGAGGAGGATCAGAAACCAAAGGATTGGAAGTTGGAGGGATGAAACTGTGCAAATCATGAGAAGAGTCCACAGGCACAGCCTCTGGAGGGCTCTTAGGTGAGAATTGATGATAGGACAAATTTAAATCAAAGTACAATTCTTCACCATCCTCCATTAGTTGAAGAGGAACTGCTTCGAACGTATCCTCAAGAGGAGAAACTTTTGCATATGGAGAGGAAGGAGTTGGCAGCGGTGGAGATAGTGGTGGTGATAGAACAACAGAGTCATTTGGTGGAGATGGAGTTGGATCAGTGGACAAACAGGCTCTTGAATGATTTTTGAGGGAGCATCCTCTGGTGGAGGTTGAGCAGATGCTGGTTCGGTTGGTTGAGTGGTAGAAGAGGAATAACGAGTTTTTATTTTCTTAGGAGAAGGAGGAGTAATGGATGATGATTTGAGAGGAGCAGAAGGTTGGAGCCTCATTTTTTTTACATTCTTCATGGAGAATGTGTTGTTGAAATGAACCGATAGTTCATCATCCAGCGAAAGTTTGAAAAATTTGAATATTCTGGTCAAGATCATCCCATAAGGGGCTGGTCGACCCATTACTGTAGCGTTCAACATGAAACAGAATATGATGTTGCCTAAATGAAGAGGAGTTCCTGTCATGAGATGATGGATAGGAAGGAGGTCCAACTCAATCACCTTCTCAAAAACTACCGGCTCTGGGCACAATAGAGTGCACACAGATGTTATGAAGAATACGACACATTGGAAGGAGGTTGAAGGCCACATGAGGTTTGGAAGGTGAAATCAGAGTATTTTGGAGGACAGAGGTTCGGGTAATCTGACATTGGGAGTACCAATTTTCAGAAAAACAAAGGGCACGTTCATCACGGATATCCAGGATTTGACACAGAGTAGTGGGGTTAATTTCCATGTGAACCCCTTTTAGGACAATGCCGAACCCAATGGGGCCTCTTGAGCCATTTGAAGCAGCATAAAAGGCCCTTACAAGACGTGGGTATTGGGGTTCATTTATGCGAAGGAAAGATGTCCAGCCAAGCTGATCAAAAATTTCCTCTATGTTAAAACCACCCTCTTTCAGATCAGCCAGGTCAATTGAAATATAGTTCGTCTCCACTGATTTGTTGTGCCATTTGGAAATATAGTTCGTCTCCAGGTCCGGGGAATCAAATAAAGGGATATTTGCATATTTTTTGGATGGTGAGGACCGTGGTTTTTTGGAAGGTGTTTTAGACTTTTTGGGAGTGGAAGCTTTGGTGGTAGTCTTGGCAGGTGGTGGATGTGGTGTTGACTCTGCAGAGAGAGTTTGGTCAGAGTCATCTGAATCAACAACATGGACTGTGGTGTCTTGAGAAAATGACTTCCTTGATGAAGCAGCTCAAGAAATGATTTTGGAGGATCGTCTTTTAGGTGTAGAGGATGTGGTGGAGGATGAGGGTTTGGTGGATTTAGGAGTAATGGAAGGAGAGGAAATGGTTTCAGATGGCTCAGGAGGACGAATGACAAACAAGGTTTCTTAATGCAGAGTTGCATCGGAGCATTCTTCTTCATAACGATCAGACTCCGTGCTGGAGTAATGATCTTGGATATCTTCAGCAACTTGATTAGTGATTTTGCGTTTAGCTGATAACTTAGTGCGAGCCATTTTTGTGAATCAATTTTGGAAGAAGAAGATGTAGAACGATGATTAGGAAAATAGATTATGAGTTGAGAAATGGTTGATGAGGAATGGGAAAGAGAGGAAGGATGATTAAGTAAGGAGGATGAAATTTTGAATGAGAGTATCCGTTAGAGAAGGGAGACGGTTGAGGCAGTCGCTCCCTAGGAAGACACGATGATGATTGATGAGACAAGCGTGTGAGACAGGCGTGATGGAATGGCAGTTGTAGCCATTACTGCATTTAATGCACAACGGAGATCAAGGAAGCAGCGCCACATGGACTGGCCAATGGAGTGGGAGGCGCGTGCATGCCTTGTCTGACGTGACAAGAGGAAGTTACACCAAAATGGACACTGTGTCCTCTAGTGTCTTGCCATCCTCTCAACTTTTGGCTTATTTTTAAAGATCAGATTTGATCTTTCAGGAGGAATTGACAAATAAAAATTAACAATCAAAATAAGAGAAATACAACTAGGGTACAATGGTTAAAACAATTAATCAATTAATTTTAGACAAATTAATGATGGAGAGTTTTTCCAAGATATTTTTGAACGGATCCTCCTGGAGAGGTTTTGTAAAAATATCTGCCAACTGATTTTCAGTGTCAATGAAAATCAATTCTATATCCCTTTTTTGAACATGATCTCTTATAAAATGATGTTTAATATCAATGTGCTTAGATCTAGAATGTTGAATAGGATTTTAGAAAGATTTATAGCACTTGTATTATCACAGAGGATGGGAATTTTTGCGTACCTTAGAGAGTAATCCTCTAGTTGGTTCTTTATCCATAGTAATTGTGAGGAGCATTGTGCAGCTGATACGTATTCAGCTTCTGTAGTTGATAGAGCAATGGTGCATTGTTTTTTGCATGACCAACTTATTAGAGATTTGCCAAGAAATTGGCAAGCTCCACTTGTGCTCTTCCTTTCAACTTTGTCTCCCGCATAGTCAGCATCACAATAAACCATGAGATCAATATTTGAACTTTTCTTATACCAAATTCCCAGATCGATTGTGCCAACAAGGTATCTCAAAATTCTTTTAACTGTTGTAAGATGAGATTCTTTGGGAGAGGATTGAAACCTTGCACAAAGACCTACAGCAAAGACTATGTCAGGTCTACTAGCTGTTAAGTATAATAAGGATCCAATCATCCCTCTATACTCTTTCTCAGATATTGGAGTTTCTTCATCATCTTTGTGAAGCATGGAGGATGGGTGCATAGGAGTTCCTATACTCTTGGCTGAACTCATGTTATATTTTTTAAGAAGATCTTTGATGTATTTTTTTTTTGGGAGATGAAAATACCATCTTCTAGTTGTTTGATTTGTAACCCAAGAAAGAATTTTAATTCACCCATCATACTCATCTCAATCTCACTTTGCATGAGATTGGAGAAATCTTTACACATCATTTCATTTGTGGATCCAAATATTATGTCATCCACATATATTTGAACAATCAACAAATCTTCTTTAAAAGTTTTCTTGAAAAGAGTGGTATCAATCTGTCCTCTTACGAATCCATTCTCTTTAAGAAAAGAACTCAACCTCTCGTACCAAGCTCGAGGAGCTTGCTTTAATCCATAAAGAGCTTTTGAGAGTTTGAACACATGGTTGGGCTTCTTTTCATCCACAAATCCAGGAGGTTGTTTAACATATACCTCTTCATTTAGAAAACCATTCAAAAAGGCACTTTTGACATCCATTTGGAATAGTTTGATACCTTTATGAGTGACATATGCTAGGAGGATTCTTATAGCTTCAAGTCTAGCAACCGGTGCGAATGTTTCATCATAATCAATTCCTTCCTGTTGGTTGTACCCTTGTGCCACTAGTCTTGCTTTATTTCTAATGACCTCTCCATCCACATTCAGTTTGTTCTAAATATCCATTTAGTTCCAATGATGGATTTTTCAAGAGGAAGAGGTACAAGATCCCACACTTGGTTTCTATCAAACTGTGTGAGTTCCTACATCATGGCGTCAACCCATGGCTTGTCACAAATTGCTTGATCAATCGTTTTGGGTTCAACTTGTGATATCATGGCCATGTTGGTTGCATTTCCTTTTAGAGATTGTATGGTCCTTACACCATCAGCCGTGTTTCCAATGATCAGATTTGGAGGATGATGCGTAACTGTCTTCCATCCTCTTGGAAGTTGCTGAGAGGTTGGATCAGATTCATCCTCTTCGTTTGGACTGTGTACTTTAGAGGATGAAGGTTCATCTTCTTCAGATTTATCCATATTTTCTAAACACAAGTCATCAAACTCATCAAAAATAACATGCATGGATTCCTCCACAGTTTGAGTCCTAAGATTATATATTCTATAACCTTTTGACGAAGTGGAGTTTCCCAAAAAAATACCTTTGTCAGATTTTGGATCAAACTTTCCCAAATTTTCTTTATTATTTAGAATGTAGCAATAACATCCAAATATATGAAAATTGAAAATGTTTGGTTTTCTGCCTTTCCATAGCTCATATGGAGTTTTGTTTAAAATTTTTCTAATGGATACACGATTTGAAACATAACATGCAGTGTTGATAGCTTCGGCCCAAAAGTATTTTCCAATGTTGGCTTCATATAAGATAGTTCTAGCCATTTCTTGCAAAGTTCTATTTTTCCTTTCAACAACTCCATTTTGTTGAGGAGTTATTGGGCAAGAAAAATTATGAAAAATTCCATTTTCATCAAAAAGATTTTTAAATGATTCATTTTCAAATTCACCTCCATGGTCACTTCTCACGGAGACAATTCTTGATCCCTTTTCATTTTGGATCTTTTTACAAAAATGGTGAAAAGCCTCAAAGGCTTCATTTTTATGTTTTAACAATAAGACTCAAGTAAAACGTGAGAAGTCATCAACAATTACAAATCCGTATCTTTTTCCACTAAGACTTAGAGTTTTGATGGGACTTAAGAGGTCAATATGAAGAAACTCAAGAGAATGATTTGTTGAAACAATATTTTTAGAGTGAAAGCTACTTTTAACTTGTTTTCCTTTGGCACAAACTTCACATACTTTGTCTTTCTCAAAATTAATTTTTGGAAGACCTTTAACTAATTCTAATTTAGATAATTTAGAAATAGTGTTCAAACTTGTATGACCAGCTCGTTTGTGCCATATCCATTTATCATTTTCAATGGATACAAAACACGATTCAGTAGGCAAACCATCCAGATATAATTCATATAAATTCTTTTTTCTAAAACCAGAAAAGAAAACTCTTCCCGAGGATGAATGTTTAACCTCGCATAGACTAGGTTTAAAAATAACTTCAAATCCACTATCACATAGTTGACTAGTACTGAGCAAGTTATGTTTTAAACCATCCACATACTGTACATTTTCAATTTTGGCAGAATTATTGTTACCAATGATATCGGTACCTTTTATTTGAGCTTTATCATTGTTTCCAAATGTGACCGATCCTCCATCCTTTATTTCCAAGGAAATAAAGCAATGCCTATCCCCTGTCATATGCCTTGAGCAGCCACTGTCCAAGAACCAGGGCTTTCTTTTGTTGATCAGAGGATGTACCTGTGTTAGAGTTTAAAAGTTACTTAGGTACCTATATGGAATTGGGTCCTTGATGGTTAGTTTTTTCCTCTTGTGAGGATTTTCCTTTTATGATAACAAATGGAATCATGGTGCCCATGTTTACCACAGAATGAACATCCTTTCTTTATGTTGTCAGCGCTTTTCTTAGCATGATCAGCTTTTGAATGTATGTCCAAGTTTTTTGCAAAAGCTGCATCTTGGCCTATCCTCTTATTTCTTTGGAAGGAAAAAGTTTTCATATAATTTTTGTTTTTGAGAACTTTTAAACACGAGAAGGGGGGGTTGAATTGTGTTTGCACAAAGTTGATACCTTTATGATAATTTATAAATAATTAAAAATTAGTTTTGTTTTGGTGACTTACTTGGAGTAGAAGCAATCGAATTTAGAAGCAGCAATCAATGAAAGCATAAATAATTTGACGCATAGAATTATCCTGGTTCACCACTAACTTGGCTACATCCAGTCCCCTCATTCAGAAGGCTTTAATCCACTAATTCAAAAACCTTGAATTACAAAGCACCTGACCCTCCAAGCTAGTCTTCCCAAACAGCCTGACACCCAAGACTTTTGAGGAACTAACCACCTTGACCCTACAAGCCAAGTCTTCTCCTAACAACCTGACGAACCCAGATTGAAGAAGGAACTAAACCACTATCGGGTTGGATACAAGAGATTGAAACTTGAGTAGTTGCTTCTAACAAAACTGATAATAATAATAACTCTCACACTTTAAGAAAAGAACACTCAAAAAATATTTCTAACCTGAACAAGTGTTTCTCTCTTTGTAACTCTAAGATGAATTGAGAACTTTGAGCTTGAGTTACTCTTTTCTGCTTTTCGATGCTTTTCTCCTTCAGCCTTGAGTGTCTATTTATAGTGAAAATTTGGGCTTCAATTTAGTCCTTATTTAATTCTGAATTGTATCTTGTTTAGATTGAGTTTGTAAATTCTTCAAATTGATTCTGTTCCTATTTTGTGTAGATTGACTTTGTAAATTCTTTAGAATGATTTTGTTCCAATTTTGTGTAGATTGACTTTGTAAATTCTTCATATCAAATGTTCTTCAAATCTTCATTAAATGTTGATCAAATATTCTTCAAATCTTCATTAAAATGTTGATCAAATATTCTTCAAATATTCTTCAAATCTTCATTAAATGTAGATCAAATATTCTTCAAATCTTCATTAAATGTTGATCAAAATATTCTTCAAATCTTCACTAAATCTTCTTCAAATCTTAATCAAATCTTCTTCAAATATTCTTCAAATCTTGACCATATCTTCTTTTCAACTTGGTCAAAGATTTTCTTCAATTATAAATTTGAATCAAATCTTATTTTAGATTTTCATCAATTATAAATTTGAATCAAATCTTATTTTAGATTTTCTTCAATTATAAATTTGAATCAAATCTTATTTAGATTTTCTTCAAAAACATGAATCTTCTTTCATACTCCAATGCACCCTAAATGTGATTCCCTAGGGTCAGCTTGAAATCTTGCACATACACATACACTAAACATGATGTCAGGTCTGGAAGCGGTAAGGTAAAGTAGGGATCCTATCATTCCTCTATAGATTTTTTGGTCAACTTTTTCGCCTGAATCATCTTTTTCAAGTGAACAAGTAGGGTGCATTGGTGTAGCCATAGGTTTGCAATCACTCATCTTAAACTTCCTAAGAAGCTCTTTTGTATATTTGGTTTGATGAATGTATATACCTTTTTGACTTTGCTGAATTTGTATCCCTAAGAAGAACTTAAGTTCTCCCATCATACTCATTTGAAATTCAAGCTGCATCAATTTAGAAAATTCTTGACAAAGAGTGTCATTAGTAGATCCAAAAATAATGTTATCAACATAAATTTGAATAATAAGAATGTTATCTCCTATTGATTTTCTAAAAAGTGTATTGTCTACTTGTCCTCTTTCAAAGTTATTTTTAAGCAAGAAGTTACTAAGTCTATCATACCACGCCCTAGGTGCTTGTTTTAGACCATACAAGGATTTCCTAAGTTTAAAAACATGATTTGGAAATTCAGAACTTTCAAAACCTGGGGGTTGTTTAACATACACTTCTTCACTTATATAACCATTTAGAAAAGCACTTTTAACATCCATTTGAAATAATGTAATGTTATTATTTGCAGCAAAAGAAAGTAGAATACGAATAGCTTTTAACCTGGCCACTAGAGCAAATGTCTCAGTGTAATAATGCCCTCTTGCTGACTATAGCCTTGTGCGACAAGTCTTGCCTTATTTCTGACCACTTCACCTTTTTCATTTAGCTTGTTTCTGAAAACCCACTTGGTTCCAATAATGTTCTTCTTTGGTCTAGGTACGAGATCCCAAACATCTTTCCTTTCAAATTCATTTAACTCTTCTTGCATTGCAAGAATCCATCCATCATCTGTCAATGCTTCATCAATAGAGGTAGGCTCAATTGATGAGAGTAAGCCAAACAAACTAGTGTCTTTAGTTGATGATCTGGTCCTCAAAGGATTACTTGCACTTCCAATGATTAGAGTTTCAGGGTGAGATGACTGATACTTCCATCCAGATCTTTCTTCTGACTTATCTTGACTATTTCTGATTTGATCAGATGCAACATTTGAAGATTTGTCATATTCTTCTGATTTTCTTGTATTCTCTGATTTTTCAAGTTCTTCTGGTTTGTCTACATCTGCTTCCTTTGGTTCCGATAAACCTGCACTATCATCATCTTGCTTTGACTTTTCAAGGTCAAGCTGTTTGTCATCAAATTTAACATGTATGGATTCTTCCACAATATGAGTTTCCCTATTAAACACTCTATAAGCCTTTGATCTTTCAGAGTATCCAATGAAGATACACTTTTGAGATCTAGAATCAAATTTACCAAGTTTATCCTTAGTGTTTAACATGTAACATGTACAACCAAATTGTTTAAAATAAGAGATGTTAGGCTTTTTACCTTTCCACAATTCATATGGTGTTTTATTCAATATAGATCTAATATAGACTCTGTTTTGAATATAACATGCAGTATTAATTGCTTCAGCCCAAAAGTATTTTGCAACATTCATATCATTTAACATGGTTCTGGCCATTTCTTGGAGTG